>JADLZN010011635.1:27500-595992 GCA_018155175.1 Sinocyclocheilus anophthalmus
TGCTGGTGGATGAGCACCTGTGGGATGTAGGCCAACAAAGTCACGCCATATTATTTAAACGATTTTTACATTCTGGTAGGAGTGGGAGACAAAATATCCTATCATGATATATGTACTGTATAATAATTGTATATACTATTATATTGATATATAATATTAGTGGATAATGATACATATTGGAAGTTACATTGATATTTCACATTTTACTAAATAATCAGCACTGATTACTGCTTTTTGGAACTTTTCTACATTAAATATCATTTACAGAAAAATGCAATATCAGTCGACCCTGTATAATTTTTATGGAAATGTAATGAAGAAAATGCTTTTTTTTTTTTGCACCCAATGCTATATATATTTTGTTGGTTAACATTTTACAATGAAGTTCAATTAGTTTATAACATTAATAATTAGTTTTAGATCTGGTGAACTAGAAATGAACAATAATTTTACAGCATTTATTAATCAAAGTATTCATTAGTGAAAATTAATATTTCAAATGCATTTTAAGTGGTATAAATTAACGGTTAATGTATGAATTAACATAAATTATACATAGTATATTTATAAATGTATACATTTAAAAATTGTTCATTGTGGTACCTGATCCATTAACTAATGTCAACTAATTGAGCATTATTGTAAAGTGCTAACATTTTTATGTGTGTGTAGCCAAAATATTGCACTTCTTAGCTTTTTTTTTAATTCTGCACAAAAACAAAGTCAAAAGTACTTTTTTATATACAAAAACGGTGTTGTCTCTATATCTGTTGCATGTTTTCTTGCATGGTATGCTCATGCAGAAAAAGGCACCTCTTTTAAAAATCAGGACTAAATATGGATTACAGCTTACAGAAGTTAACACTGCATTCTGCAATAACCTGCAGAGAGCGGAAAGTAAACATAAATATGTGTGAATATGAAATATGGGTGTGTACAGCAGATGTAATTCATCCAACGGTGGTGAGTTCTTGTTCCTGATGCTTGAGCACAGAAGGTTTGGCGGTGCATGTTTTGCAGCAGCGCTATCTTCTGACAGACCACCGAGGGAAAACACTTTTGTGGCTTGGTTGGTTTGGTCGTTCATAATTGTCCTCTCTTTTTTGCACCATTGGGAAATACATATGCTATTAAATTGTTGCAAAGCAATTTTGCTATCTTTTCAGCAGCTCCCATGACCTACTTCTTGGGCAGTTGTCCCACCGCCTCACGACTCCCTGACGTGGCTGATGCACAATTCATTGAAATTCTTGAATGTACTAATATAAATCTATTCAAAGACACTATTATGAGTCGTCATGTAGAAAGAAAAGATAGGTGATCTGACCTGACAAAAAAAAACACACAACTCTGTTTCCATTCACAAGCAGTAACAGAGATGATTCGCATTTTGCTCTATGCATTCATTCCTCTCGCCTCGCCGTACAACAGCAACAGGCACGTGCACAGGTAGGGCTCAACCTGTGCAGAACACATGCCCTTTTTGCCCTTACACTCCGAAGTGCCCTTTTTTTGGTGATGGTGTTTTTTTTCCTTCAATAAATCAATGATATTGGTCACCCTTTACATCTGTCTGTCTGCTTTACAAATATTTAGCTAATGAAAGGTATTAAAAAGAGCTTGTGACTAAATCTTGTTGGATCCGCTCAAACTGTCAGTAAACCTCATAACTCCACCCCCTCTATCTTGACTGAATGCACTGAAGTTCCACAGCAGCTGAACTAGGTCTGCAAGGGTAAATAAAGATCTTGTTGTTTGAATAAGTACAGCGTTTTCTTTACGCAAGAAACACTGTCTATAAAGGCTCATAATTTATGTATTTGAAACTGAGCGCCGCGCCCATATAGCTACAACAAACACCTGGTGATGAAAACGTAACGCCGCCGTTTTAATGACGGACAAAATGCACATTTGCACACATTCACTGGTCAAAAACCCCGTAACTGCATTTGAGTTTGACACAAAGCGACTGAGTGATCCTCGTCACCTAGGTAAAATATATTTTTAAGAAATATCTTCCTTGATTTATGATTGCTGATACACTTAATTTATTAACATTTAATCATATTATATGGTCGCATGGCTAATTCATGAAATGAAGACTGTCTTTATAAATGACTCACTGAATCATTTACTCAACTCCTTCAAAAACGTGGATTCATTCAGCAATTAATTTATTTCAAACTAGCACTTTTTCTCCACACAATGTATCGTCTAAACAAAACAAAAAACCTTTAAATATATTGGTAACACTTTACAATGAGGTTCAATTAATTAATAGCATAAGTAATTAGATAGGTATCATGAACTAGAAATGAACAATCATTTTGCATTTATTAAGTCAGTCTATGTTAGTGAAAATTAACAAATATATTTTAGCATATATTAAGCGCTATAATTTAGCAATAAATGAACATGAATTAATAATGAATAGTATATTTATAGAGTCAATTGAACCTTGATTAACAAACGCTGTAAAATCGTTCATTGTTAGTTTGTGGTTCCTAATGCATTAACAAATGTTAACCAATGGAGCCATACAGTAAAGTGCTACCATTTATTTGTGTAAAATATTGCACTTCTTGTTTTTTTCTTGTTATTCTGCTCGAGGACATTGAACACAGAGACGTTATGATCTGCTCACCTGATTCAGTGAGTAATATGCCATGAATTATTCAACTGGACTAAAGTTAGAATCTCTCATCTGTTTTCATGATAGGAGCACTTTTAAAACATTCAGCTAAAATATCTAAAAAAAACTCTGCCTACTTGACTACTATTGGTACTACTAATTAATTGTTTATTGTGGGAACTGTTCATAAAAACGCCATCTAGCTTATATCATCATTTATTCTATCATTTAAGTAAATAAATGATATTCGCTTAAATTCTGATTCTGGCAAAATAACAGTGCTGGTACTTCTAGATCTCAGTGCTGCGTTTAACACTGTCGATAATAACATACCTCTAGAGAGACTGGAAAACTGGGTCAGGCTTTCTGGGATGGTCCTCAAATGGTTCAGGTCATACTTAGAAGGGAGAGGTTATTACAGGTATGTGTGTATAGGAGAGCATAAGTCTAAGTGGACGTCTATGACATGCGGAGTCCCACAAGGATCAATTCTTGCACCGCTCTTGTTTAGCCTGTATATGCTCCCACTAACTCAAATAATGAGAAAGAAGCAAATCGCCTATCACAGCTATGCAGATGATACCCAGGTTTACCTAACCTTATCGCTAAATGACTACAGCCCCATTGACTCCCTCTGCCAATGCATTGATGAAATTAACTGTTGGATGTGCCAAAAATGTCTTCAGTTAAACAAGGAGAAAACTGAAGTCATTGCATTTGGAAACAAAGATGAAGTTCTCAAGGTGAATACATACTCTTGACTCGATTATAAATCCCTCAATGTCCTAGGACCTAAATACATTGCAGATACACTCTTAAAAATAATGGTGCTTAAAAGGTTCTTCACAGTGATGCCATAGAAGAACCATTTTTGGTTCACAAAGACCATTCAGTCAATCTTTTCTAACTTTTGTAATCTGAATAACCTTATTTCGCCACAAAGAAGCTTTGGTGAAACAGAAAGGTTCTTCAGATGTTAAAGGTTCTTTATGGAACCATTTAGACAAAAAGGCATCGTGGAGCACCTTTATTTTTAAGAGTGTATGCACACTGAATATAAACCTAACAGACCACTCAGATCATTAATATTGAGTCAGTTAGAAATACCACGGGTTCACACAAAACAAGCGGAATCCGCTTTTAGCTATAATGCCGCCCGCAGCTGGAATCAGCTTCCAGAAGAAGTCAGATGTGCTAAAATATTAGTCACATTTAAATGCAGACTCAAAACTCATCTGTTTAGCTGTACATTTATTGAATGAGCACTGTGCGATGTCCGAAATGATTGCATTGTATTTTATGTATAATAATTTTAATTCATTTTAAATCAATATTTAAATCATTTTAAAAGTTTTTAAATTCCTTTGTTTTATTGTTGTGATTATTTTTATGATTATTTTAATTCCTTTTATATTAAGCACTTTGAATTACCATTGTGTATGAAAATAGTATATTACGTAAATAAACTTGCCTTGCCTAGCTTCACCATCACTTCATCTACACTCACAATGGTAACACAGCTTAATTAAATTAGGTAGAAATATCTCTTTAAGGTAACAGTTGCAAGTTACCTCTTTTTACAGTGTATATGATATATGATATGATACCATGTGATGGAGCTAGTTGATTTCAATTCATGCTGAATACATTTTGGATTACATTTTTAAATAGGAGATATAATACATATGATGTTAAAATAACTTGTGATTTTTTTTTTCCTTTCTGTTGAACACAGAAGATATTTTGAAAAGACAGTGGTTCGTAGCCATTGACTTTCATAGTATGGGAAAAAAAATACTATGGAAGTAAGTGGCTACCAGCAACTGTTTGGTTAAAATATTCTTCAATATTACTAAAAGTAAACCTGAAATACATATATTATAACCGAATCTTTTTTTGTCGAAAGTAAATTTTTTTCAGTGTATGTTACAATAGGAAATAATGGAAATGCCACATCCACCGTGGAATGTTATTAAACAGAATGCATGGTTTTTGGTTCGGTTCTCCAACATCACTGACTTTTGTTGAAGGTTGACGTCGTCCAGGCTAATGTTTATTTCTGTGTACTATTCCTGATGAATATTTCAATCTGACCCTTAAGACGGGAGGCTGATGCGCGCTGGCAGCGGTCCTGCGGCTGAGCGGCTGTTGTTGAGTGGGCTGAAGTGCAGCATCAGAGGGACAAGCAGCCAGAGTTCATGTCTGTTTTAGCAGCAGCGGGGCCATGAGGGGACGAGCGCACCAGCAGCACTGAGTCACCTACAGCATGTCACAAAACCCTTCTACTTCTGTCTTATAAACCAACATATCGATGCAAAGGACAGAAAATAAGAATATCGTTATTGTTATATACAGTACATGTTGAGAGCCAGATCAGCCACATACAGCACGTTTGGTAAACCTGTACCCACAGTCCCTAAATTTAATAAAATAAAAATGTAGCATCTTTGAATTTGTGATTAATACAATTATTTTTAGAATTTATGTGCATCTTTCCGTTTCCATTCAGCATCTTTTTTATGCGATGTCCCAAAATGTGCATAAGAAAAGGTAGATGTAAACATAGCTATTGTCCTGTTGTTTTTCAAGCTGTCTGTTGCATGTTGATTCAGTAGCCCCTCACTGCAGAACACAAGATCCAGGGGGCGTGGTTGGATCCACATCTAGGGGGTGGAGATTGGTAGGTTTAGGTACATGTAAGATGGAAGGAGTTGGATCTGGATCCAACCACGCCCCTTGGATCTTGTGTTCTACAGTGAGGACCATCTCTTTTGATTTGACTATGCTACAAGTTAAAAATTAACATTTAACCAAAAAGTAAATTTTTTTATTGATTGATTGCTTGTGAAGTTATACCTGGCATATACTTTGTTTTGTTAAGTTACACCTTATGTGAGCAAAGTTAGTAAGTTTTAGCACAATGCGATAACATTAACTAGCATTTTCTGGAAAAAGAAGATCCTCTCTGGGTCAAAACGACCGAAACAAGATATGAGGGTTAAAGTTTCTAAAAGCAGTTTTTGTAATAGTTCAGGATTGGGTTTCTGTCAAAAGACATTGTTCTCTTCCTCACAACAGCAAACTTACTTACGGGTTCATGGAGGGCCAGCAGAACGTGAACTCCTCTCTCTCAATCGAATCACAATCCATAATAGATGTTGTGATAAATAAGTGATGAGAGATCAGCATGAGAGCATTACACCTCTATGGAAATCTAAAAGAAGCCTCTGCTGTGTCTCTGACTCCCCAGTGTAAAACCAAAAAGACCTCTAGTCAGAGGAACACAGAGTGGGCTATAAAAGAAAAGTCCAACACAACAAACCTCAGGCCAGACAGACACCAAATGAATGAGTGACCACACACTCTTTCAAAGATGCTGCTAATGGACGCTATTGAAATGAATACTTTCAGCAAATGCAAGGCATTTGTCATCAGTCACAGATGATTTACTTCTCTTTGGCCCGCATAATTATTTCGCAGAGCACAAAAAAAACCTCATGAAAAACCGTCCTAATTTTGGCCGTTACTCAAAAATGCCCGGGCTGCAAATTAGCTACAGCTGTCTTAATCAAACGGCCAAACGCTGAAGCGCTGGCCGCTGCTCATTAATTGTTTCAGTGTTTGTGTGTGTGTGTGTGTTTAGTCAAGACTTTAGTCAATCTTAGTCTGCTAAGAGACCGAACTAATTTAATTACATATGAGTTGATTGGCCGAACTCCACTGAAACGCCACCTGCCTCTCCTCGATCAGATGTGAATGTGTGTGACAGGTGGAAAGTTGCTAACAACCAAACTATTGCTGTCTTGCAGTTCTTGCCAAGGCTCAAGGTTTGGTTAGTTAGCATAGCTAGTGAACCTTTGCTGGATTTGTGGAATACAATAAATGTTACAAACTGAAATAAATGAGATTAAATAAAATATTACAAAGCTTATTTCTAAAACGAAACAATAATTAAATAAAAATGATCAAACAAAATACACTTTAATTTACGGTGTCCTTGATACACTGTAGTTATACATTTAAGTACTGAGTAATATTAATTAACTTTCTATATGGCTCTATATTGCACACAGTTTTTTATGATAAATTTGTATTAAATCATAAAACACAGAATCCAGAAAAAATCAATTGGAAAACATAGAGAACATAATCAATTTCATAGGGCCCAAAATATTTTAAAGTTTACATTCATTCATAAGGTCTATCGAGAAATTTTTTTTTCGCCCATCCCTCCACGACAAGATTCATCTTTGATCTTTCCTACTGCTAAATAATGACATCATTCATGTGTGTTCATCACATAGATATGGCCATGGTGACATGATATGAAGGCAGCATGAGGCCAAAGCATCCTCATTACAAACCCCGCTGAAAGAGTGACTGGAGAATCTCTACTGGAAAAATACAAACAACACCAGTTCTTTCTGTTACGTGTGTCTCGCACACACACACACACACACACACTCACAAATGCATTACTTCGGTGAAAGTCATTGAGAATCCTCCTGTCTATTCTCCAGCAGCCATGATATTATGAGTGCACTCGCCGCAGCTTCCCAGATGAAGCCGTCATCAGGGAGCACTAAAAGCAAATTCTGACCCTGTTGATCATCAATAATGCAGAAGAAACCAGGGTTAAAAGAAGTGCACCGGCGAGCAAACACATAATTCATCCAGAAGGCGCGGGGGGCGGCACTCTCTTGTCTTATAAAGTTTAAATAAGCCTGGAGGCCCGTCCGTGTAGCTGTCCACATGCGTTACGGCATTAGCTCAATTACTTCCGATGCCTGGAACGCCTGACTACATTTAGACCGGCCTGTCTGACTGAGGACTATCCGAGGCGAGGAGAGAGCGGAGCATGTTTCGTCCTCCAAATAGAACCTCGCTGAGTCTACACTGCAAGTGTTTCACTCGCATTTGTGACTAAAAAAAGAACTGTAAAATGCATTTAGGATCACATAAAAAACTTGAAATCAAAATAACTAGAATAAAAAGTCTGTGGAGCTCCTTGAAAAGTCTTAAATATTGCAAATTGTGTACGAATTTATAAGGTCTTAAATTTGGAGATGGAATAACAGGAATTCATTAAGTAAGGGATAATCAAGGCTAGCTGTGCATTAAACCAATTTAATGCATAATGTGGAGGCAAAGAACCACCCGTCGTGAAGCAAGAGTGCATTAAATTTGTTTCATTTTGTTTGCCATTGCACTCCTGTGTACATTCATGCGAGCACACAACTGAATCACTTTGAGAAATCAAGACGAATAAAATCATGACACGAAACACGAGGCCTATAAACCTCAAAAGTATGTGTATAATATAATGTACAGTATAGGCTAAACCTAGACATATTAGACATATTATTTTCGTTGTGTTGATAATCAAAATAATGTATTTTTTACAACTAACTTAATTTAAACTAAACAATTAATCATTTTGTTATTTATAATATTCAAATTCTGAATGAAAGCCAAGAAAAATGTATCTCGTCAGTCGGCCTGATTTTGTTTCACTTTGCTCAATATTAATTTTGTTTATAATTTATATCTATATCCTACATATAAAAAATACATTTCATGGAAAGGCTGTTTTTAGGCTATTTACTTTGTTTGAGTTGTTTGCACTAAAAAGTTTTCATGCGCATCTATTTGTGTATTATTAATATTTCTAAATCTTGTGGTTTGCGGTATATTTATTTATTTATTTTTTGTCTAGTTAATTTCCCTTAAAAAATATATTTTTTAATATTTAAGTATTTCTGTCACAATTTCTTCAAGTTAAAACATTAAAAAAAATTTAACTGCGACACTCATTCACACAGAGACATGCAAAAAAATATATTTCAACAGCACTGTTTTTCTGTTTAAATATGCGATTTGATTAATTATACAGCACTACTTTTAATTTATTAACCCAACATTTTTTTTATAGAGTAAATATAATTTTTATGACTGGGTTCTGTGATGCTGTCTGGATTACATAAATCATAGGGCTCTACTTATGCAGCACTTATTAACACCATATTATATATTTTACACAATGTACAATACATCCCATATACACCAAGGGGTTCTTGGCCTGAAAAGACCCCTGATTCATTCATCACACGACAAATGAACTATGAAGTCAAGCACAAACGGACTCTTAACATCCATGTAAAGATGTTTTGATGTATTGTAGACAAAAGAAAATGCCAGAAGACAATGACACTAGTCTCTAAACCACAGCTTTACACCTATAGCCAGTGTGTCTCCTCTCACGTGCCACAAATGTGTGTCTAGCCTTGAGGGAAATTCTCAAAATATGACAGTTTGTTAATGAACTGTCCGCATTAATATTCATTACCTGACTATTGCAGATGTTAACACAGTCTTGAGTATGTACCAAGACTAAGAATGTCTCCATGCAATCACTTCACCTTTAAGAAAAAAGCCGCTTTACATCCTATGGACGAGAGCGTGGCATGTCTTCAGGCATGCTGCATTTGCCTTTATTCAGAGCTGTCAGATTTCAAGTGTCTTGCATCTGCACTAAGGGCCCCTTAATATGTTTTAAGACCCCCTGCGGTGCCTGAAACGATCGATGACAGTGTGCGGCACAGGGAGGGGGTTCATAATGCTTAATGCAGACATGAATAAATCGATACAGACTTTGAAACACAGCTGAGGGACGATAAACTTGTTTATCAAAGCAAAACGGAGCATTTTTACAGCAAAACAAGCACAATGCTTAGCAGTAAACACTGTGGAGTTGAGCTGAGATCACACATTACATATTTCCCAGCGTGGCTGTGAGCAGAGAGCATTCCCATCAGCCACTGCATCACACACGGACTCACCGGCCGCCGCAGATCCAGGCTGCTCAGCTGCCATCTGCATTGTGCACAGAGGATTTCAGAAAAACACTGGCGGATTTGGCAGATCCAAAGTGACAGAGACAGCAAAGAGGAGAAAGATGAAAAAACTTGAGACCTTTGAATCTCTCTTGTTTTTAGGCCTATCTAGACATCCTCAAAGTCGCCATGAAATCAAAAAAGAAAGCAATTGCAATGATGAACCGTGTTTACACTAGTTTTTTTTTGGTTGGGTGGGGGGGGGTGGGGGGGGGGTGGGGGGGGGGGGGGGGGGGGTGGGGGGGGGGGGGGGGGGTTTCGACCTTTTCTGTTTCCTTGGCTGCAGTGGTACTGGGAGTGTAACCAGGGTTATGAGATATATCGTCTATAACAGGGGTCGTCAACTGGCAGACTCCGGTCCGAATCCATGCAGCCAATGAACTTTCAGTGAGTGAAAAAAAACAATGTCATTCCAAAAATTAGTAAAGTTCCACGGCCCTTTAAAAGTCTAAAATTTAAGGCCATAAAACGTCTAAAATGGTACAAGAACGTCTTAATTATGATTTTAGGAGGTCTTAAATTTGGGTATGGAAAGACCAGAATTGCGATATTGTGACAATTAAACTTTAAAAGCTGTGATTTCATTTAATATACGAGCACGGTCATGCTGCCTGCTTTGTGTATAGCCGTTTACTGGGGAAGCTATAATTTCTTCTGTTCTGAACGCACCACCATCTTGAATAAGACCTTAATTTGCATTTTCAATAAGCCTTTAATGCTGTTTTTGTTGTTGAAATTGAACGTCGGATCGTATGAAACAAGGTGAAACTCACCCATGGAACATTTGGAATCGACAAGAAGGTAATGTAGAATAAAAATGTACCATATCAGACAGTAAAATATATTTATAGTTATTTATTATAATTGTTTAAATTAATATAAAAAATTATACTTTTGAAAAAAAAGGTTTAAAGGCTGATGTATTGTCTCATTTATAACCTTTTTGTTTTAATGAAACCTGTATCTCTAAATCATGCTTTTTGCAGTCATTTTAATTTTATTTGTGCAGGTGTTAAAAAGTCTTAAATTTGAGCTTAAATATCCTGTAGATACCTTGGTCTTGGCAAAAACCATCAATTCATGTTTTTAGGAATAAGTTTCCAGACCTCGGCTGGTGAGGAGGGTTCATTACTGGACCTCAAGCAATTTAAGTTGAAGACCCCTGGTCTACCATAAAATATTGTAATTTTTGTTGTTTTACAATATGCTATTTGCCATTATATAGTGTAATCACAAAAAAACAAAAAAAACACACGCCAAAATTCAACATATGGCACAAACCCCCATGCAACTTGTTTTTTTTATATTCAATAGCACTAATATAGTTAATAAATATCCACAGAGTGCTTGTTTTTCCTCCCTCCAAATACCGCATGATGGCAGATGTGATATTGATTTAATACAACAGTTAAATATACAAGAAGTTAATATTAAGTGACTTGGACAACAGTTCCAGTTTTCCACTCTCTCTCTTTTTTTCTTTCTAAAATCATTTCAAATATTAGTATTCAACAATTTGTTTTAAACATCAAAACATTATGAATGCATTTGTAACTGCAGGTTAAAACATTAATGTCCTGCATTAAACAGTGTGTAAATGCATCTAACTGGGCCGCTTCAGATGCAATTCTGTCCCTCTGCCTGCAAACCACATTTTGTTGATACGGATTTATTTTTATTGGTAACAGCCCTATAGTGTCTTATTCTAATTTAATTTACTGATTAAATTTAAGAATTTGACACAAAAGATAATGCATACATTTAATCAGGTTAGATTGGCCTTTTAAACGTAGTTGCACAAAGTCGTTTGCACCACGTTCTTTTGTCACTTAATATTTTATTATGGTGCATCAATCTATTTAATTACTTAGTATATGAAACCATGATCCGCACTCACAAAACGTTTTATTTTACATTAATCACCAGCAGGACAAAACAAACTTTTCGGCTCAAGGCCTTCTTCGGTTACCTTATACAATTAAAAATGCCCATTAAAGGTAAATTGTCTGCAAACTATGCTGGCAATGCTGATCACATTATGATCAATCACACTCATCTCATAATATGACCAACATGACATTTCTAAAAAAAATAAAAAAAATAAAAAGTATTTTATATTCTAAAATGTGTCCACACTTTTATGTGTGTTATTTATTCATTAGTTTTTAATTTTGTATTTTTTTGGTCTAAATTATTGAGACTGAACTTTTATATGCCTGTCTGTTATGTGTTGTATTTTGTTTTTATATTCTTTTCTATTGAGAAATGGCTAAGTTTAGGGATAGGGTTATGATAGTGTCATGTAAATAAAATCATTGTGGCTGTTCAAACTGAAAGTCACACCTCAACACATCAAGCCTCGAGAGTAAAAATGGGTCAAACATCATTATTAAAACTATCTATTAACACACGGCTGATCAGCCTTTAAACAAGCTGTATGATCATGTCCACGGTTGCAGACACTCATCCAAATCACCCCACACAATACATGACAAATTATCAAGACCACCACTATTCATAAAGTAACAGTCATTCCCTTCCCAGCTCAAAAATATGTCTGAATAAGCATGAATGTGATGTTGAGTGTATAGTGAGTTCTGGCATCTTAAGAGCTTCAGAGAATGAGACGCAACATCAGATCTCACACACAGAGGACTAATACTATATATACACACACGTACATTCATGTTTTCTTTTGCTTTTACGTGCCACAGTGGAAATATAATGAAGTGACTGGTGGCCTCAGAGCAGCTCATTCAAACATCATTAGTAACAGTGAACGCCTGACTTGTGTTTCTCATTATGCCGCTTTGTTTCCTGTGTTAGCGTGGCATGTGATTAATGCACAGGTACCGTGAGCATGTGTCAGAGCAGCGGTAATAGACGCTGTGTGCAGTCTGCGTCTGAGAGATCTCACCGCTGGATGTAATTGCTCTGGTGAAGCAGTTAGCCTTCATCAGCACAGTAAAAAGAGGCAGGAAAAACACCAAACAACAGAAGGAAATTTGATCTAACAATAATGAAACTTCTGTTCATCTATTGAGCAACAGGTAGTCTGTTATATTAAAAAGTTCTTGTCAAGGCAACTAAAGGTAGTTCAGCATTTAGCAACGCAAGGAGCTACAAACATTGCTCTTTCATTTTAATGTTTGATTTTCAAAGACCATTATATGATATTAGCAATATCTGACTCTTAAAACAACAGGCAAACATACAGTATAACGCTGATAAGTGAATATATTGAATCCATCAGCTGCAAAGAGATGCACTTCCACGTTTGATGATAATCAAATGCACTGTAGTCCAAATTCAAAATATTAAAAAGTTATTTTTCCCGCCCAGACTCGACACTCACGCGGGTTGCCAGATTGAGGACACGTAACAGGAACAAGCACATTTGATAATGGAAGGCGACAAGCCTTACACTAAAAGTTAATGTGTTGATTTATCAGTGTTTTATAGAGCTTTTTAGAAGCATGCCGAGGCTTTTTAGGTTGGGTAGAATCTACGATCTCTGATCCAGTTCGTTTGATGGCTTCAATGGCTGCAATACACTATGTTTTCAGAAAACTGGCAACCCTGGCTGTTGAAATACTATTGGTTAAACTGGTAGTGGGCAGAGTCACACAGACCAAAAAAAAAAAGAACAGACATGCTGACATGTCTGACATTCAATGGCTGTAGCATTGTTTTTCAGAGAAACATGTATGTGAACTTAGCATGTTTCCTAAATATCTGCAAGCATATTATGGAATATGCTTTGGTACAGTCAAAAAAAATTACATACAGCACCTTTAAGAAAGCTGCCAGTGGAATCTACATGCGCACATCAACATTAAATGCTCAGTCATATGAAGTACAGGACGGCCTCAGCTAATCGGCCCCTTTAGACGTCTTATCACAGAGACGGCTGGCCTGACGGTGTGGGCTGATCCATATCTTGCTATAGGGCAGCAGCAGAGATGGATGGGCCTCGTGACTCTAAACAATGGTGCTCCAGTGGAGCGTGTGACATGCGATAAGAGCAGATATTATCAGCAGACACCCTGTTTCCCCAAAAGAGCATCGATTCGACCTTCAGGTGGAGCGCTGGAGGTGCTGTCATTCGTGTTGAGGAGCCTGCACTGCTTTGTGTTTCTAGATCTGTGTGCCAGTCTTTACAAAGCTCACATAATCAAGACCAATATGAAGACCCAGTGATCGGCATCACTGTCTGCAGATTCCTAACTCAAGCCACAGACTGGACTACACAGGTAGCAGCAGCACGCTAACACACACACACACACACACACGTTTACTTAGCTATCTAAATGGGTACATTCCATTGGCGTAATGTTTTTTATACTGTACAAACTGTATTTTCTATCACCCTACACCTAAACCTACCCCTTACAGGAAATATTCTGCATTTTTGGAGCTTTTGTCAGATTTAGCTCACTTTTGGGTACAAATTTGTCCCCAAAATATGGTTAAGTAGGTACATACACACACACACACATATGAAGTACACAAGAGACTCGGCTCGCTAAGTACTTGTAATTAGAGTGTATTACATTTTAAAATGACATGTTATTCATACAATGGATTTAATAAATTGCTATTTTTTTATCAACTCACAAACCCAGTTCAGTTCTTACATTAAGACCAGTTTGGGAAACCACGGTGTAATGTAATGTTCAATGCATTTTATGATTTCTTTCTCTTTGCTTGTTTATGTCAGTATGTTACTTTCAATGGCAAGTTTAAAAGTAGTTCGATAAAAAAAAGTAATCTAAAAGTAATCTGGAATGCGTAACCTAAAATGAGTAACCTAGATTACGTTACAGTTTTTGTTTTTTTGTAACCTGTAATCAGTAACTGACTACAATTTTTAAGTAATATACATTTTAGGATGTCTTAAATGTTGTCAGATATAGAGTTCAGCGGGTTCTTCCTTTTCTTTTTCCTCTTCTTCTTTATTTCACTTCACCTTAATTCTTCTTCATTTTTATTTATTTTTTATCTTATGTTCCATCAACTGTTAAATCTGTAAAATTTTCCATTGAAATGTAACAATTCAGTCTGATTTTCACATTAGTTTAAAATAAAATGGCAGACGGCTGAGTGAAAATGCAGATTCACTCTCTGACAGTAGGTGGCGTTTAGAGAAGGAGAAATACTGTACTTACTCAAAATTACTACATTTTTACTATTGAAAATGGAAAATATAAAATAAAAACTGGTTTAAAATATTAATCAAATCTATAATAGTATTTAAATAAAACTAAAACGACACTGCTGCTTACGTTTCACTAAAGATCAAATTAATAAATAAATAAAACATATGTAATGATGAATTGTTCACAATACGATCTATAACATGCATTTAGAAACAAATAAATAATAACCTTTCATTGTTTCATCTAACGGGAGTAAAAAAAAATTTGTTGTTGTTGTCATAATGACGATCATGTTCTGAATTCCACTCATTTCTTTTATGCAAACCTTGTCCTCGTAACACTGGTGTTTCTGGCATCAGTCTGAGTTTCTGACCCAGAGCTCTGGTCACCTCAGTCAACATCTGGCCATCAGACACCAAGCAGCTGCTTCACTCACTCGTACCGTATCCCGTGTGGCGGCGGCGGTCACACAGATGAACATAAAACATCTCTTTTCCTCACATTACATCTCACTGTGGGCTCTCTGCTCCTGTGTATCCATCAACAAGCACTGTATGTGCGTTCTGCTTTATATATCAATAAATATGAAGTTAAAACCAACAAAAATATCTAAGTTAGATATCTAAAACAACTAAACGAGCTACACACGAAACTAAAATGTACTTAAGAAACAAAATCGGGTACAATAGAGCTGTTTGTAGAGAATAGATTTTGAACATTTTTAAGCTTAAACCTCATCAAATCAATCAATAAATGTGTTTAAAAATGTTTTGGTAGATTAAAAAAGAAGAAATATTCTGACCACTAGCTTTATTATCTCACACAATTTTGCTTTTGCAGTCAACTATTTTTACATATATTCATTTAGCAAACTTTTTACCCCAAAAAAACTTATAAACAGCTGAGGAGCATCACAAGCAATTCATCATAAGAGTCAGCAATATTCATAGTACACAATGCCAAGGTACGTATATAGATGCCAAAGGATTCTCAGAGTATAAAACAGATTAGTAGAGGAAGGGAGAAATGCAGAGACGAAAAGAAAGATTATTTTTGTTTTAAGAAATTAGTAAGTAAGTGCGTGTCTTTGTTTAAGGTTGTGGATTAGTTACAGAAAGTGCTTGCAAAGAAGGACCTTCAATTTATCTTGTTTTAAACATGACAGTTATTTGCCAATGGGGTAAGAAAAATAATCCACTCCAAACACATCTTCCGCTGAATGTATAATGTTTCACTATCAGTCATTTTCAAGACCTTTCACCAAGAGCTGGGTACACTCGAAAAAATGCTGGGATGTTTCAAACCCAACTTTGGGTCAAATATGGACTAACCCAACTTTTGGGTTAAAGATTTTAAAATTTAACCCAACGGTTGGATTAGTCCATATTTGACCCAAAGTTGGGTTTGAAACAACCCAGCATTTTTTAGAGTGTAGTAAGCGACTACATGCTATACGGATCACGTAATCAGACTACAAAAATTAAGTAATTGTTATATTACATTAAAATACTTGTAATCAGACTGCACTTACTTTTTTATTGATTGCATAATTACATACTATTCACACAATAGCAATACATTATTATTTATTGATTCTCCCTCATTCTTCTTTTTTAATTTTTTTAATCTTCCTTTGTAAAATTGCCTATTATACATTCAGAAAGTCTTCCAATTTTGTGGACGTTCACACAAAGGCCAGTCAGTAGTCAGGTGGATACAATACACTGAAAATTCAGACGCCATCATTTGACCACTGAATTTTAAAAAATCATGGCCGTTTTAGGAAGTGTTTTCTCAACATTTCAACATTGCATCAACTACTGATGGACACATTCATTTTTATTGAATTATCACTCAGTAGTTTATTTAACCATGCATTGATATGTCTTTGGAAGACTTTACATTCTTTACAAGACTTACAAGAATGTATATTCACAAACCAGCAGTCCTCATGAACCTCAAACTTGGAAATGTAATGTAATGGTTAATACATTCATGTTGTTAATAACAACGAATGGAATTTAAACTTCTAATTTGCTGTTTATTAATCGTTATTGAGGTAGTTGTTAGTTGACGCGTGATGGGTAGAAATTATAGTGATGTAAAATATGGTCATGCAGAATAAGGCATTCATATGTGGTTTATAAATACTAATAAACAGCCAATATGCTAGAAATATGCATGCTAATAAGCAACTAGTTAATAGCGGAATACGGGTCTTAAAATAAGGTTACCACTTTGACTTCTCACTTGAACTTTTCATATGATTATATAGATTATAGCTGGATTTTCATAGTAGGACTATCCTGCTTTAAAACAAGGGTGATAACACAAGTATGTGTCAAAGTAATCAAAAAGTAGTCTAATTATATTACCTAAAATGTGTAATGGATTACGATTTTTGTCATGTAATTTGGAATCAGTAACAGACTACAATTTGTAAATCATCTACCCAGCACTGCTTTCACCTTAAAAGAAATTTACTGACAATCCACACAAAATCTACTTGTGTCCTCTTGGAAATAGAGAAACATTTAACGCATAATGCTATAAACCAACCCTAGTGAGCTGCATATATATATTCAAAGTGATTATATGCCTCCATGTGAGCGCAGATGTAGATTGGTAAAAGAGATTTCTTCAGACAATGTCCAAATCTATATTCTGAAGATCTCCAGAAGATACGTGTGGCCTTTCCATCCTCACACCGAGTGCTGTGACTATCGAGGACTTTCAGAAATTAGACGTACACCAGCTACTCCCTCTCTGACTGTATCTCCTCTGTCTTTCTGTTTTCCATCGCTGTGGTCTGTCATTGAGCTCAGCACAACAAATGGTGCCAATGACACATAAAGTTTGCACCTTTCCAGAGAGGCGTCATTAAAGCAAACAGTGTGGAGTGAAATGCGCAGAAGCTCATGATGCATGTGCCAAACACAGAGCGCTGGAACAGCTATAAATAACAGTTATCACACAAACAGACTCTCTCAGAGAGATGTGACACAGACGGCTGCGCATGTATCATCCCAGACAAATGGCTTCCATCAGACGGACGGCTCTTTATTTTCCTTGCACATCTGCTGGCAAGATAGAAAATACAGCAACTTGCAGCAGAGCAGATCAAGAGCGGCAATTGCAGCATATATATTTGAACATACAGCTTTTATTGCAATAAAACCAAGTTCTAACACACCTGGAGTTTTTTAATCACTTGACTTCCGAAAAGGACTGCAACAAACGATTATTTTGAACATTTTGAAATTTCTTAAAATACTGAGTTACATATATTCTATACATATTTAAATACATAAATAGCTGCTTTATAGCAGAAAATCAAGTCATAATTCTAACTGAAAGCGACACTGACACTTTTCATGTTTAACTCTACGGATGTCCCAATCAGATTTTTTGTGCCCAGATCCGATCTGAGTCATTGAATATTGAGTATCTTCCGATACCGAGTCCCGATCCGATACTTGGTGCACACTTCAAGTACATTAAAGTTATTAAAATCAATCCAGTTTATACAGAGATGAGAGTTTCTCAGGGACAGGGGCTCAAATATAAAAAGTAATACATTAAATATAATAAAATCAATCGGCCTATTTAATACTGTAAAGCTGCTTGCTTTAAAGTAGCCATGCCCTCATACACCGCACGTATAAAATAAACGTAATGTGACTTCTCTGGAGTACTGAATGCAGAGCTTGTGCAAATATATCCACATCAATACTATCAGATGCTTTCTTAACTGCTGTTTTCTCACAGATGTCATTTTTGTTGTTGTTGTTTTTTGTTGTTGTTGTTGTTAAAGCATGCAGCACATATTTACATCATCTAAATACTGCTCTCAACAGCATTGGGATCTTCGTTTACAGTAAACTGTTGCTTGCCTATATCACATTTCTCTTTACTCCTAACTGTAAAACAAAAAAGAACTTTGCCGTGAGTATATCGGGCCTTTCACACATGACAGCATTTTTTTGTTCGCAGTTTTGTAAAACCATCCCACACTCTACTGGTTCAGCTTCATTTTCATGTTTCAGAATTGCTACAGCACCACACTGGACAAAACGCATTATTGCAGACCCTTACATTAGGTCAAATCATGGCTTTTTGGCAACAAAGAATACATATTTGTTTTTATTCTAGATCGATAGTATCGACTAATTGTTTCAGCCTTACTTCAGAAGCCTTTGTTTGGCTAATCATACAAGTCGAAAAAATTATGTAACTAATGACTCTAAAGGAAAAAGATCTTCAAATCTTCACTATGATTCACAGTGTGACACGTTTCAGATTGCATTGCCACATGACATTGAATTTATGTATCCAAAAGCATTTGCATTCACACACTCGCATAGGGTGCACTGGAAAGCGATTACAGCTGTAAGAGCATGACTGTAATGGCTGTGATTTCTCCTCTGATCTGCTGTACTTAGTAGTGTCTTCGCTCACATGCCACAGAATAAAATAACCGTGGATTAGAGAGGAAGTCAGTCTGTCTCAGTGGGGATTCGTGCTCCACAGCATGAGGGTCTGTAAGCCCTCCCGTAAATCCAGCGGTGTCTCCCTCAGCTAGTGGGTGGCATCTGCGTATCCCAGAATTCCTCTTTGAACTCCTCTCTCTGTACAACTCAACATATACAGAAGCTACGCTGGTCCGAAGTACTTACCAGACCCTGCCTTCTCCACCTGAAACGGCAAAAAAAACTAGTTAATGTAACAACCAAGGATTGGGGTTTTGCTCTAGGATTTGTGTCTAAATTCCTCGAAAAAGTTAGTAGAAATGATAGAAGTTATGCCGCTGCCTGCATTTTTGCATCTCCTAAAACATGCCTATACATACAATTCACTGCAGTTTTACAGCGAAAACATGCAACTTTGCAGTAAAACTTATATCCCTTTTCACGCAAATTATTTTTAGATATTATAACTTTTTGCTATGGCACTGAAACTGGTACTGAGAACCGTGAAATTTGACTGGTATTGGTACTGACTACTGAAATGTTAGTACTGTGACAACAAAAGAAACCAGATGAAATAAGTTTAGGAAATGCTTTTTTAATCTCCATTTGCTTTTGTTAATACTATCAGTTAAATTTAAAGATGAAAATTACCCCATGATTTACTCATCCTCAAGCCATCCTAAGTGTATAGACTTTCTTATTTCAGACGAATACGTCAGAGAATACACTTCTTAAAAATAAAGGTGCTTCAAAAGGTTCTTCAAGCGATGCCATAGAAGAACAATTTTTGGTTCCATAAAGAAGCATTCAGTCAAAGGTTCTTTAAAGAACCATCTCTTTCTTACCTTTTTGTAATCTGAAGAACCTTATTTCGCCACAAAGAACCTTTAGTGAAACAGAAAGGTTCTTCAGATGTTAAAGGTTCTTTATGGAACCATTTAGACAAAAAGGTTCTTCTGTGGCATCGTGAAGCACCTTTATTTTTAAGAGTGTATAATAAAAAATGTGCTGCCTCTTCCAAGCTTTATAATGGCAGTGAACGGTGGTCAAGATTTTGAAGCCCAATAAAGTGCATCCATCCATCATAAAAAGCGTTCCACATGACTCCGAGGGGTTTATAAAGGCCTTCCTTAAGCAAAGCAACGCATTTGTGTTAAAAAAATATCCATATTTTCAAACTTTATGAACCGTAATCTCTAGCTTCCACTAACTGTCGTACACATGTATACGAGAGAGTAGCGCTCCAGCGGATGGCGTAGGACGTAGGTGTAGCGTAAACTCTGGGTAATGAGTATGTTACTTGAATCATAAAATTAAAATAAATTAAATACAGAACTTTTTGGAAAAAAAAAATTTTAAATCAAGATAGGGGGATTTTTTTTTTTTTCATTTCGCCCAGCACCAGTAATAAAACATTGCTAGATTCATGTTCATGTGTTTCAGGTAAAACTGAACGTGCTTTGATTGGGCATCTCACTTTGACAGTGTCATGAAATAAGCAAGAAGCAATGACATTTTGCACAAATGTCACCACAGGCACAGTTTTTCAATGAGTCTGGGTTGTACAAAATCTAACATTTTTGTAAAGAGACAACACACATTTTTAAACATTTTCTTTGTTTCAGTGAATTTTCACTAAATATTTTGTCAAACAAAAGTTACTGGGTTAGCAAATTTCTCGAATCAAGCCACAGTTTCATTAAAAATGCGTTTGATTTATTAAGTGCCTGAAAAGAAAGGAAACTAAAGAGGACCCAAGACAGTTTTGAGACACTACTGAGTAAAGATGCTGCGTCTCACATGGCTGGCCTGCACCTCAGGATGTTCTCTCTACTGCAGAGACCAATCTGTCTTGAGCTAATAGACTGTGACCATTTATTTCACACTCCAAAATCACAGAAGAGAAGCTTTCCAGCTCACCATAGATGTGCACTTCATCCAACTCAACATCACTAAACATGTTTCATTAGCGTGAATGTAATCTTCATATCGTGAATGTAATCTTCATATAATTAGGAAGTGGGCAGTCACCTGGCCAAATCTTTATTTACACTAATAATCTTACCAATTGAAAAATAAGGGTTCAGAAACAGTTCCAGCAATCTGATTATTTAAGATGTGACTTTTTCAGGAAACTCAGTCCATAATTAAAATTATATACACCCTTAAAAATAAAGGATCATTATTGGTGTTGATGGTTCCATGAAGAACCTTTAAAATCCATAGAACCTTTTCATTTCACAAAAGTTTCTTTATAGTGGAAGAAGTTTCTGTAGATTATTAAAATGTTCTTCAAACTAAGAAACAAATGTTTATTTTAAGAACTGTTCAGTTAAAGATTCTTTGAGGAACCAAAATGGTTCTTCTATGGCATCACTGTGGAGAAAGAGAAAGAAAAAAAAACTCTCTTTTTAAGAGTGTATAGCATTAAATATGATCTAAATGCACATTCACAGTGCTGGGTAGTAATTGATTACAGGTACATGTAATCTGGATTACGTAATCAGATTCCAAAAATGATGTACTCGTAATTTGAGTATATTACATTTTAAAATACTCATATCAGATAACGTAATTTTTTATGGATTACATGATTGCATATTATTCACACAGTGGCAATATATTATTCATCATTTAATGATTCTCCCTAATTCTTCATTTTTATCAGGCACAGAGTCCAGCTGACAGTTCTTACATTAAACCCAGTTTGGGAAACCCCAGTGTAATGTAATATTTAATACATTTTATTAAAAAAAATGGAATATATTTTCTTTCTCTTTGCTTTTATGTCAATATGTTACATTTAATGGTAAGTTTAAAACAAGTTAGATAAAAAAAAGTAATCTAAAAGTATTCAGAATGCGTTGCATTTCTGTAATCAGTAATGGACTACTACAATTTGTAAGTAATCTACCCAGCTCTGCACATTCATTTTGTTACTTTTAGGTGTGCCACTTGCACTTGCTCAAATGAGGAAATATGAAGGAAAAAACCCACATTATCCAGCTCAATCCCTCTACGGGACAAATATTTAAAATATTTATACTACCATGAAAAATTACATGAATGAATCATGTGCGATAGCCTGTCCTGAAAATCTCCATATATTTCTGTCCCTGACTAAATAATATTGAGATACGATATCAATTATAGATGAACATAATTAAACGTCCTACATTGGTTCTGGTAATGAATGGAATGGGACCCATCTGAATAAATCCCCCATGATGACCCAAGTGTGCTGAGAGCAGCTCGTCAGACATCAAGACATCTGATGTGTCTATCGCGCCAGCCATGAGTGCATGAGATTTATTTTGACACTCATCACTGTTATCCATGAAGCATGATTCTCAATATGGTAGTTTGTTCTGCTAGTTAGAGGATGACGTCTCTGTGAAAACCACATGACTTCCACTGGTACGCTGAGGAGGACTCTGTGCATGCATCGCCGCATGGGACGCGATAGAAATCGACTGCATTGAATGCATTACACATTCTTTTCTTGCCAAATTATGAGTTTAAAATCTGACTCTGCGAACGCTGTTTTGTCAGGCATCTTGAATGTGATGTTCCTCTAAAATCTGGACTAATAAGATGCCTTCACCTGGATGTTTTATGGAGGCCTCACAGATGCGCAGCTCTGCAGTTAGATAAATACACATCCACTGGTTAATTTCTAATGAAAAACAAACCTAGTTAGTATTTGTTTGCATGGTTAACGGTAAGCACATGAATTTCTTCTTGATCATTAAATGGTCTGTTGAAGCCGGTCTGTCAGGCAGCTGCTGCAGTCCTGCTGTGTTTTTATTGCACTACAGCCTCCATTTAAATGTATTCATTGATTGTTATAATTATGAATCATTGAGAAATAATCAAATGGAATCAAATCAAATTGTGACCACATTCCAGAATGCATGATGCACTGCATCATTTAATAA
This sequence comes from Sinocyclocheilus anophthalmus, assembly GCA_018155175.1. NCBI lineage: Eukaryota > Metazoa > Chordata > Actinopteri > Cypriniformes > Cyprinidae > Sinocyclocheilus > Sinocyclocheilus anophthalmus. The sequence continues at coordinate 50,592 of JADLZN010011635.1, forward strand.
TGAACTGAAATTGAACTGTTGTCCAAGCAAATACTTACAGTGCAAATGTGATACGAAATGTTGGAATCCAATTGCATTATTTGTTTGCATTTGCCTTGACACCGCACTGGAGTTACCTTAACTGTATAAGCATAAATGTTGTCTTTGCCTTGATGACATATCTCAAAAATAGTACGTAAAATTGAAATCTCCTTCACTGACTCATTCATAATATATATTGGCAAGTGTTTGACAAAAACGTCTGTAAACATACAAATTATGCATGTGCTCAAGGTATTTTTGAATCATATTGAAGCATTTAAAAAATGCTTTATTTTTTTATTTATTTTTTTTGCTGTGGATCAAATTATTCTAGGTCTACACCACAACTTTTCTGAACTGACTGAAACTTAATTCGGATCGAATGACGAGATTAACTGGATCGGTTAAATCACACAAATGGCCTGTTTTGGGATCCAAATGTCAATTTTCACTGAATGTTGGCATGCTTGCATTCCTGTACTTCAGCTCTTCCACAGCATCTAATGAGACTCATCCAGTTCACCACAGGGACATTTTTAAGACAGTTTAGCTCTTGCATGTTGCATTAATTAAAGCCTGCATAAACACAGCAAATGTGCAGAAGGAAATCCAGCTCTGTGTTCAGCCTGCTTCTCCGACGAATGTGCTAACTCTAGTGTGCTAACTCTGCCATTAAAATATTCACAGATGCCTCGATTAATATTTGATACAGCACTAAATTATTGTTACGCAGCCAAACGGCGAGAGTTGTGTGTGTGTGTGTGGAGGAGATGGGGTTCCTTTGTGTACTGCGGTTATGAATTCATGTCCCATCATTAATGCCATATTAATAAGTTGCAATTAAGCAGATTTCCCCCATTACAAAAAAAAATTAAAAATTAGTAGCTGCATCGGATGTGGCATTTAGGTGTATTTTTACAGACTGTTCTGAGGTGGCATGAATGCATTTACACTAGAATTGCATAAATAATGCTATGAGATTAATGGGTTTTAAATGGACATTAACCGTTTTGAAAAAACGAAAATGAAATTATTCTCTAAATATTAGGGATGTAACGATTCCCTCAACTCACAATACGATACGATTACGATTTATTATTTCTCAGACAAAATGCTTCACATTTCTATGTGAAACTGAAATATGTCAAATAACAAAACTTAATTGAGTTTTTAAAACAAATTCCAAATAAAATAAATAATACAAATAAAATGCATCTCTTCATATAAAAAATAAGATTTGTCTATGCTCTTTCCATTTAAAATTTAAGACAAAAATTGCATTTGAATCACAATCCAAACAAAGATGCTGCATACAAGCAGCATGAGCAGTTTTTGATTTGAATTAGGTTGTATAATTTTGACATTTGAAGCAAAAACCAGAATGGTCTGACTTTAGCTTTGTGAAACTTTACTACATAAAACAACTGAATGAAACAGAAACAGCAGAGGGGCTGAATGAGATGCAAATGTCACTCTCTGACAGCAGGTGGCGCTTATGGAACAGCAGCGATAGAGTGTTTCCTTGGTTACCGCTGTGAACTAAGCAGAACTGTGCTTATGAACACTATAAGCTACATACTATGTATTATACAGAGACAAGATGAAAAGAAAATACCATCGAAACGTTTCTAAAGACAGTCAGTTCTCCTCAGAGATACCTTAATATAAACCCCCACCACCAACTGTATTGCGATTTGTTTAACATCTCAACCGACTTCAATCTTCACATATTTTTATCAATTTTCAACCGAAAACTATATAGTATGCAGAAACAGTATGCTAGAACAGTAGTATGTCTGAATTCATACTGTTCGAAAAACAGTTGGCGAAAAGTATCTGTATGGCCTACAACTTCTGCCCAGATTCTGAAGAACGCAGTCGATGGACACTTTACTATCCTATTAAGACACGGGAGAGGATTTATGAATAGCAGTGAAGCAACGCAACTGATGCCGGTAGGTCACGTGATAGTAATGACAAGGCAGATGTAGTACGTCCAAATTTCATTCATACACTCTAAAATGCTGTGGGTTATCCGTTGGTCTTTTAGGGTTGTTTTTAATATTTTTACCCAGGTGCTGGGTAGTTTTTCTGTAAGTTGGTGGCGTATTTTTACAGCTGGGTTATTTTTTTTACCAACCGCTGGGTTGAGCCTTTCTCCGATGAAACAACCTAGCTGCCGAGTTACAGTCAGAGCTCAGGCTGTCTGAGTCCTCTACAGGAGAGAGCGGTTCTCAGCGCTGCCGATTTGGTGACTTCTTAAGCGAAATAAAAGTTTGTATAGATTTTATGTCCTTTTAAAGTCTTTACTGTGCTGTAAATTGTGTTATTTTACGCGACGCAGCAGAAGGACGAGATGTCAGTCAGCTGCTCCAGCAGCGGTCACTTCGCATGATGGAAACGCCTTTTGCCTTGCATAACATAAACTGATTTTATTCGTTATAGTACTGAGTTTAAGTTAATTTGATGTTAATGTATGTTCTCTAATATCAGTACTGTTTGTTTATGGGCAGGTTTTGGAGTCGGTCGCGGCATCTTTCAGCTACGAGTGAAACGCGAGGCGGCGGTCTGAAGTTTGCAGTTCCCCCACGAACAGCAGCCCATCACCGGCTCAGACTTCTGCGACACACCGGCAAGAGAATTAGCGCTATTTCGGTAAAAAGTGATTACAGAGAACTGTTGAATACACTTAAATTAAAATGCTAATATTAAATGTTAAATTTTTTATTTCTAAAATATTTGCTGAACAAGTTTAAATGTATGTAATATTGTAAAATATGCTATATTTATCCAAATAAATTCAATTTGTCTTATATTTTTTGTCCATGGATGTTCTTGCTTAATAATAAATGTTCATCTTTTGATTATTGTTGTTACCTCTATTAATTGTGTGTGTGTGTATGTTTATGTGGTTTATGAGGACACAAATTTGTATAATAACATGGGTATGACATAGGTATTACAACGAGAAGGTGATTTATGAGGACATTTTCAGTGTCCCGTAATTCAAAAGGCTTATAAATAATTCAGAATGTGTTTTTTTGAAAATCTAAAAATGCAAAAAAAATTCTGTGAGGGGTTGGTTTAGGTGTAGGATTGGTGTAGGGCAATAGAATATACAGTCTGTACAGTATAAAAAACATTACGCCTATGGAGAGTCCCCATAAACCATAAAAACAAACCTGGGTGTGTGTTGTTGTGGTGTTGTTTTTTTTTTTCCAGCCAGTTTTAAGCCAGCAATATAATAATTTTTAAACAATAGATGACTTAAATAAAACAACCCAGTATGGTGGGTAAAAACATTTAACCCAACCAGCTGCGTCAAAATAACCCAGTATGTGTTCTGTCCAATATTTACCCAGTGCTGCGTTGCCAAATAACCCAAGTTGGGTTGTTTTAACCCAGCATGTTTTAGAGTGTACATACATATATCATATTATATAGACATAAATTTAATGATCATGAAGTAATTCAAATGTGACCTACCAGTCTTAGTATTGGTGTATTGTTATTAAGGCACACCAATTGTCTTATTGAGTGAGTGAGTGAGTCATTCAGACGTTCATTCAACCAATCTGTTCAAACGGCTGATTCATTCAGCAAGTGGCTGTCTTTATGAATGATTCACTGAATCACTGACTCATTCAATTCATTAAAAACTGGATTCAGTCAGTAATGATGATTCCATATTAACTTCTTGCTTATTTTATAAAATCAATATCACATTTGTAATTGTGCAGATATTTGGGAAAAACAACACTCTCGTGTGATATTGCTAAACCATATCATATATGACATAAATATAAGACAAAAACACATAGAGGGTCATATATTGAATTTTAGAGCGTATAACTGCATCCATGTAAGATGGCGTACAGCTCTGGGCACAATGGCTTGTTAATAATTTAACACATTATTGTTTTTATAATTAATTGCATCCAATTAATGTGTTCAATAGACAACAATCGACAGACCAATTCATATATTTAAATGATACATTTTCGAGTTCAGTTTTGGCTTCAGCATAGAATTTTCCTTTTTGGTGGCAATTTATGAACATGACATTGTAGATGGGACATGAATGTATGATATGGCGGAATCAATTTTTTTTTACATGTACCATGATAATACTATGATTTTGTACATGATAGCACCATGATATTTTTTGACAAGCAGCTTGGTATAAAAATGTAGTACTATATGATAAGGGAGCTTAAAACTATTTGCTTAGGTACTGATGAGGGAGCAAACGATCCCGAGACCAACCGAATACACCGCACAAGGAAAATGATTGAGAAACGATTACTGTAGAGCTCAAACTACCAGCTATGCCTGCTTTCACTTCCTCCACCGATGTCCTTATCCAATGACACAACTAATTCATTCTGCTGACCCACTTCTGAAACTTTAACTGATGAGACGGGGTGAGACCCCCTCTCAGGGGTCCATACGATCCTGCCCACTATTACACATGATATTTGCACAAATTGCCCCGTTTGTGTTTGAGTATGAAGTACATTTTTAACAAAGGTATTTCCCAGGAGCCTCAAACGACAGATGAGTGTTTCTTCACTCTGATTTCCTCTCTTCTGCTCGCAGGCCTCCGCTAGGAAGCTTTGAGATTCTCTAACCTATCAAAGTCTTTAAACATGAACGAGGGATGTACTTCATCAAATGGATGGATTTTCATTGTTTCATCAAACATGCAGGTAGAAGAACGCTTTTTAGGGAAGGAGATTATACTGTAGATAGAGGAGATGTTCGCCTTTCAAATGAGTTCTAAAATATGTTGATACAAAAAGACATCAAAAACACGACAATCTTGGAAAAGATTGGTTTTTAATGATTTTCAACATTAAAACAATGTCTTTATTGTTGTGTAATCTCAAGCAAATTGAAAAACGATAATAATATACAGTATGTTGGGATAAAGTTTTGCCTTTACATTTACAGGTGACTGAGCTGACGGTTTTCTAGTTCATGTATCTCAAGCGCTTGCCACGACAAGGTGTATTAGACAGAGTTTAACGCTGACATTTTTTACAAATATCCACTTTTAAATAATCAGTTGTTTGCTGTACAAAATAATTTCACAATGGAGGATCATCTCTACTGACAAACCTCACAAAACAAATCAATTAAAAGTGAAAATACAAAAGAAACAAATCTATCCTTATAAGGTGCACATCCGGCACAATATTTATATATATATATATATTTATGAATTTTAATAACGACAGAGTTCTGATGGTAACATGGCAGATGCATAACCTGGGGACACAACCTTAAGTCTTTTTAATAATATTAATGCAGAAAAAAATGCACTGAAACCAAAAAAAAATGAACACATCTACAACTGTTTCCAACATTGATAATAAATCAGCATATTAGAAAGATTTCTGAAGGATCATGTGACACTGAAGACTGGAGCAATGAGGCTGAAAATTCAGCTTTGATCACAGAAATAAAATATTAAAATAAAATACTATTATATAAATAGCAAACCAGTATTTTAAATTATTAAATATTCGTTTTTCTGCATTTTTGATCAAATAAATGCACCCTTGGTGAGCAGAAGAGGCTTCTTTAAAAAACATTAAAACCCCAAAATTTGGAACAGCAGTGTGTTATATGGATGAAATGAGGTATTGGTCTTGAAGCACAGCATGCATGCAAAGTGCTTCCCCTCAATTCCAGCAGTAGAACATTTGGTAGGTAAATTTAACAACCTAGAAACCACCATAAGCATGTCAAACAAGCTCAGATATACTATATCTGCCCACCCAATCCAATTAAGGAGAGAAAGAGAGAGAGTTGTGCTCACTGGTTCACCTGAGCCAGATTCACATTTGCTCATAAATAATTCATTGTTTTAATACTAGCGACACTACAACAAAACACCCCACACCGTACTCACGTTTCTGTTGTTATTTTAGTTTCATTGTCTGACAATGTGGCATCATTCCTGTCAGTTCAGAATAACACAGTGTACATGGTGAAATATGTCTTCATGGGAAAAAATGTAGACGTGCCACAATGAAATCTGGTTAACTGATAAGTAACAAAAAAAGAGCAGCACAGCTTTATTCCTACCAGTAAATGTTGTTCACACAGGACAAGTCACCAGCTCCATCATTTTGAACAGTGTTTCAGTAGAAACATGAGCTAGACGGGCATATTTAACCTTTGCCAATGGCAGTCAATCAGGCTGTCTACATTGAGCAGCAACAATAAAACCAAAACCATGTCTGAAATTGCCCCTACAACCTTATATAGCGCACTATTTCTGGTCAGATACTGTACGAAACCATAGAGGAAATTATCTAGTACACCCATTCAATCCAATAATGCACTGCAGTAAATACACTTAAGGGTTTTAAAATACATATAAGGCGATTTTTATCAGCAACTTCTAGCAGTTTTATGACAATTTTGAAGATTTAAATGCCATTCATAGCTACATCATGCACTGAACACAATGGCCAATTTATTCTGTCTAATGAAACGCTGGAAGTGAACATGCATAATGGTGCAGTCCTAAAGCAGCAAATGAAGATGCTGGTAATTGCCTGTCAAATACAGAAATGAACAAAGTGACACAATGAAAGGCGGGCTGTTCTGTTGCGCGTGCATCTGGGCAATGCACTCAGCTGCTCTATTTGCATATCTGTGAGGTGTTAGAAGACAGCCATGAAACCCTGTAATAACACAAATATATGCTGAATGTCTTCAGGGAGATATAATGAGGCTCATGCCATATCGACTTATAAGAAACAAGACAATAACAAGACAATAACTTTATTCCATTATTCCACACTCTGTGCAGTGCATCTCTGACATGCTGTCGTCTGGACTCGTCCTCCCTCAGGGTGGATAATCGAATGGGAATATGTTTGGGAAAGTGAATATTCCTTCAGATCAGCGGTTCACAACCTCACCAACCACCAGACTTAATTCAACACTTTAGTATAGGGATCAGTACTTACTATTAGCTAGTTGCGTTTTAACATGCATATTACTAGTACATTGTCTGTTTATTAGTAATTATAAAGCACATATTAATGCCTTATTCTGCATGACCATATTAATTATTTACTGTATATATTAAACAGCAAATTAGGAGTTTATTGAGGCAAAAATCTTAGTTAATAGTAAGAATCAGACCCCAAACTAAAGTATGACCATATACATACTTCTTGATAATGATTAATGTGACTAAATATAGTGGTTTTAGGGGAAAAAAGCATCAATAATTGACTATTATTATACAAACAAACAAATAAATAAATAATATCTGATGCACCGAAATTATAATTCTGGGCTGAAGCCAAAGCTGAACCCAGAATTTCAGGATGCACATTTCTGTGCAGCACAATATATTGATAATATATATAGATTATAAATCAACAACCGTTTCATGAATAACACTGATATACCTAAAAGTGGGGAATGGAGCAATGCTGCGCACTGTATTGATAAATGTCTAAGAAATGCACAGGCATTACACTCACTATGTTTACTGAGTCATGTAACCCCGACGTGACAGTCTCTGATAATATTTCCACGCCCAGAGATATGCAATACAGTGGGTCCTCTGCCCAGAATGACACAGAACTGCAAAGGAATTCAACAGATGAGTGTCACAGCCATGACTTACGCTCCCAGAGACCCACAGAAAGAACAAATGTGATTTCGATTTTCAGTTTATAAAACAGGCATCCTGTCAGTGAACAAAGCGTCTAAGTTCTGTATTAGGAGGCCAAGCAGTGATTAAATCTCCCCCACGTTTCCTCGTATATTCCTCTGGATGGGGGGGGGGGGGGGGGTAAACTTTTGATATTAGCACAAACATAGAGGAGAGTATCTTTTAGGTCTTAATTCACTCTAGTCAACATTTGAGTGGATCAAAACCTTTCATCAAAGTTGTCCTAAAACCTAACACCAAAATGCTTTTTGTCTTAGGACAACTTTAATGAACATTTTTGATCCACTTCAAATGGTAACTACTGTAGTGCCTCCAAAAGCTCAAAGTATCTCATTCATTTTTTTGTTTGTTTGTTTTTTTTTGTTTTTAGGGATGTATAATAGTATTGGAATGCTATCAGAATCTGCCGATAAAGGCTTAAAATGTAAACATTGTCATCGGCCCGATAGGAAAAATGATGCTGATATGCCTTGCTAATAAGAACAACTCACATGTGCTCAGGGTGTGCTAGCGATAACATCACATCAGCAGTGTGCTCATTCTTGAAGCAAACTTTTGCCTGAAGGATGTTTGACAGTAAGGAGTTTTATTTATTTAGGAAGCACTGTAGGCCTACTTGTAATAAAATATTGTGGATTGGAAATTCATGTGTACGGTTTATTAATCCATGGACACGATTTGTTAACAGTTTAAGAATTTGTGAGTACGGTTTGTGTCGACTCACGGTTGTGAGTCGCCACGAATTGTTTTTTTAATCATTTGTTTATAATCTCTGCACAGGAGAGACTTGGTGTTGTTTCCAAACAAAAGGAAATATATCGGTATCGGTACCGGCCGAAATGAGTTGAAAAATATCGGCAAAATCAATATTGTGCATCCCTATTTTTTTTTTCTCCGATTTTTTTGGGTCCTGTTTCTTCCATCAATTACCAGTGGTTTCAGTAGGTCTGATAATTGACATAATTTAAAATTCATTACAATCGTTCATCAGAAACATTACCAGCAAGAGATTTTTCATATCAAACTGTTAGCGTGTAATGCATCAGCTCACTGAAATTAGGCTGTCTTTCTCTTATTAACTTAAACTTATGTGACATCCTGGCACTACACCCCCTAGGGGTCAAAACTTCATAAATAACAGCTACATGTGCTCATATGAACAGGTTGCTGTTCATATGATGTTTGAAGTCTCTCTCGCAAACAATCTGTTGTCTCAAAACATTTTGTGCTCCAATTAAATTCTTTAACTGAAGTGAGAAATGAATTCTGAATATGGTTAGTCAGTTTGTATTTTCTTCTTCTTGTAGTGTTAACCCGTTTAGGAGAGAGGCTGATATACATGCAACATTCCTACCATGGGTTTTGCCTGTTAGATAACTTTACATGATGGTCATTTACACAAACTGCTCCTTATTATTTCTCATTCTCATTACATAAACGAGTCTAATTACTCACTAGTTGTTCATTTGACAATATATACAGTATTTTCAAATACGCATTTAGAACAGAGTCCTGTTATAACAAAGAGTATTGGAAATACACAATAACACAAAAATATTGTAGTTTGCTAAAAATCATTAAGTGGAACGAGAACAGTTAAATGCCTTAAGATTCTCACCTCGACTCACAAGCTCAACTTTGGCCATCATAATTCAACATTATGATTCGTTTCTGATGGCTTGCTGATTTTGGTTTCTGAATTTTATGGACTATGAGCCGTGAAAACTTTATTGGACCCAGGGATAATATAATTACACACCTCTGGAGAGTTATTCTCCAGTAATCTGACAGTGACATATGACTGATACTGCACAGTAATATCTGTCTGATGCCCTGAATGTCAGAGAGCTACTGTGGATGTTTCTGGAATAAACCCAAAGCCTATGTAGATTATTTCAAGGCCGCATAACTAAAAAAGATATTCTCAAGCAACTCAAGTAAGAAGCAAACTGATGCATTTCATATTCGTTTAGCCAAAACATTTGTTTTTAGAGTGTATGCTCAATGCCGTTTGTGTCCTCAAAGGTACTAAGAATCATTAAAGGGTTAGTTCACCCAAAAATGAAAATTCTGTCATTAATTACTCACCCTCGTGTCGTTCCAAACCCGTAAGACCTTCGTTCATCTTTGAAACACAAATTAAGATATTGTTGATTAAATCCGAGAGCTCTCTGACCCTCCATAGACAGCAATGCAACTGCAATGTTCCCAGACACAGAAACGTAGCAAGGACATCGGTAAAATAGTCCATGCTATTGCTAACATCAGGGGTTCAACCGTAATTTTACGATGCTACGAGATTACTTTTTGTACGCAAAGAAAACAATTATAACATCATTTATTCAACAATTCTTCTCCCTGAGTTACCGTCTTCCGCCATTTTGGAAAGTAGAACGTAATCAACGTAATCAACGTTGTTTACGTTCAGGATAAAACACGCACATGCTGAACGCAAACAACGCCTCCCTTGCCTCCTATTTTTGCTACTAGCTAAGTTGACACTTCTCATTTTCTTTAGTTTAACTTGATGTACTAAAAATACTACAACTAAATCAACTAAAACGTACACATAATATTCATAAAATGTGTTTCTTATTAGAAGTAACAAAGCTCTTTGTGATTATTGGATGGGAATCGCACTACAAATAATGTTTAGTGAGGGGGAAAATCACGGATCTGGCAACCCTGTCTGGAACTATGGGTGATTCATAGAATCAAAGGGAACCTGCGTTAACTGCATGTTTTTTCTTCAGTTAGCCTGCAGTAATGCGTTATTATCGCGTTAACTTCAACAGTGAGAGACAGTCAGAGACATTTTCTTCACACACATGTTGCAGTCTGACACATTTTACAATCAACCCTGGTTTTAAACAATCAGACAATGTCCGATAGTGCTGATAATTGCTTTAACTAGTCAATACTAATCAGTGCATCCCTATATAATAGAATATCAATGATAGTAAAATAACACTGGTATGGAGGTTGTGAACTTGTTGTTAAGAGGGGTGGCGCTGTAGTCAGTTGTCATCTGCTCTCCATTTACGTCATTATTTGATGCGAGTATAGAGGGCCGCTGTTGTAGTTAGTACTTTATTACATTACAGAGCCGTTTCGTCACGTGCATTATGTTGTAATGGGGATGCGACCGATTGGTTTATTAGTTCAGGCCTGGGATCTAAGACTAACAAGACCATGCCTCCGTTTTCCTGAACTCTCTATCCATTACGCTCTGCCGTGACCCAGACGCATAAGCGAGGTGCTGCGCCTTATCGAATTCCCTTCCAATTAGTGTAGAAACGAAGCAGAGGGCTTCCTAATGGGCTTTGCTTCATGATATCGTTTAATTCGCGACAATAACAAACCTCTCGTTGTGATTTCAAGGCCAAATGAATCCTGACTGTTCAGCCGCTGAATGCGGGAGATTTGATTGTGCATTGTGTCTGCCACAAAAGTGCAAGCTTTCTCCTGTCTTTCTTCTTGAGTGACCTTTTCGGCGTGCTGCCTGCGGCACGTTATTTATTTATGATTTGTGTGGAAGCCAAAAGGCTGTCAGCCTGCCCTGTTATCGTTTGGTCATCCGCTCAAGTGGCTAGGTGGTTGGGTAGACGCGTAGTGTTCAGAAACTGGGGCAGTCTGATTAATGCCAGCCTTTGGAAGCGAGACGCACAGACATGACAACAAAGAGGCCTCTCTGGAAGGCAGGGAAGGTGAGAAAACGCACAGCGATACGCAGATACGCGTGCATGAGAAGGTAACGTGATGCCAGCCGCGGAAAGAAAAATCAAACATGCCACTGCGTGTTTTGTTAAGTTTAGTCCGAAGCCAGTGAATAATTAGTCCCTAAGGGGAAATCAATACATCATTTGCATATTTCTGACACACTGGAGAAGTTGTCTGCCTGTCTGTCTGCACCACAAATGATGGGAAACTTTTTCTCCAACTGATTTTTGTTAAGCTTTTGATCTGCTACGCTCAGCCAGGTGTAAATCCGTGGAAGTAAGAGTTCCTTTGCAAATGTAGTTCAAATCCGAATCAACATGCTAAAACATCAAAAGCAGTTCCTCCTTTAACATTGCTGTTTCTACAAACTATACATTGAAGGGATAAATTACTCTTAAACAAGAATTCTGGCATTATTTACTCATTTACTGATTTATTTATTACAGGTGTGATAAATGCCTGCATAAAGAGACCATCATCATGTGAAAAAGAAGTACACTTTTTTAAAAAAAGAGTACTTTTTGCAGAAAAAAAAGAACGTTCAAGTGTGAACTGAATATAATGTTTTCAGACACGTTTTCTTTTACATACATTTAAATGTATTTTACTTTAAGTTTATACAGTGCATGCATAATAATTAGGCACGTTGATATTCTGATCATATTTTTTTCCAAGCACATTTTACCAATTCCAAACCACATCAATCGTAATAACTACTATTAGTTTTGTATTTAATCATTTATAAGTGATATATAATTGTCCATGAAGGCTGGAAGTGAAAAACTCCTTATATTTAGGTGTGCAGAATTATTAGGCACTTTTTCTTTTTCAGTTTAAAAGAAAATAATTTCACTAATACTATTTAATAACACCCTTGTATTTGAATGTGTTAGTTTGCTAGCTACAACAGCTCTCAGACAATCATTTCATTCCTATACAATGGCCATAAAGATGTGCAAAGGTTATTTTTGATTTGGCAAGGTCAAAGCACGCGCTGCAATCAATACAGAAATCATTACCGTGAAATCAGCGACGTGTGGAGCGGCGCTGGCCTGTTTGAGACACACAACAGCCAATATAATACCTACATTCAGCCAGAATTCCCTAGTGTATCAACCCACGATCCCAAATTAAATCCCTGAGATGCCTAAAGTATCCTTTGGTTTTCCATTAGCCATCTCATGCACGCACCGTTGGGCCACTGATTTTAAGACGAACTTAAAGAAGATGATGGAAGCACCCCAGGCTGATGCACAAACTCAATTTAAATAGCAGTCAGCCATTGTTTTTATATGTGAAACAAAAGGTTTTAAAACAAATGTCAACTTGAGGCTAAAGCAACCGTTCCCATAACATGCTTGAACCAGAATGCACAAGAACATCATTATAAATATGCAAGTTTGGACTTACTTTGCTTGACTTTATTTTCAGCTCCTCCATATTGCTGCAAAAGAAAAGGGGAAAATATTAAGATATAATCTATAAATATGAGAACAGCCCTATCTGACTCCAAAACAAAGCTAACTATTTCACTGGTTAGTAGTAAAGCCTACAGGTTTACATGTAGTACACCAGAAAATTTGAAGTTAAAATATACAGCACAGACCACTTTACATGTACATGTCTGATAATGTCAAATAATCAGACATGCACATCCCTTACGAAAAGGAAGTTTATTCAAGTGTGTTATTAGTATACTTCTTTTAAACTAAAAAATAGGAAAGTATACTTTCAGTCTACTTTTTATGTACTTCTCAGAAATATACTTAAAATGACATTTAAGTATACTTACTTAGAAAAAGTCTAAATATATTTGAGCTATAGCTACTTGTTGCTCTGAGAATGTTTTCATTGTTATACAGTAGGGGGCGCTATTACACATCTTCTGTACAGAATTTCCAAAACACAGAAACAGCGAAGAAGAAACCGAAAAACAACAGATGCTTTCACACATAATCTAACATGATCATCAGACATAAAACAGCATCAAAACTATGTAACGTTGTGGAATAAAATGTCGACCAATGAAGAGGTAATAATGATTGTCAAGCTTTTGGATCATCATTCTGAATCCAATTCATAGTCTTTTTCAGCTTTTTGTTCAAAATGTTATTTATGTTTTTTTATTTATAAAACTTACCCACATTCAGGTGTTTAAAAAAGAATGCATGAAGCTTGAATAAAATGTTTTTGTTTACAAGCAGATACTCTGTTCTTTCTTTTGATGTTTGTATGTTCAGATATTCATATAACAAATCATATACAAATTAATACCTAAATAGGGAAATAATAGTATACTTAAAGTATGATGTAAAGTTCACTTAAAGAAAAATTACGAGTATACTTTGCAGTATTAAACTACTAAACTAGTAGTTTACTGAGATTATACTTCAAAGTGTACTAAAAATGCTACAAGTATCTAATTAGTAAACTATCAGTATACCTTAAGTAAAAACCACAAAAACATATAGGAGGGTAAAACTAGTTGTTGTACTCAAGTTAATACGTTATACTTAAAGTAGTACTTTTATATACTAACAAGAAAGTCCCAAGGAGTATTGAAATAGTACACTTACAAGTATACTACTAGTACACTGATATTTGTATACTTAAACTAAAGCATACTTGATACTTAATAAAATAAACTTAAAGTATACTTATTTTTGGTAAGGGATGTAATGTGCATATATCAAATAATCAGACATGCGCATTACAGCAAGCAATAAACAAACATATCCAAGCATATCCAAACTGGCAAAAAAGCTCAGTATTGGAGCCTATGCAGGGTATTAAGTGTGAGCGCAGTGTCCTCCATGCTGACTATCTTGATCAGAGATCAGAGCCCTTATCTCCTCCAGGCTCAGAGACCTGCATTCTCTGTCATATCACCATCACTCATGCATCTCTACAGATGCTGGCCACTTCAGTTTCCCTGAGGCTGATCTTCAGCTGTAGAGGAATGTAGATCCTCTTCTCCAGTTCGATCCTCATTAATGTCCCAGTGGAAGTAAGCCGGGACCATTACCATTTTAGAGGGATCTTTGCTCTCAGGGGCAGCTCTCTTTTTGCACCTGTATTTCTGATAACACTGTGGGAATTGCTTCATGCTCGTCTGATGTGCTTTCTGCAGATCTCATCAAAAAAATCAAGCCGTTTGAAAGAGAAGCCACAGCTGTTCAGTTTGCACATTAAGCTGTGCATGGAGGACAAGATGTATAAAAAGGGTTGTGCCACATTTACTTGCATCTAGGGATGTGCGATATTTATTGTCAATGATACTAGCGTAACTGCCTTAACAATGTGCAAGCTGTAACTTAATTTGCAATAAAAAAACAAAAACAGTATTGTTTTTGCAAGTCACAGAGATGCGTGATTTGTGTGATGTGCATGTTGAACCAGTTCACAATACTACTGAATCAATTATTACTGAATCAAAACAAAAGAGTGGGAACTCTTAAAAGGTTATTTAAAAGGTGCTTGTTCAGTCAGGAAACAGTTTGACTCGGACCGAAGACCGAAGAGCCGCTGATATGAGCATGAGTGAAGCCAGCACTTGAATGAAGGGTGAAATGAACGGTTTATGGTTTCTCAATGTTTACAGTATTTTTAAAAATGTGAGCTGATGAAGACTAGTTTATTCACTTTATATGCTTTAGACATGTAAAACATCCATGTTTGGCATCATTATGGGGTGCTTTAATAAATGTCTATACTTTGTGTCAGTTATTTGAAC
This sequence comes from Sinocyclocheilus anophthalmus, assembly GCA_018155175.1. NCBI lineage: Eukaryota > Metazoa > Chordata > Actinopteri > Cypriniformes > Cyprinidae > Sinocyclocheilus > Sinocyclocheilus anophthalmus. Next base: position 65,771 of record JADLZN010011635.1, read on the forward strand.
CAGTTCATTGAAACAAACCATCCAAAAGAACCAGTTCACAGAAAATAATCAGCTTTACCAATTTGCCTGTAGTTATGGATTACAGGTAATGCATTATTACAGGTTAAATCTTTTTTTAAATAATGTTCAGTTTCTTGCACAGACTGATTGTTTCATTACTTAAGACCTCGATATATCATCAAGGTATTAATTTAGTATTCCCTGATATGCATTTTTGCATTATACTTGCATTATATGACTCACCAAGGAGCATGGTTTCTGCTAAAAATCATCTTTACTGTTCTTATAGCGGCAGCCAGTACCCGCTAAGGGGCTAAGTAGTGGGAATACATCCATGACGCGTTTCGATCGCAAAGGGTTTTAATTACAATATAGAAATGAACAGCAACACGTTGCATGAAGACGGTAAGATAGAAAACAAAAGATAAACCAAATAAAATTAAATAAACAAAGTGAAACGGTCAACAGAAAGTGAGCGTCCCAGCTACTCACCCCCTTCCTCCATGATATCCACATCCAAACTAACAGGTAATATGCACCTATACAAAATGACGTAACAAACTGGAAGTGACAATTTCAAAATAAAAGACATCAAACCGTATCTGGCACCTACAGTTCTACTGAAGAGAGAAAGTCACCATCTTGGATGAGTAAATTAACAGCATTTTTAATTTTTTTTTTGCTGAACTATCCCTTTAAATTAAATAGTTAACTGTCCTTTGAAAACTATACAGCAAACTGTTTATCTATTTTTGTTTTACACCTCTGAGCAGAAAAAGATGGTTTCAACACTATTTCTCAGGTGTGTTCTCATGAGTTCACAGACAGAAAACAATGCTTAATGTTAAAATAATCAAATGTAATCATAGTAGCACAGACTACGATATTAACTTCTGCTGCTGTTTTTACAACATTTAGAAATTTGTCAGTTCCTGTTCAGCCAAAACCTATATTGTGTTAATAATCTGACATACGGCTGTGTTTATTCAGTTTCCTTTGTGCAATAAGGAGTCCTGGCTCAGTGTCGTGTTGCACTCGCTGCTTGATGTAAAGCATGGGTTCTGACGCAAAAGCAATTGAGAAGCACTCCTGTAAACATCACTGCAACATGTATACAAGGTTACAAACTTATGAAGTGGCTACAAGTATGGCCACTGGATGCAGGCACTATATATATCCATTCATATTTAATACTTTAATAACCTTAATAAAAGTGGGGTTAGTTTGTGGGGTTAGTGTGTTAACACTAGAAGGCTGAGAGATTGACATGGCGCTGGATTCAGGCTAATGGCTTTTTACAGCAAACGCTCCACTGAACAAACAGCTGCACTTACAGATCTCTGTTTATTTTCATACTCTCAGTATGTTCTATACAGGCATGTTTTAAATAAGTCTTTCTCACAAAGCTTACTGTCTGTAAATGTAGAAGGTCATTTAGTGTCATTGAGTGTAGTGATAGTGTAGCGCTCAACCAGAGATCCCCAGCCACAAAATTTTGATTTTGATCTTTTTTTTTTCTGGTAAAAGAAATACATAAATGAAGAAGAAAGCTAATCTTTATTGCATTATACAGTATGCCAGTTTTGTTATTTTTTTGGGTGAGGGGGTTCATCATTTTGGATTCTGGTTCTTAACAAACTTGTCTTTTGGCATCTTCATGTTCAAGGCCTTATATGGTTCAGTTTCAGAGATATTAGGATCTCAACTTAGCTTCAAGAATAAATTGTTAAAGTTTATACATATTCAGTGGTCAAAAGCCAAATGTGGGTCACTTTGTATACAGCTGATACTTTTTTCTTTTAAAGAGGAATGGCTGAAGGACTAGAAATAATGTTCAAACTAGAAATGTATATAACAATTGCACAGGAAAAAACTGTCCGAGTGCCTTATATATATATTTTACAAAGTTTGCATGCCTGAAACCCAAGAAGTACTTAAGATATCTCAATATAATTTCAGATTCTGAATATTAACAACTTTTCTTTTGGTATGTCTTTTTTGTTTTTTTTTTAAAAGGCTACCCTCTTAAAAATAAAGGTGCTTCACGAAGCCATAGAAGAACCTTTTTGTCTAAAAATGGTTCCATAAAGAACCTTTAACAAATGAAGAACCTTTCTGTTTCACAAAAGGATTTGTGGCGAGAGGTTCTTCAGATTACAAAAAGGTAAAGAGATGGTTCTTTAAAGAACCTTGACTGAATGGTTCTTTGTGGAACCAAAAATGGTTCTTCTATGGCATCGCTTGAAGAACCTTTTGAAGCACCTTTATTTTTAAGAGTGTATATGGTTTGGTTCCAGAGATATGGGGATTTCAATGCGGCTCCATGTGCAAATGGTTCAATTTTACTAATTTTCAGTGGTCGAAAACTAAATGACCCTATTATATATAGATATTTAGATTTTTTTTATAGAGATTTTTTATTTATATTATTATTATTACTATTATTATTATAGATATATTATATTATGATTACTACACTCTAAAAATGACTGGTTAAATACAACCCAGTGCTGGGTAAAATAGGGACATTTTTTAGAGTGTAGATATATTAAAATGTAACTTTGCATGATTAAATATACAAACACAAATTATTTAACCCAAAAATGCACCATTAAAAAAAACATAATAAGAGCAATTCGTTCTACATGTGCATTATATTCCACATCTTCTGAAATCATATGATTGTGTTATGTGAGGAAAAGAGTTATATTTCATTGCGGCTTTCAAATCTCATTCAAAAAGATAAACTGAAATTCAAACTAGCGTTTGACATTGCTGACATCAAACCTGGCTCAACACATCTCGAGGCAGCAAACTTGGAGATTTGGAAACTGGTCAATTGTGTTTTGTCTTTTCTAGAGCCTGAAAATATCTGCTGTCATCGTGTGAAAAAGAGCAGCTCAGACACTGAAGACTGAAAATTATGATATGGGTTTTCAGCAACATGAGGGTAAGTAAATGATGACAAAATGAATCCTTACAGTTTAGCCTTGGGTAAAATAAAGCAATCCTCTGAAACGAGTTCAATACGGCACAAGAGTGATATCGCCAGAGTGACATTTCCCTGTGAGTATGATGCTCAGTGACACAAAAAAAAGCAGATGCTAGATAACGGATGTACTATCGATAAGCAATGAGAATACAATAGGTATTGTGAAAATAAATTAGGATTACAGTGTGCAATGAATCTGTGAGAGCAGGCAGGAAATATGAAACATGTTTGACCCTTTATGCCCTTAAAACTGCAATCAAACCCTTAAATCAAATGGCGATATGGACTAGTGTCTGAATGTTAGACTGCTGAAAGATTGAAATATGAATCCTGCATGTTCTGCATGTCTCCGTATGAACAAATGGTGCAGAACATATTGCTATTGTACAGTCTTGTTGCTACTAATACTACTAACAAATTATAATGAAAACTTTATTTTTAAGGTATAATCACAAATTTTCTTCCATGTTTTAATTTTAACATTAAACCTCTGTTGCGCAGAACTTTGTTTTTATTTTTTTGTTTTTTTTAAACTTAAAAATTAAAGAGTTTAATTTTATTTATTTATTTATTTATGGTATGTATGTATTTATCTATTAATTTACGATAAATTAAAATAATGTTTTATGTCTTTTATTTGATTACCAGGAAAAAAAATAAATAAAAACTTCAGACAAAAACCAAACATTTCATAGGGCCCTATTATTGTTTAACTAATAACAACTGAATTCGTTAATAACAGATGCTTTTGACTCTTAAAATTTTATTAAACCATTAAAATGGAAATGGATTTGGTAATAGATAGATAGATAGAGAGATAGAGAGATAGATGATAGATAGATAGATAGATAGATAGATCGATAGATAGATTGATAGATTGAAAGAAAGAAAGGAAAGAAGAAAGTAAGAAAGAAAGAAGAATTGAGCAAAATAAACTTATTTTAATAGGGCCCTAAAAATAGATTTTAAATATATATAATATAATTGCTGTTAAATAAATTGTAGAAGTTTCATGATTTCAAATAATTAGACATGCTTTTTGATGAATACAATTTAATTTAACCATTAAATCAGAGTCCAGAAACATTTTAATAAATAAAGGCATCCAGAAAAATTAAAACTGAAAAAAAAATGGAATTTGGAAAACAAAATAAAAATAAAAATTAATTTTTTTTTACAGAATTCATAGGGCCCTATACCTTAAAACTCATGCTGCCGTTATAGTACTTTCATTTGGCAAATGTGCATACGAGTCTGCAATGTGTCGGACTGATCTGCTTATCGCACTGAATCTCACAGGAACAACAACATGTGATTAACTAAACAATTCACCAATTTAAAAATAAACAAATAAATAAAACTAAATAGCTGAACTATAACACATATCGATCCTGAATTGCTGTGCTGGTGTTTAGCTATGGCTCTTGCCTTTGTCGTACAGCACTGAGAAGTCATTAGCGAGAAAAGTCCCAGCAGGCCTCACAATGAGCTTGACGCCCAGTGTTCGGTGTGTGTGCTTGAAGACAATGATATACTCCTCAAGATCTCATCTGGGACAAACGGTTCCTACCACTACATCTACATTAGACATGACATTTGCAGACTGAAGAGGCTCATTAAGAGCTTTATTAGCCCTTCAAAGATGCTGACAATTGTTGTCTAGCATTAACTGTCCAGCATCATTTGATGAAATATCAGTGCTGTTAGTCCTGGAAGCATGTCTAGTTTTGGTTGGTGATTAATGGACTTCTTTCACAACTACTCCCACATTCTACTGGCGTTTCCGGCCATTCAGACAGTTACAAGGAAGAACCATTCCTATGTCCATTGATTAAAACAACAAATTGTGTTCTCTGCATTAACATGAATAATACTGAACCTGCTGACATGTTCCTATAAACATATTTTCCTTTCCAAATGTGCATTCTGGATAATAAATACAAATATGTCTCTACTAACCTGCAGCAGTCCAGTGCCTGTCTTCTCATTAACAGAGTTTTTTTTACATACTGATCATATTTCATACCTTTGAGTTTCCATTTATAAATGAATTTGACTGACAAACATGATTTTTAATGCACTTAAATATTAAAATTCGATGAATGTTTATTTTGTAACATTTGTAATGTTTATTTTGTGTTTTTAACTTCTATATTTAATCATTTTCAGTTATATATTTTATATAATTCTACTGATCAAAATACCTGGGGAGGAGGATTATTTATTTTTTATATTTGTGGTGTGTGTGTGTGTGTGTGTGTGTGTGTGTGTTGTGTGGGGTGTGTGTGTGGGTGTGGTGTGTGTGTGTGTGTGTGTGTGTGTGTGTGTGGGGTGTGTGTGTGTGTGTGTGTGTGTGTGTGTATGCATGTTAAGGCCATATCAGCAACAATGGCTATATGTTCACGGCAACATTAAAAATATTATTTAAATAAGTCCTTTACAATAATATGGAGGAGGCTTGTCATACACTATCAAAACATTAATGTAATATCACCCTTGTATACTGCAATTCAGCCAAAAAACACAAGAGATATAATTTTTTGGCCATATCGCCCAACGCTAATTGAGGCCTATGTTCTCTACTACACATATTTTTCATTTTATTTCCCACACTACTGTTTCAATTACAAGATATTTACATCAATGTTGCAATAAAAAGGGAATATTGTATATGAATTATTAAATGAATTTAATACATTTTATGTAAATTAATAAATTATACAAAGGTAATAAATTATTTAAAATTGTTTTCTCATATACACTTTTAGCTGTGATTCTGCTGAAGCTGATCTAAACCGGCTTAAATTTGGTTAGCTTGGTTAAGTCTAAACCTACTCTGAAACTCAAACGTTTTAGCTCTGAGTGCCAGAACATGAACAACAAAAGAAAATGAAACGCACTACTACCTGAAGTCCCTCCTGAAGCTCCTTTACTGTAGCTCCAGATCCAGCACTGGCTCGGACTCCATAAGCCAGCCATAGGGAAGATCCGAGCAGGACGGACAAAGCCCAAACGCCCAAGAAGCCCATCAGCATCAGCCTGTCAAGAGAAGAACGTGTACATGATGAAGCAAACAGGTGCTGAAAATCTCCTCACCCTCAAACCATCCAAAATGTAGATGAGTGTCACAAAAGTAGATGAGACCATCACAAAAGTATGTTATTTGCATGTGCTTTAAAGCCTTGCTGATGAAACATTTCATTCACGTTCTGTTCTTATGTGTGCTTTTTCTGAGTGTGTACACATGAAGCGAGCGCACACTGCACACTAAAACAGCACCTGATTCACGTCTTAATGATTATGTGTCTAATCCTGTCAAAAACACACAAGGTTTACATGGACTGTAAACATAGTTGGTTATGTCTAAAATGAAAGTAAACAGTTGCGAGAGAAACGGATATGTGCAGCTCTTAAAGCGACGGAACTAAACATGCTGCCGCTTGTCATTAAAGGAATAGTTCACCTAAAAATGTAATATCTGTCATTATTTGCTCATTCACATGTTGTTGCAAACCTGTATTCATTTCTTTCTTGTGCTGAGCACAAAAGAAGATATTTTGAAGAATATGGGTAACCAAACGGTCAGATTTTTTTAATAGGCTAACAAAGATAAAACAATAACAAGGATTTTTATCTTCACCCACTTTGACCTAAATGTATGCCATTCTTTTTTATTTTATATTTTGTTAAGGTATAGGAGGTGTTATGCGTCCGCACTCTTCCATTTTTAGCAAATAAAGAAGAAACTTTGTCGAAAAGCAATTTTCGTGATGGTTTGTATTTTTTGTGCTCTGTATGGAACATCAGTGCCTGTTTAAGTGATGAACTCCATTACTTGTGTTAGTTTTCAGACATAATAACAGATGTTTTATATTTGTGCTACAACTGTTTGGCCTGTGCTACAGAACGTTCAACCTCTGTTGCACCAGTGCTATGTGCAAAAAAAGTTAAAGTACAGCCCTGCTTCACATATTTTTTAGATATCCGTCTTTCATTATTAGGAGAGTTTTGATGTTGTTATTGACATGTGCACTGATAAAACGATCATCTGTAACCATCAGATTCATCCGCACAACTCACGTCATGACCAAAACAATGTTCCTCCGCAAGTAACTTTTAGTTTTGTGGTTCAGATGGTCAAAAGATAGACTAGACTTCTGTCAGACAAGCCTGTATGCATAATGGAAATACTGCTGGACATTTTTAACAGACAAAGATACAAACTTAAAACTGCGCTGTTATATATGCACTGAGGAAAACATGCTGCAAACGTATTAAAAAGCATATTTTAGAGCGCCTGACATTGGCAGACCATTAAATGATATGAGTTATAAAGCATGGGTTATGTTCACAACTTGGATTGTGCACTTTTCTTGCAAAACCTTCAGTAGGCAAAAGGTCCATAAAACAGTTTTTAACAGTTGTGAGTTTATGTAGAAGTTGTGTAACCAAGAAATATTAGAAATACAGAAAATATATTTAGAGTTGCTGTCTGCTCTGAAAATTTTGCTCTGAAAAAGTTAGTGTAATAATAATTACTAAATAATAGATATGTGTTACCAAGATTTAGTTTTGGCCTGTGATTCAAGTTCAAGCCATAGCTTTACTAATGCTGTATTGAGATGATTTATAGTCTAGTCAAGTCAAGTCATCTTTATTTTCATAGCGCTTATGCAATCCAGATTGTGTAAAAGCAGCTTCACAGTGATACACAAGAAAATAGAAGAATTATGGAAAAAACAACTATGGAGATTCATATTCTGCTGTAAAGCAGTTCTAAAAGACTAAAAATAGTGTCATTATTCAGATCAATCAGTTCAGTGTTGGTTCAGTTCAGACAGAGCTGCAGTCGCAATCACGAGTTCTGCTTCTCTAGATTTATTAAGCTTAATCATCTGCAATATTTGCCTGCTGGTTATTTATCCTGAAACAAGCTTTTTTCATTAATCGATACATTTTCTGCCCAGTGTTTTCCTTTATCTTCCCAATCTGGCAACCATGTGCACACGCTCTCACTACATTACAGAAAAATGCCGATGAGCTGAAAACAACAGCAAACATGTAAGCTGGAATTTAGCGATCTCTATTGAGATATTCAGCTCAAATGAAAGTGCAATACAGAAAGTCTGTTTTCCTTCACTCGGTCGTTCGCACGGTGTGCTGCGAAAGGGAACCGTGCAAGTTGACGTTCTCTTGATTTGTGCTTATGTGAAAGTGAAATTATTAGGATGAAAGGTTGACAAAAAAATTAAATGGGTAATCATGATTAACAACTGTGATTGTATTTTTTGAGCAAAATAATGGTGACACATACAAAGACGCTGTATGAAATGTGCAGTATGGTCAGATGTGTTTCTGACAGCTAGTTGTGACGTGGTAAGCTCAGCCAACATAAGAAACGACTGTTGAAATTGTCTTCATTTAATCTAATCTAATCTAATTAATTAATCTATCTGATCCACAAGCAATGGTCCTGCCCATGACATGCTCCACATTTAAGCTGAACCTCTGTTTTTTTATTTTTTTTAATAATTTTGTTATATTCCTTTTTGGCCAATATCAGTGATGGATACATAGGAAGCGTTATGGAGAAGACAGGAGAAGAGCATCAGGAAAGTGCCTGAATGTGTGCACCAAACTAACTGCATTCACAATATCTGATGAGATGCACAATATCTATAATACCCAGTTTGGTCACAGTTCAGGTCCAATTCTCATTATTAACTATGAATTTTGCCTCAATAAACTCCTAATTTGCTGCTTCTTAATAGTGAGTAAGGTAGTTGTTAGTTTATGTATGGGGTGGCTTAAGGGATCTAAAATATGGCCATGCAGAATAAGACATTAATATGTGATTTATAGAACAGCCAATATGCTGGTATTATGCATGCTAGTTAATACTAAGGTTGCCAATCATTTGCATTCAAGTACTACCTTAGATGTGTGACGAAACATTGAATACTACAGCTGACAATCACTTTAAAGTTTCCCTTTCTCATCTTAAGAAGACGTGTTAGTCACACCACACACTGAAGCACTTTTACGATTCATCAGCAAACACGTTCAAACTTCTGGCTGCTCTGTAGACATTTCACGTAGGTTTTCGCGTAGTGTGTGTGTGTGTGTGTAAGTGTGTTTCATCACAAAAGCTTCGCGCTAAAATCTGAACAGTAAATCTATTTAATCAATGTGAATAAATCTAACATCCACCAAGAAATTCAATATTCTATGAACTGATGCATAAACCTTTAGTTTTCTTTACATAGGAATACTAATGAAATCACATCAGTTAATCTGTCGATTGGTTAATCTGTGCCATTTTAGATTTTTCGTTATCATTTGTTCATGCATGGATAACTAGTACCAGCTTACAATATTATACTCACATTTCAGCTAAAATTGGGTAATGACATAAAATAATTCTATGTTATGCTAATTATATCTGACTTTACATAAACAAACATCTCATGTAAACTGACAACAGCAATGACAACAGATGATTTCACAAGCTAAAGCTGCTCGGTATGAATATTACCAAGACAAATTGATGTCTATTACCAAACAAGAGAAATGTTTAAATGCTTTACTGATGTAAACTGTAATGAAATTTGGAAATGATAAAAATCTTTTCACCTAGAGTCAATCACAAAGCTATAAGAAAGACTCGTTAGCTGTTACGGTTCATCTACAGGTTGAGTTTACAGAGGCTTTGCAGAAAAGGTAAGCACATATTGTGAACGAACCAAATGAAAAAAAGAAAAAAAAATCCACAATATTTGTGTAAACAAGACCACGGATCCAAACAAACATCTTCAAATATTGCAGCAGGAACGTGAATCGCATTACAGAGGTTAAAAATAACTCGTGTGACATTTTCAAGAGCTTCGTTGGATTACAGATTACACGTTGAACCGCAGCTGAGCAATTCTCAATACGGATTGAAACAAGTGATGAACTGGGAATAACAATCAGGCACTCTGTATGACTGCATGAAGACATCACAATGCTGCTATATTCTGCTGCTTGATATTATTCACCTACATGCACTAGATCACATCTGATCTCCCGGTGAAGCATCATCATTGCGTTTGAATCAGACAGAAATATCACACCATCCCTGTGCCTCTATTATCAGTTCATATGTGTGTGCAATCCACTCGGATGCTCTACTGCAGCGGGTCGCAGGTCTGTTCTGATGGCGTTTTTGACAGCAGGGAACACAATGCAAAACAATTGCTACAGTAGGCTTATCACAATAATTAAGGATGGGAATAAAATAAAAAATAAAATAAAAATGTTTGCATCCAATCAAGATCTACAGTATTTTTGACCCTGGACCACAAAACCAGTCGCTGGGGTATATTTGTAGCAATAGCCAACAATACATTGTATGGGTCAAAATTATTGATTTTTCTTTTATGCCAAAAATCATTAGGATATTAAGTAAAGATCATTTTCCATAAAGATATTTTGTACATTTCCTACTGTAAATATATCAAAACTTCATTTTTGATTAGTAATATGCATTGCTAAGAACTTCATTTGGACAACTTTAAAGATGATTTTCTCAATATTTAGATTTTTTTTTGCACCCTCAGATTCCAGATTTTCAAATAGTTGTATCTCTGCCAAATATTGTCCGATCCTAACAAACCATACATCAATGGAAAGCTTAATAAATCTCAATTTCAATAAATTGACCCTTATGACTGGTTTTGTGGTCCAGGGTCACATATTTAGGCAAGCAAACTACACAGATGCATGCATGGACAGGTTGTGTGATGCCCTTATCCTCCAAGTAAAAGAAAATACAACCCAGGTCAAATTTTTGCTCTTGTTCATGTACGTACAAAATGTTCAGGCCATGGTCATGGTAATATCATACCATATTACTTTTGTACCATAGACCATTTTGGTTAGTTCAGTGTAAAGTCTGAGTTCTGATGTTGAAGTGAATGTCCCAACACAACACAGTTTCAGAAGCAATGCATACTATGGGTAATAATAGCATTGCATTTAGTATAACAATAAAATAAATATTACAATAAACTCGTGAGACATTTCATTAGCTCTTATGCCAAATGTAAACTGTCTTTCTTCCGATACACACTTGCTGTAAAAAAAATGTATCTTAACATACAACGGCAAAAACTGGCAGCGGTGCTGGAACATTACATTACAAAATACAAAATACAATGATGATTTTACACACATTTTAGTGTCTGACATTATGTTAATATACCAACCTATCTGAGCTGGTAAAATCTCTAATAATAACAGATACACAATACAGCGGAAGGCAACACGATGACTTCAATTTCACCAAACGTGACCTCTCCAGTAGCCCTCTGTGACTAATAATAACATAAAGACAGATGAAAGTGTCACCCACACAAACACAAAACACCATCATGCAAGCTCAAATAAGGATGCATGCTATAAACATGTAATAAACTAACATAACACAGTGCAAATGTAATGGTTTGCATGCAGGGAATTCTGGGAACGACCAGAATTTCTCCATGAATTAGAAAGAGATTCATACCTTTTACTTACAACAACTCTTCAACAATATTCTACATTTATCAAATATGTTACCGTTACCTACATTACGTTCTCCTCTGTTACAATAACGTTTTACAGTGTGCATCACCTTTTCAGTCATAAAGTTATGTGATTGCACGTGTAGGCTATATGTAAAAAAAAAAGATTTATTATATTACTAGAAATATTTGTAGGCTATATATAATAAACTATTATAATGTGTTATGGCTATGAATAATGCGATAAAACAATAAGCTTACTCAGTAAGAATAAATGAAGGTAAATTCTGATTAAACGTGAGCTGTAATAAAGCTTGCTGGTCTAAGTGCAGGTCCGATCAAATGTCTGGTGTACCTCTGATGTTCTGAGCCTGAATCTAGCCGCTGTGTGAGAGTTTGAGTCAGATGCACTAATCACCTCGGCTGTACCGTGAACCCAGTGCTCGTGCAGCTGCCTAACCAGACCTCATGTTTGGGCGAACGATGCCCACAGCCGCCCAGAAGTGCTGCCTATAGGTAGACAGTGACACATAAACGCTGACTGCACAAACCAAGAGTCCAGTAAAAACTCCTGTTGAGGTACTCGATAGAAACAAACGGCGTAAAGCATGTGAATCCAGCGCAGACGCAGACGCAGAGCGCGATGGAGACGGAAAGCCGCTGGCGCTCAGCGCGACGCAGCGCAGAATAAAGTGACTGTAGCTCGTTACCTGTCGTGTTCCTGCGCGGAGACAGAAATGCTGCGTGAGATGCGCGTTATAGGTGTCCAGAGACTCACAGACCCTCACAGTCCAGGCGAAGGGAAGAACACACCCGCTCTCACTCCATCCTTCAACTGAGAGTGACCCGCTATTCCAGCTCACCCTATTTCAACAGCTCTCTCTCTTACACACACACAAACACACACACATACACACACACACACACACTGCCTGCGACGTCACACAGCGCATATATATATATATATAACACTCACACCGCTGTTGAGAAGATCCCTGTGTCTGCTGCACTGCTGTCACACTCCTCCGTGTGTGTGTGTGTGTGTGTGTGTGTGTGTGAACAGAAACACTTGACAAGAGACATGCTACTACAGTCATCAAATTAAAGTCACATTTGTAAAACAGTATGTGTACACAGTTAAAAATAATAATAATAAAATAATAATGAATACAAAAAGCAGTGTTGTGGACCTGAATGTAGCTTTAAAAGTTACTAAAGCATCGTATAATGCCCATTAATGGCACAATGTATAAAAAACAATTATGGAAATAAACTTTAAGGGAAAAAAAATGTTGCCCAACACAACTGTATTTACTGGAATTTGTAGAAAATTATTATATATACAGTGCAATGACACTTGAAATTATGAAAATGTCCAAGTTCAAATTCATTATGAACTTTATGAAGCCTTTTAATGGTAACGTTTAAAAGTGAAAACAATTATGAAATACACAAATACAAAAAAATAAATTAAAATCAATCTTGGTAATATTTTACAATAAGGTCCTATTAGGAAACGAAGTTAATGCATGAACTAACTAACTAACAAAAGAGCAATACCATGTGTTACAGTATGTATCTCTTTGTAATGCTATTAGGTAGTAAAAATAGCCCTGAATGTGTGTCAGCTCGGTCGAATAATAATATTAACGACACAACTTTTGATTTAATCAGCATTAGTTAAGTATTGAAATGGACATGAACTAAGATTAAATAAATGCTTTATTTCCGTATGGTAAATATGTAATAATAATGCTAGCTAATGGAAACCTCTCCATAAAGGGTTACCAAAATCATACATTATGTATTATATATTTTAATATATCAAAAACTGTATAGTAACTGGAATATGTTAGCCAACGAACCCTGGTGTCTCCTACATCTCCTAAAGACCAAGAGGGGGAAAAGCATCATTTCACAGAAATCAAATCAGTTGAAGTAATGGCACAAAGAAATAACTGTACACAGAGGCGCGGTATACGATAAATAAAAGAATTTTAAAAAGCCTTTGAGTGCATATGCAACAGAAGAGTGTCCCTGTAAGACTGTGTCTCCTCCGCTTCAGCATCAAAGGCAGAGAGGAGGTGACACAGTTACAGGGGATAATGCAGGGTGAGCCATCAAAGTTGCATGTGCGCCTGAAATATTCATGCCCACTGTAAGATTCATCACAAAAGAGAAAAGAGCTTTATTAGTGCAGCAGCCAATTGATTCCATGCAATATTGCAAAACGGCAAAGCGAGTGATGGAAGTGACAGGTCGCACTGTTTGTTTCAACAACACATGAAGGGAGCTTAATTAACGGAGTGGCTTGAGAACGCTCTGTTCTAATTACAGCAAAATAACTAGCATTAACAACCTATTAACAAACAAAAATAATCCTTAACGGATCCATAGTTGTAGTTTTCTAGATACAAAGGAAATGTACACTGCCGTTCAAAAGTTTGGGATAAGAACGTTTTTTTTTTTTTTTTTTTTTTCTTAAAGAAGTCTCTTCTGCACATCAAGGCTGAATTTATTTGATCAAAAATACAGAATAAAACAGTGATATTGTGAAATAATATTACAATGTAAAATAATGCTTTTCGATTTTAATATACTTTAAAATAGAATTTATTTCTGTGATGCAAAGCCGAATTTTCATCAGTCATTATTGCAGTCCTTAGTGTCACGGCATCCTTCAGAAATCATTCTAAAATGCTAAATTAATATCAATAACGCAATTAACGCTTCCTCCAGTGAAAAAGTCATCTGGTCTGAATCAGGAGAGAACTATGCACAGATTAAGTACCGCTAACAAACCGAAACAGTGGATTTTGATGTGAGAAGACAACAGGAGATTTTCACTGGAGAGCATTGTTATGGATTATGGACTCGTATTTTGTCCAGAAGTCACAGTTTCAAGTTTACAAAGTCGTAATAGGGTTTTGTTACTCACAAACACAGAGACTTTGGCTTCACAAGATAACTGATGGACTGGAGTGCTGTGGATTACTTGTGGATTATTGTGATGTTTTTATCAGCTGTTTGGACTCTCATTCTGACGGCACCCATTCACATTGATGAGCAAGTGATGTAATGCTAAAATTCTTCACATTTTTATTGCATAGGAAAAACTATGTGGAAGACCCGAGGGGGTGCAAATGTTCAACAAATTTTCATTTTTGGGGAAACTATTCTTTTCATTTCCTTTAAAGCTCAAGATCACAGTAGTTAGTAGTCATGCATTGGATCGCTGTAGCCAATTTTCCAAATAAAAGAACACCCAGAAAGAAAAGTTCAATTTTGTTCTGGCTCACACTGTTGCTCAAGCCGAAAAAGTACATTATAGCCCATATGGGGTCAAACGACCATGTAAGGGCTCACAAAACCCTGATATTTAATATATTTGATTTATACAAAAGATGTATTACTTACTTATTTTAGTGCTATCTTGTAACCAAAATTCAGCTTGGGGAAGACACCACACATCATAGAGCTCAAGATGATCTGTTCGCTAACGGAATGACTGTCAGATTGACAAGCTGAACCAAAACATCTCCTTTGCAACATCTAAAAATCCTGATAGTTCTTTGAAATTTCCAAAAGAACCAAGGATTAATGTGCTTATCATCCGAAAAACTTTCACAGATCAAGGCTCTTCTGTTAGTCAACAGCTGTTCAAGGTGCACAAGTTAAACCCTTTGATATGCTCTTTGAATCTAACAAAATTTCTCCAAGTTACAAGAGGAAGCCTTGCTGATGAGAAACACCTGCCTGCGCTGACAACCCTGTCCTCGGCATCACTTGACAAGTTTTTTGTCTTATAACTTTCAGCCTCTTGCCCCAAAACTTTCCTGAGGAAGTTTCTCGTAGGTTTCCAACTCATTTTGACAACACTGAAACACTGATTGCTGCAAACCTAACATCTCTAGATATGAAAGGAGGCACCTTTAAAGCAATCCGAATAAGGGAGTATATGATAGAGGCAACTTGGCAATAGAAAATGTATGGAGTCTGATCGCTAATATAAGTTGAAGCGGATAAACGGTGGTGGGATGCTTGCCCTCTGAGTTTCAAAATGTTATCATTTGTGACCCCCATTCCTTGAGTTGAAGGGTTTACACTTATCAGCAGTGTTGGGGAAAGTTACTTTTAAAAGTAATGGATTACAATGTCGTGTTACTCATTAAAAAATAGTTACAGGAGTTACTTTTAATTTAAAGTAATGCATTACGTTATCTGATTGAGAAAACAGTCAGATTTAATGGTTAGCATGGCTAAAACTGCCAAACAGATTATTTCAGATCCATAGCACCCTTTTCAACCGGATCAAAATTTAATTCAGATCGGATTGTGGGGTTTATATAAAGGCTTTTCAGTCTTACTGAGCCATCAATCCAATAATGAAGGAATTACTAGGTTTCATGTAAAGATAGCTAGTGTAGGTATTGTAGTATTCTACTCTTAAAATAAAGGTTCTTTATTGGCATTTATGGTTCTGCAAACAACCTTTAACATCCATTGAATCTTTCCATTGCACAAAAGGTTCTTCATCATGTAAAAAAAAAAAGGTTCAGTTGCACTTTACAGACACACAAAGTGTCCTTGTTACAGTGTAATTATATATTTAAGTACTGCGTAATATTAATTAGCTACATGTACTTACTATATGGTTAGGGTTAGGATTAGGGTTTGGCTTAGGGTTACTTGCATGCAATTATGCATAATTTATTGTTATTATAATAGTAACAAGGACAACTTAAAGGTCACCAAAGGTTCACTGGTACCAAAAGTTCTATAATTTTTAAAAAGTTAAATAATTATTAAAAAGTTATTTTTAGAACCGTTCACTGAATGGTTCTTTGGGGAACCAAAAATCGTTCTTCTATAGTACTGCTGTAAAAACCCTCTTTTTAAAACTTTTATTTTTAAGAAATGTCTGTCACCTCTCTTTTTTATCTGCTCTCGTAAGGCTTTTAATGAAAAGAGGCCAGAGCAGAAGAACGAGGGTGTTCTGAAGACAGCGTATCATTGTCTGATGAGTAATTATGTAATACTTTGCCAAGGGCTGGGATGAACAGCAGGGTGGTCCTTTTTCAGGACATGAATGTGGATGTATAACGGAGGATTTTTGTATCAGAGCTAACTAGTCCACGTCGAATCTGTGCGACCAACTTGAACTTATTGCAAAATTCTGTGTGGGAAAATTGAACAGCTTTGAAATGACTGGATTTCGCCTGTGAACATTTACAGAGGGCAACTGGTTTAAACTGCTCCTGATTTCTCTAAACTTTGACTTGGATGAACATTGCAAATGGCAATGGAAACAGAATTGTGTGGTGAGTTCTCATATGTGAACTCACAGATGGATGAAATGGATTTGTTTAAATGTTTTGTTACAAATGTGCTTCCTTACAAGAAACAACTGAGCTCCAAAACCGATGTCCATCAGTCTATCTTCTTGACTATATGACTAAGCAATTATTTGTCTGTCTGCATGTGTGTTAGCACTCTCCTCTCTCTATAACATGGAGAATAATGCAGAAAATGTCCTGTGGGATGGGTAATCAAAGTGCAGCGGCGGTGCCGGAAAGCTTTAGGACGACGTCTCTGAGCATCAGCCCCATCTTCTGATTTGATGCACATTCAGTCTCTGCTTGATGCTCCGCATTCCTTTTGTTTTTCTTGCTTTGCCTTTCTGATTTGATGGCTTTTGGACCCCAGATGACAATGAGATGAAAGCAAGGGCCTGATGAAACACAATCCAGCTCCTGCGTCTCAGTCTTATGGATGATATATCACTCTTATGAGGATCTGCTCTTTTACTGGGCCTGACCTACACGTATAAAGAGCCCTAATGCACGCTCGCCTTTTCTTGCCATCGCTCTGTTTGTTTATATCTCATCGTCTTATGTCCCCACATCCGTCACATTACCGATTTTCCTTCCCTTGTTTCCTTTCAGTTTGCCACCATTTCTCCCCGTAGCTGCCATTAACCTAGAAAAGGCTAGCAGCTTCCCAAAATAATCCGATTTCATTATGAACCTCCCTAATGCCACCATAAAGCGTCTTTAGAGGAACATCCATATTTAACACGGTTTTGCATGACAGTAGATTTGCAGATTAATTAAATGAGGAATGACAGACAGCATTCCTGTTTTTAAAGTTAATGTATGGTGACCCCATAAAGTAAACTATTTCATGTCACATATCACATGCAATTAAAATAAGACTCCTCATTCATTCGTCCAGCATGTTTCCTAGCTAACAAATAGAGCATCTGCTATTAAATATAACATTATTATTATTGTACCAGGCTAATATAACACAAAGTATGGTGATATAATTATATTAAATAACATACATTAACAGAGAGAGAGACAGATCACATTTTTTTTTAAACTACAGCAGCTATTAAAACTCTGAGTCCATTATTGAATAGACTGGGACTACAAATCTGCCCAGGACCATCTGATATGCTATTGTTATGTATGGTCTATCATTTAAATTTAGATAAAAATAAGATAAGATAAACTCTATTTAAGACTGGATCAACTTTATTGATTTATCATTCCCAGTTTACAAATTATGGTCATAAACGTTGTGGGAGCATTCCCAGACATCACCCAAAATATAGTATAATTTGAATGTTTATGTTTAATTCATTCAGCCTTCTATTATTTTTTTTACCGCAAATATAGCATTATTTAATGTTTTTTTTAATATTCCA
Organism: Sinocyclocheilus anophthalmus; assembly: GCA_018155175.1. Lineage (NCBI taxonomy): Eukaryota > Metazoa > Chordata > Actinopteri > Cypriniformes > Cyprinidae > Sinocyclocheilus > Sinocyclocheilus anophthalmus. The sequence goes on from JADLZN010011635.1 coordinate 84,018, forward strand.
AGAAAGTTTTCTTGTTGTAATTAGAACTTTATTTATAGGAGACTAAAACGTTTCTTAGAAGGTTCATCAACTAAACTGCATGAGGGAACTGCAGGGCGTTTGTGAGTTAATAAAAAGCTAATTATTAATTAAATCATAAAAAATTTAAATGAAAATAAATCATTTTAAAAATGAAACATCACGACAAACAACGCCATCGTTTTCTCTCCTTCAAATCCTTAGTCTGCTGTTTGCAGCGGCGCAGATCCAGAGAATTGCAGTTTAATTTTGCTAATTGCATGATGTTGTGTGTCAGTATGTGATAAGATTAGTTTACCTTACATTCTCTGTATTTTTGGAGACTAATCTACCCTAGTCTTGGTGAGCAACGACCATGCCTGTGTCAAAGAGAGTGCAACATTTAATCACAACATAATGCTTGTTGTCTTATTACGCCACCACTGAGAAAATTCCCCAATGATCTATTGCATACAGATCACCGCACTGAGCGTAAGATGTACCCGCCCTGAATGTACATAAAAAATAAAGTTAGCTATTATTAATTTTCAAGCCCTCACTAACCCAGAAACGAGAATGTTTTTTCTAGTAGACACCGAGCATTGAACCTATAGAACCCTATTTCCTACTGATGCTATTCTGAGCTCCATTATGTGATCTTTCTGGCAGTAGCAACACTGAGTCAGATATTGCCCTAACAGAACGTTACGTGGAGGATTTATTAAAACTCCTAAGGGGTACTGACCCAAAAATGAAAAGTGTTTCATCATTTACTCACCCTCAAACCTGAAGGAGTTTGTTTCTTCTGTTGAACACAAAGGTTGATCAGTTGGTCCCCACTGACTTCCATATTATGGAAAAACATGGACGTCAATGGACAGAAATTTTTTGGTTTTGTTATCTATCTATCCACCCATGCCATCCATCCATACCATCCTCCCTTCCATCCTCCATCATCTATCTATCTATCTATCTATCTATCTATCTAGCTATCTACCCATCCATCCATCCATCCATCATCCATCCATCCATCCAGCCATCCTCCATCCATCCATCATCTATCTATCTATCTATCTATCCATCCATCCATCCATCATCCATCCATCCATCCCTCCATGCCATCCATCCCTCATCTATCTATCTATCTATCCATCCACCATCCATCCATCATCCATCCATCCATCCATCATCTATCTATCTCTCTATCTATCATGTCTATCTATCCAGCCTCCATCCATCCATCCCATTCCATCCATCTATCTATCTACTACTATCTATTCATCTATCTATCTATCTTATCTATCTATCTATCTATCCATCCATCCATCCATCCATCCATCCATCCATCCATCCATCTATCTAGAATCTATCTATCTATCTATCTATCTATCTTCTATCTATCTATCTATCTATCTATCCTCCGTCGTCCGTTCCGTCCGTCCGGCCGTCCGTCCGTCCGTCCGTCCGTCGTCCGTCCATCCATCCCACCATCCATCATCCATCCTCCATTCTGTCTATCTATCTATATGTCTATCCATCCATCCATCCATCCATCCATCCATCTATCTATCTATCTATCTATCTATCTATGTATCACAAGTCTAGCAACTAGGTTGGACATGCATCAATTTCTTATTCATGTGAGCAACATGCTAATCATGCTAAAAATGTGTTAAAACCTGCTAGAAACTTGATGAATCATGGTACCAGCAAGCTAATCATGCTAAAACGTGTTAAAACACAATAGCAATGGGTTAAATCAGGTTAAAAGATGCTAACAACATGCTAGCAACATACCATGGTAACAACATGCTACAACATGATAATGACATGCTAATCATGCTTTCAAGATGCTACAACAAGTAAAGACATGCTAATCATGTTAAAAAACATGCTACATGCTAATCACGATGCTAATCATGCTATAAACACCTAACAACATATATCATGCGAGCAGCATGCTAGTGACATGTTAAGCATGCTCGGAACATGATTAGCAAAATGTTAGCAGGATGCTAATCGTACTAGCGACATGCTAATGTCATGCTAATCATACTAGAAGCATGGTATCAACGTGGTAACGACATGCTAATCATGCTACCAACATGCTAGAGACATGCTAATTACATGCTAATCATACTAGAAACATGCTAGCCACATGCTAATCATGTTAGAAACATGACTAGCAAAATGTAAAAAGCATGCTAATCTTGCTAAAAAAACATGCTAGCAACATGGTAGTCATTATAGAAACATGTTAGCAGCATGTTAACAACGTGTTAATCATGTTAGCATGCTAAAACGTGTTAGCAATGTGCTAGCAACATGCTAATCATGTTAAAAACAAGCTAGCAAACATGTTAAATCATGTAAGCTATGTGCTATCAGTATCTATCTAATGTATCTAAATATTCAAACTTGAAAGTTTTACAACTGCTTCAAAGTTTCAAGCTAAGCTTTCTCAAGCAAGTCTCAAAGTTTATTCATCTAGTTATACTTTTTTCTTTTCTTATTTCTTTTCTATTTTCTGCGTTCAATCCAAAATTATACTTTTCAATGTCATGACAATGACAATTGCATTTCACATAATTGAGACTATTTTAATACAGATAACTTATGGAGGCATTTCCCCCTTTACAGTACAATGCTGTCTGTAAGTTCCCACAACATACGTTTTCAGTAACACTTTCTATTAAATTGATACACAGTAACAGAGCAGCAATATGCATTGCTATGCCCAGTGCCAGAATAATTCCATCTATTAATATAAGCATGGAAATTCAACTGAAATGTATACGAAATACGATCCAGTCGTGGGCAATGACCGCGTGTTCTTCACAGAACAAACAAAAGTGCCGCAGCTGATGGAAGGCGGGTCAGTTTGCGGATGCGCAGGTGGCAGAGGTGCTCAGCAATCAGTGGCGTTTGCTGCGTTTGGTCTGCAGGGGTGTGATGTGATTACCTTATCTTCACACTCACTAACTCATCTAATTACACAACTCCAGCGAAAGGGCGCACTTGCAAAAAAAGGTTAATTGCTTAATTTTCTCCCCATATGTACACCCAGATCATAAGTTGAGTTTTTATTGAATACATACGCACTATTTCAAAACGGCTTCTGAGTGCTCGGATTTTCGCCTTGATTTTATTTGTAAACACAAGCGGCGGTCCAAGTCTTCCAGTTGTACCACTGCACTTAATACAGAGGGCATGCTCTTCACCGAAGGACTTTGATTCCTCATAAAAAGGTCATCCATGTCTGGATGCGCATCTCATGCCAAATAGCGTTGTGCAGAGAGAAAAACGTCCGTGGGGAAAGCAGAGACATTACACGGATCATTAGCTCCTGATATAGGAGTGGGAGCGCTGACTGGCTTAATGATGCTTTGATAAGCTGTTTTCAGGAGGTAAACATAATCTGTTAGCTTTTCAACACTTTTTTGTACTCGGAGCAATTTTTGCTGTGAAACGAAACTGTCATATGCTTGTTTGCAGAACAAGCCACATCTGCAAATATTCATGAGAGTCAGTCTTTGTGCTGCTTCATGATGGAAATACGCAATAATTAGACTTGTGCTAAGTTCCGTCCGATCATGGACCACCTGTTCCATTTTCCCCCGGTTTCACAGACAAGGCTTAAGACTAGTCCCAGACTAAAATGCATGTTTGAGCGGTCTCAACTGAAAAAAAATCTTTCTCTGACATACCTAAAATAGTCACTTGTCCATTGTTGCGTCTCAAGAGGTTCCCTACCTGTATGTTTCTCTAAGCATTTTTATAAAAGCTGCTAAAACATCTTAATTTAACCAAGGCCTATACTCCTAGTACTGAAAATAAACAAAATAATATATTGTGTTAATTTATTAAATTATGATGTGTGTGTGTGTGTGTGTGTGTGTGTGTGGCGCCGCGTTTTTGTGACAAATGAGGACATAAATGTGTATAATGACAAAGGTATGACAGGTATTACAAGGAGAAGGTGACTTTTCAGGACATTACCCCATGTCCCCACTTTTCAAAACGCGTATAAATCACACAGAATGGAGTGTATTGAAAAATCTGAAATAGCACAAAGTTTCCAGTAAGGGGTAGGTTTAGGTGTAGGGCTGGTGTAGGGCAATAGAATATACATACGGTCTGTACAGTATAAAAACAATTACGCCTATGGGATGTCCCCACTTTCACAAAAACAAACCTGTGTGTGTGTGTGTGTACCTGCTTTCTATTCTGGTTGGGACTTAAACCTGAATACACACAGACTCATGGGGACGCGTGTCATGGTGGGGACCTAAATTGTTGTCCCCACGGGTACAAAAGCTTATAAATCATACAGAATTAAGTTTTTTGAAAATCTAAAAATGTAGAATGTTTCCTGTGAGGGGTAGGTTTAGGGTAGGGTTGGTGTAGGCGATAGAATTTTTTTTTTTTTTTTTTTTTTTTTTTATTTTTTTTAATAAATAACGGTCCGTACAAGTATAAAAACCATATACACCATGGAAGTCCCCACACGGATAGATGACCAGACCGTGTGTGGGTTTGTGGTGTGTGTGTGTGTTTTGTGTTGGTGGGTGTGCGTGTGTGTGTGTGTTGTGTGTGTGTGTGTGTGTGTGGTGGTGTGTGTGTGTGTGTGTGGTGTGTGTAAAATGTTTGGTATCATTTTTAATGGTTTTTAAAGAAGTTTCTTATGCTCAATAAGGCTGCATTTATTTTGATCAAAAACACAGAAAAAACTACACATTTTTCGACTACAATTTTTAGAAAATGGTTTTCTATTTTAATATACTTTAAAATACAATTTATTTCTGCGGTGAGCAGAATGTCTTCAGGCATTTTGCTCCATCTTTCAGTGTCACCTGATCCTTCAGAAATCTTCCTATCTACGCTTTTTCGGAACGTGTGTTGTCATGATCTTTGCATGAGTGAAGCTTGAAAGTTTTTCCAGAAAAATATTTTCTTTACAATATAAGGTCTTTTTACTATCACTTTTCCGTTTCATCTATTTACACATTCTTGCGGGAACAAAAGTTTCAAAAAAAAGAAAGAAAAAAACTACCTACCGACCTCAACTTTTAAACGGTATGTTTTATTGTACAAAAGTTTATTATATTAAATAAATGCTGTCCTTTGTATCCTTTTTTTCCATCAAAGAATTCTGAAAAAATTTCACAGGTTCAAAAATGTTTTTAAAAAATCATGTGACATTGACGACAGGAGTAATGGCTGATGAAAATTCAGCTTTGCATCACAGAAATAAATTATATTTGAAAGTATATTAAAATAGAAAACCATTATTTTAAATTGCAATAATATTTCATATTTAAAAATCTTCTATAATACGTAAAGTTATATATTTGGTAGAAGACATGGTGGGATGAATGTACACACAATCTTCTATCAATCACAATCTGTAAAGATGTCATTTTCCTTACATTTTCCATGAGATTGCACAAGGGTAAATCCAGCACACTGAACTCCTCTCAGTATAGCAGCTGAATCAGTTTCCTACATCTCTCTCGCACATGCAAATATAGCTCAGCTTCATGCATGGCTGGCCCCCTTTGGGAAACAATTTAGCGTTTCAATTTAGTCACACGAGATGAATGTCTTTCTATTCATCTCACCAGCATTAGAGTCTTCTCACTCCTACAACCTAATTCAGAAATTCTACAAAGCTGATTTATTAAAGGATTCCAAATGAAGGATAGTCATTTGTTTGTGCTTTTAGGCGTATTGTGGGTCATTTACTAACAATTATAGGCTGTATATATACCAATATTTACAGGAAGTCTTTGCTAATAGCAAACATGGGCCGTGCAGTTTGCTTGCAGTCTTCATTAAACACCGAGGGCCTCATGTATAAAACGTTGCATAGACACACACAGTCCAGAGTGTGCACACATTTCAGGCTCAATTTGGGTTTACACAATGCTTATACTGTACATCATGACAGTTTGCAGTAATTAAATGTAATATCCCAGCTATGCAATGAAGGGCAATAATTTACCACAATTGCATTTCTTCTATACTTTTACATTAATGTAGTTTGGCTAGGGAGGCAATTTCATCAACAACAAAAAAAGTAATTAAAAGACAGTACTGAACAAAAATGCAACTTTAACAGATCAGATAACAAAAAATTACTTCTGAATGTTTTTTTTATGTATTAAGATTTATGTATGTTCTTCTTGTGAATGTCAGAGGAACATTCCATTTTAATCATTTTGAAAATGTTATGAGAATGTAACATTTGAATGTTCTCTCGACATTTAAAACACCTATTTTTTTTAAAGAACATTTTTTTATTAGTTTTGCAAACGTTAGAGGAACATTCCATGCTATTATTTTAAAATTATTATGAAAATATTATTTCTGTACGTTCAAAAATGTTCAAAAAGCATCCTGCTTTTTATTTATGTTCAAAAATGTTCAAAAAACATCCTGTTTTTTATTTATTTTTAAAGAGAAGAGAACCTTTCTTCTTGGTTATGCAAACATTAGAGGAACATTCCATCTATCATACATTTTGAAAATGTCGTGAGGTTGTTACATTTGAGCAATCTCTCGTTGTTTAAAACACCCAGTTTTTTATATTTGAAGAATGTTTCCTCTCAACATAAGCAACATTATTTCAAAAAAATTATCACATTATACTAAAATGTTATTTCTGAATGTTTTTTTTTTTTTTAATGCATCAAGAATGTTTTTCCTTGGTTATGCGGAGGTTAGAGCAACATTGCGTCTTATCATTTTGAAAACGTTATGAGAATGTTACATTTAAATGTGTTCTTACTATTTAAAACATATTTAAAGCACTTTTTTCTTGTTTTTACAAATGTTAGAGGAACTTTCTACTTTCCAGTTTTTTAAATGTTCAAAATGTCCAGGTTTTTTAATTTATTCTGAACATTTCCTCTAGGTTACGTGAACGTTAGATCAAGACTTTAATATTTTGATATCATTCAGAATGTGACAACGGTTGAGAATTATTTGAATGTTCTTTCGATATCGAAAACACCCTTTATATATTTTAAAAACATTTCATTTCAACATTACGAGAACATAAAATGGTAATAATAAGAGTGTTTCATAAACATTATTTTGGGAATGTTTTGCCCTGACATTTACACAACCTTTAAAATTGTTATGGGAACGTTCCCTGTTAGCTGGCAGAAATGTACATAAAAGTATGATTTTTTTAAAGCATGATTACATATTCAGTCACATTTGCTTTTCCTAACTGTATGACATAATTGAAATAGTTCCAAATGTAGCTCATATCTCACTAATGAAGAGTATTTCTTGTTTTTGAGCAGATCACACACATGCAACTTTCATTAAACAGACACTGAGAGATGACGCACACATATAATCAGACATATCATGAGCTCGGGTCTCGTTCACTAATCGTGCGAATCTGTGTACAAGTGTTTTCATGCACAAATCATGATTCATTAATAACTCTCATTTAGATGTGTTTTAGGAAGATTCAGGCACGTTCACTCATTATAAATACTCCTAATCAAAACCAAAAGGATCAAACTAGGATAAAATAATGTGTGTAGGCATGTGTTGTGAATTAGTTGGAAAATGTATCTTGTATGTATAAATATGAATAATCCATGTAATTATTAGTGAATGAGACCAATTGTGTTTTCAGCACATTGTAATGATGTCTGCCAGAAAAGTAGCATAAATTAGTTTGAAGTCAATATAAACAAAGAAAAAAAAGTTACGTTTTTTTTTAAATATATACATTTATAACATTCATTTGGGCATTCAAGAATGTGCATTTTGGTGCATCATTTATTTTCAAGGGAAACCCACAAAATATGTAATTATATCATCAATGCAACTATTTTTGCATACAATAATGTGTTTACATTTTTTAATGCATAAACAGATCCCACTTTATATTAAGTGTATGTACTTAAATACTTATGTACATTTAAATTAATTATTTGATACAATGCACGTATTGTGCACATGCATGTTTTTACACTGTACTCATATTTAAAATATAGCATCCTGTAATTACATCTGTAAATAATTATTGTAGTTAAATCTATTACACAGCCAAACCAGGCTTAAACCTAATCAAACCACCAAACCTGTCCTTAAACTTAACCGCATCCCACCTGAATAGCAGCAAAAGTGATTTGCAATTCAACGTAACACAGTAGCCTATTGCACCAAACAACTCATTTTTGACACAACAAACCAAATGTAAAGTGGTACCCACAAACCTTAATATTCATATGCATACACAACAAAATACGCATATACTTGCTTCTACTTCAGACACGTCCCTTACAAAAATTAACCATGGTTTTATTGTAGTAAAAGTGTAGTAACAATGTTTTTGATTACATTAGTATAACCACAGTTTTGCTTTAGTGCTGTCAAACCATTAATCGCCATTAATCGCATCCAAAATAAAAGTTTTTGTTTACATAATATCAGGGATGTGTATGTGTATATTTATTATGTTTATATAAATACACATGCATAAAGCATATATTTTGAAAATATTTACATGTATATATTTATATTCATATGATTGATATCATATATAAATATATTTAAGTTCAAACGTAAACATATTTTTCTTAAATATATACATGCAAGTGTGTGTTTATATATACATAATAAATATACACAGTATTATGTACAAAAACTTTTATTTTGGATGCGATTAATCTTTTGACATCACTGCTACAAATACTATGTTTAAACTACGGTTAGTGTAGCAAACCCATGTTTTTTTTTTTGTAGTGAAACGTGTTAATTGTCGTAAGGGGTAGGTGCTCCAAAAGTGCAACCCCCTTAAGAAAAACAAACTGAAATCACTACAGAAGGGCTCAGACATTTTTAGCTTGACGACAAAATGACAAGTCTATCAATCTTCCTTATCCGGGGAAAAGTGGAGGTTTGGAACAGCAATCAATAACGTCACAATTAGTCCCTCTTAGCAGCGAATCACAGGAGCAGGCGCAGCTGGACCGGAGCTCCGCTTGGCCTGCGTCGTGCCAGCTGCCCGTCCTGACATTAGCCAGCTCCTCTCGGGACGCGCTGACATTTCCTCGAGCTCGCAGAGGCCACGTGTGTGTGACGGCGAGTGTGTGTGGGCCGCTCACCTTGACTTAGTGACCTGGAACTGCATCCAAACCGAGGGACTCCCAAAGGCACCGGAGAGATCCACGTGAAGGGCTGAAGTTGAGATGTCTGTCAGCACTCATCAGTGTAGCGTTGAGCTAATGACAAGCAAAGAGGCTCTGTGGCCCGGGATGCTTCGGGGAAACTGGACGGCATGCGTGACCGCAGCTTGGCCGCCATCTGAGCAGATTGCTAAGACTGACTTTAGCCAGTGGCTGGTGGACATGAAAGTTTAAACACTTGAGTGGCGTGCTGTGATTCATCCAAAACTACTGTGAACCACAGTTTAATTACTCTATGTTCTATTTTCCTCTAATAACTCCTCATTGCTATTCATTGAGAAACTACATGGGTTATTACAAAGGAAATCTACGCTGTTTCTTAAAGGGCTAGTTCAGCCAAAAATGGCATCATGATTGACAACTTGTATGAGCTGCATGAGTTTCTTTCTTCTGTTGAGCACAAAAGAAGATATTTTGTAGAATGTTGGTAACAAAAAAGTTGACGGTAGCCATTGACTTGTTTTTTTCTTAAACTATAGAAGTAAAATATCTCTATATATTTTTTTCCAGTTTTAGTTTTAATTTACTAGTTTAATGTACTGATTTATTTCAGTTAGCTGTCTAGACAATATTTTAAAATATTTGTTTATTTTTAGTTTTTTAATCTAATATTTACATTTTATTATATTTTGGCATTATTTCTATTATTTTTTTAGTTTAATTTTAGTAAATTTATTGTGTATTATTGTCATTTTTAGTAGTTTTATTGCCGTTTTAGTTTTTTTTAGTGCACCAAATTTAACTAAATTAAAATTAGAAATGTTCTAACTGAAAAAAAAATTATACTTTATTTTAATATTTATTTTGTCTCAACTGTTTTTTGAGACAAAAAAACTCCCCCCACACACACACACACACAAACACATATAATGATTTTAATTTTAGTTTCAGTTTAGTATAGTTATCTATAATAACCCTGGTTGCTTCATTTTATGATCATGGTCCTCCCTCTTACTTTTTGTAATTAATGAATTGTATTACAAAATTAAGGTACTACAGTTACACCTGTTAACCAATACTTATAAGTAATGAAAAACAGAAATATGATCATGCATAATAAGGCATGAATATGTGCTTTATAAGTACTAATAAACAGCCAGTATGCTAGTAATATGCATGCTACTTTAATAAACAACTAGTTAATAGTGAGAAGTGGTCCCTAAACTTAAGTGTTGCTCACATTCTGTATTCCCAGAGGGAAACTCATTTAAGCACATGCATTTATTCCACAATTTCACATTAACATAAAGACAGCATTGCAGAGAGAGAGAAAATGGTTTCCCAAACTGTATGCTTATTGGTCTATTTTGAATAGTTCTGCCTAAAGATGCATTAGATATTGAAAGAAGCATCATTCTATCATAAATGCTATTAAAGACTCAGAGAAGCTACCATGTCCTCATCTAACCTTGAAATATAACAGATCGATGCTGATGCTAATCGCATTTTTATGACGACAGATATACTGACCATCAATACATTATAACAGCTCATTATCACCATTCACATAGTGAGCTGGAAAAACAGTCTCCTTTCAGACATAAAGAGCCTCATAACCTCACAAAAGCACAACACACCTCACCTTAATAGATACTAACATGCTCCTCTGTCCACTGTAATTTATTTTGTAATCCCCAGAGGAACGTGGGGTAATAGCATCTCTATAATATTGTGCTCTTACGCTTGGGGATGTTCTCTTTTTGTCTGAAAAATGGTGTTTATGTTGTATGTCTGGAGATAAGTCAAGCAGATGCATTACAAGCAGCTGCGAAACAATACTATTTCGAAGAACTCTGGCATTTTGTGATCATTTATGCAGTGCAATTAAAGCTAAATCACTGGTGCCATAAGAGATTTTGTTAACACTTTACAGTAAGGTCACCTTATAATTAGTTAATACATTTATTAAACTTAACTGACAGTCGGCAATTCATTTGTTACAATATTTATTAATCGTTGTCAACATTAGTTAATAAAAAAACAACTGTTCATTCCCAGACGGCAAATTATATTCAAATATATTTTTTATAAATATATTTCAAAATTGGCTAAATATATTTACATAAATCATTTTCCTACCAATATGTTTTTGGCCATTGTTGCATATTTAAAAATATCTAAATAATATTTTCATAAGCATTTAAAATATAATTTTGTTGGCCCTCCATATATTCAATTTATATTTAAAAAGTAAATATATTCACATCAGGTTACTAATAGTTAACAAATAAACAAATTAATAAAAATAATATAAATGATTGTCAGATTCCCTTGCAACTTTCTCTATTTCCATTAGTTTAACTTGAAAAAACCCAAACTGCAAAAATATTATTATAATATATTATCTATTACAAATCATATATATATATAAATAAAAAATATTTTAATAACATCAAAACCTCGAAAAACAAACTAAAATTACTAAAACTTTTACTAAAATTAAAATTAAAACGGAAAATATAAAATAAAACTAATTCAAAATTTTAACAAAATCTATAATAGTCCTCACTGATACTGAATAACACTGGAATATGTCACATTTGAAAGAGAACATATCTCTTTTCTATATCTCTTGTAAAAATAAATTGAAGGGCTATTGTAATTGATTTTTTTTCCCACTGAAATACATATATATATGAATATATATATATAAATATTATTATTTTCCAATTTCAAAAACCTATCATTGAGCCTTACTGTTTACAACATTTATCAAGAAAAAATTTAAAAATGTATTTTTATCAAGTATTTAGCAAGAAAAGAAATGCTGTATGGGCAGTTCATGTTAGCTCAGGTCCATTAAATATAACAGATTATTTATAACATGTTAATTTATTAAATTATCAAAATTTTTGAAATAAACATGAACTATGGATTAGTTAATGTTTTTTTTTTATTTTTATTTTTTAATTTTTTCTGGTAGTTCCATGTTAATAACTAATGTAATTAACTATGTTAACCTTACTGGAAAGCTTTACTGAGATTTTTATTAGATAAATACTATTTTCATTATAGCAGTGGCCAATGATTATTTATTGCAACATAGACTCATTGGAAATACATGTCTCTGCCTACTTTTCTGCAAAACTCAAAAAATGCACCTATACACACAAATCGCTGCAGGTTCCAGTTGAAATGAACGCTAGAGGCAGAGGGGGGGGGGGGGGGGGTGAAACCTTTGGTAACCACTTTACTTGAAGGGTTTGCATAAGACTGCATGAACACCAACCTTCATAATCAGACTACACCTCATAATCATGACATGACACATGTTAGAAATAGTAAGGCGGTTTTATGCTGTTTTTATGAACAGCTGTATAAGTGTCCATTCCTCAGTTATGTAATTTTTAATGCAAATATGACATTACTTGGCGTAACCCTAACCTAACCCTAATACCCGACACCCTTATACCCCAAAAACTAACCATAGCCATAACAAAGACATCTCAAACAATGTCATCTTTGCATTAAAAATGACATAACTGAGCGAATGACACTTAATGACAGTTGTCATAAACATGCATAAAACCTCCTTCATATTCATGATTATGTAGGTGTCATGTCAGTCTTATGCACACCCCTTCAAGTAAAGTGTTACCGAAACTTTTTTTTTTCTTTTCAACTTTTATTCCTTTTCACACAATGATGATATGATCTGCAGGTCCACAGTTTCGATTTATAAAGCCTAATTTTCGCATAATTACTTAAGGAATATTATGTTATGAATTCAAAGCAATTTTAACATTTTGCAAGATTTGAAAACTGAAGGTTTTGAACGTTGTCAACACATGTATATGTACGGCTTTAATCAGACCACTCAATGTGAGTGCACTTCATTTAAACACTTTCATCAGATGTATTATTCATTTCTTTAGGTGCAACACTTGCTCAAGTGGAAAAGTATTTTATTACTCACTGAAATTACATTGAACTAGAGGTGCACGCTCAGCACGCTACATCACTGAAGCTTCATTATTCCTCCTGAATCTCAGAGCCACACAATGTTTCCAAAAGGTTAAATTCAACTAGATCTTTGCATATTCTCCAAGAAACATTCACCAGTGCTTAACTAACACTTGTCCATCAAGTTTTAGGTCAGACAGTCTGGATTTAAAATACCATATCCGACTACCAGCACATGCTTGAGCTAATAAATAGTAACATAAATAGTAACACTTTATTTTAAAGACCAATTAAATGGCATGTATATTACTAGTATATTGGCTGTTTATTAGTGCTTATAAAGCACATATTAATCCCTTATTCTGCATCACCATATTTTAGATCCCTTAATCCACCCAGTACCTAAACTCAACAACTACTTTACTTTTAAAAAGCTATTAAAAAGCTATTTTGCCTTGACACTGCGGGTTACACCAGCAACATGTCTGTGGACACTGCAGACTAGCTGTCTTCATGTGTAACTGCACGTTGAAGTGGACAACGACACAGAAGAATAAATGAAAACCGATGCACAGCCTACGGCGTAGAGGCTACAGCGTATGCCCAACACAGAAGTATAAATCAGCCTTTACCATTTGAACTTATATGAAAGATGGCATACATTTACAGGTAAGAAAATTCATCCTTATAAAGGTTTAAAATAAAGTCCCTTGAAATCAATTTAAGAAGGAAAATATCATCCTGTATTGGAATTTTTTTTGTCACCTTTTTGGTGTTACAGATCGCTGAATGATCCAGAATTAAAGTTAGGTATCCAGCACAACATTTCGAAATGATTTGATATGATCAAACTCAGTGAACTCAGTGTACTACTTCTATCTTGCCTGTTTGTAAAGGCATTCCTCAGGGGTCAGTCCTAGGACCCATTTTATTTTCTTTATAATTAAATAGCATCTGTGATAATATCTCTAATGCTAGGTACCATCTTTATGCAGATTAGGGACACATATTCAATATTACCTAAGAGTTTTCCCTCAATAAACTCCTAATTTGCTGCTTATTAATAGTGAGTACGGTTGTTGTTAAGTTTAGGTATTTGGTTGGGTTAAGTGATCTAGAACATGCATAATAACACATTAGTATGTGCCTAATAAGTACTTATAAACAGCCAATGTGCTAGTAATATGCATGCTAAGCAACTAGTTAATAGTGGGGAATTGGACCTTAAAGTGTTACCCCCCGTTATTTATTGTTGTGCATCATCAGCATCATAAGCCCTTCAGTACTTGCAGTCAGCATTTGATATTATACAGTCTCGTTTATGCCAACTTAAACTGCTGTCAAATATGCATAGAACTAAATTAATGATATTTTCGAAAGCTCTAGCTTTGAATCGTTCTAATATTGCATCCTCCCAAGGAACAAAAATTTAATGTGTTAGAAACATCTGGGTATTATTTTTGATAGTCAGTTATATTTTAAGCTTCATATTAATTCACAGTGCTTTACGTTGTATAATTGGTTGTAATTTTCAAACACATCACTGTATGTCATATGAAAAGACTGAGTTAGCATCTTATCTTGTTTTATTTACAAGTCCATTCATGGTTTAACTCCTTCCTACTTGTCTCTCAGTTTATCCAATACAAATGTACAGAACAATAATCTTTAAATTATCTGTTATATGTATTTACCTCGGTAAACTTACTCGTGATTGTTTTATGTTATTTGTTGCGGCCAGGCCAAGTTTTTAACCAGGTTAAATAAAATAATGAATGAACAAAATAAACGCACCGATTCCTTTCAGCGAAAGAGCATTTCTGAAAGATCTGGTGCTTTGCAGTGCTTCATTAGCGTGTTGCTTTTGTCACTTAAATGACATTCATTGTCACCTTTGCATGTTCAAGTTGTTTAAATCGTGGACTTTGAGAAATGAGCCTAACATAAATCAAGGCAAGAAGACAACAACTTTGTCGACTGAACGTAATGCCCGTGGAGCGCTGGGAACTTGAGCAGAGTGCAAAGTTTTCTAAAATAAACATCATTTGTCAAGTTTCAGTAGCTTGCCACTTTGGGGACAGATGTAAATGGATGAAATAGAAGTTGCTCGAGGCGTGTAAAGTGAGAGCTGATCAAAATCAAATGGCAGAATATAAAGTTGACCTGAGCTGTCCTCATATTCAAACTCCAGAAAGATCCATCAGGCCCTTGGCAAACATCCATCACTGACATACTGTCATCTCACCATTTAGCCTCCAACTGTAGATTCTCGTACTTACAAACAATTAAATCATAGAGGAGAGGAGATCTCTCTGCCCAAGGCTTTGAACACCCCTCCAATTACTCCTGCCAAGAGCCCGCACATAATTGGCAGTGTATTAACAAGCAAATTACATTAATTAGTGGGTACAAATGGATGAGGAATGATGAGGGATCCTGGCATCATTTGCATTTCTTCAGTCTGGTAGTATAATGGAAGTAAATTAGAGGACAGAATTTCAGATCTTCACATTTATGCTGCAAAATAATCATGATGTGCAAAACTGCCTAGTCTAAGCTCAGGCTTAACAGATCAATGAGAGGATTACAATGACAGTTTTTAAGGTGTAATCATAAATAATAATGGTATGGCTAAGAGGGCACACAATGAAGCATTCTTTAAGATTAAACTCAATTTACTTCAGCATATCCGGCAACTTGTTTTCATCCACGATTGGGCATATTTTACCCGAATGTAGCCAGACTGAATTAATACCTAAATAACTGCCCCGTTCAGATAAGAAGGAGGAGATGAGGATCTTTGCAGTGGTTTTTAATTAAAATAAACACACCAGTCCAACAGGCAAGGGAGAAACAGCTTTGTGCAAAAACAAAGACATTAACCAACAATGAACAGAACAAACTCGGGAGCATAAATGCACAGGACAATTAAAAAATAAACTAGACACAGGTGAGGAACATCATCAGTAACCAAGGCTACAAATAAGAACATACTTAGATACCATGACAACCAAGAAAGCAGGAACTTACGACATCAACTGAGATCAGGAACAGGAGCCCTTGAGATCAGATGTGACAGTAACATTATAGATTTATTTATTTATTTATTTCCTATATTAACCCTACCAGGACAACATATGCAGGGTCTATGGTCAGTTTTGATTTTATGCTGGCTTGAATGGCACAGAAACATTCAACAAGCATGTACCATTATCAAGATGACCATTTTGTTATCTGAAAAAATAGATTAAACATGACATTAAAACCTGTGAAATTCATTTGACTCGCTACTGTATGTGTCTAAGGAGGCAAAAGCCCTAAACAAACAATACAAGAGGACAAAAGTGAATAATTCAAATTAAAAACAAAACCACACACATGGTCACTTACAGAAACACAGTTATTGACTGCTGAGCAGTTTATCATGACACACTGAATTCAGTTAGCATCATTCAAATATGAGTTTGTAACTCATTTTAATTTCACAAATATTAATGTTATGCTAATTTGAGCTACCAATAACAGAGTAATGCTCAAGACATTTTACCATGTTCCGTTCCATTCTAAGATGTCCTCCCAAAATCAGTGCAGAAAATGCAAAACAATATACTGGACTCTGATTCTGTGATTACGTTGCATGTAGTTTTAGCTATATGAAGATAGTAGCACACTACATTGGTAATGCTGACGTGGTGATTTGAACTAGGCCATTCAGCTCTCCGCACATTAGTTATGCACACACGAGCACAGTGATGGATGAAATGTTTGCACTTGAGAAATGCATCATGAGAAGCATTTTACCTCAAAGCTTTAGCTGCAGGAGTAAAGCAGAGGGAGCGGCTGCTGTTAAATGAGAGGTTAGTGGTTGTAATGCAGCCATTTATCCTGTTGTGGTTTACCACAGATAACTAATAAGGCATGTTAGGACAGAGTATCATCTTTACACCGCCACCGGTTTGATATCTCACAGCTGAATTCAATGAGGACTGTTATTCAGGCCAGCAATTTTGTGTAGACGACATAAAATCCATCGAGTTCCCTTTATTAAGCAGGAAGGAGATAATCAGATGATCAGATAAGTGCATGTTAATCAAATGCATCGCTGTTGGAAGCAAGGACATACTGAGAACCCATGTAAGGGATTTTCATTTAGGCCCTAAATAATAAAGTAAACGGAAACACTTTAGTTTAGGGACTAGTTCTACTATTACATAGCTGCTTATTATCATGAATATTACTAGCATACTGGCTGTTTATTAGCACTATGAAGTACATATTAATGTATTATCCTGCATGAGCACACTCTAAAAAATGCTGGGTTAAATTCAACCCAGTGCTGGGTAAAATAGGGACAAACTCAGCAATTGGGCTGTTTTGACCCAGCGGTTGGGTTAAATGTTTAACCTTCTGGGTAGTAACCCAACCGCTGGGTCAAAACAACCCAAAAGCTGGGTTTGTCCCTTTTAACCCAGCACTGGGTTGTATTTAACCCAGCATTTTTTAGAGTGCATATTTTAGATCCCTTAATCCCCCCAATACATAAACTTAACAACCGTTTTGGGTATGCATTACAAGTAACACGAATTTTGTAATCAGATTACTTTTTTAAGTAACTAGTAATGTAACACATTACTTTTAAATTTACAACAAAATATCTGAGTTACTTTTTTAAATATGTAACTTTTTGGGGGGTTTTTCGTATTAATAATAAATAAGCAAGCGCAGGTGACAAAAACTAATGTAAAAGTAATGTAACGCATTACCTTACATAAAAAGTTACTAAGTAACGCAATTAGTTACTTTTTTATGGAGTAACGCAATATTAATGCATTACTTTTAAAAGTAACTTTTCCAACACTGCTTAACAACTACTTTACAAACTAATAATAGCAGCAAATTAGGAGTTTTTGAGGCAAAAGTCATAGTTACTAGGGTTACACTTTATTTCGATAGTCCCCTTTAGACATTCTATTAACAGTAAGTAACTTTGCAACTACATGTCAACTATCAGTTAGTAGAGTATTAGTAAACTGTCTGCTTAATTTTTTCTAACACTTTCTTTGTCAACTTATTCTACTAACCTTAAACCTACCCTACCAGTCTACTCTGAGAGTTAGTAGACATGTAGTTGTGAATTAATGAGAATTAGTTGACATGTAATTGATATGTAGTTACAAAGTTACTTTTAGTTAGTAGAATGTCTAAAGTGGACTATCGAAATAAAGTTACCGTTATAGCATGTTTGGGGAAAGTTACTTTTAAAAGAAATGCATTACAGTATTGCGTTACTCCATAAAAATAAAAGTAACTAAAAAGTAAATAATTTACTTTTTATGGAAAGTAATGCATTACGTTACTTTTTGTACTTTTTGCTAGGCTTGCTTATTTGTTTTTAATAACAAAAAACCCCAAAAGTTATATTTGTGGCAACGGTAAGGCCATTTCACCGCCAAAAGTGAATTAATAAGCCTCGGGCTGAGGAGTGCTCTGCACACTCACTGATTCACGTCACACAAGGACAGGAGAGCTTCAGTGAATAAATGGAAACAAAGTATGATCATTACATATTTAAAAAGTAAACTCAGATTTTTGTTTGTAAGTTTAAAGTAAATGTGGTACTTTACTGGTTCTTTGAAAAGTAATCTGATTACTAGCTTACGTTACTTTGTAATGTTTACCCCCAACACTGGTTAAGTTAGAATTGTCCCAAAACTAAAGGGTGACCATTGACAAATGTTCACAAACAATACTAAACATAGGGCAAATGTACATAATTAACAGATGGTAATAAGAATAGAGAGTTAGAGCATAATGAACTTAAGATATAAGCCAAGTGTTGGGTGTAACGCATTTTTCTAAGTAACTAATTACGTATTAAAAATAAATAAAGTAAAGGACTCCTACTTCTGTATTTATTTACAGTTACTTCCTAATGTAATTAAAATATTGTATAGACTATAGAACAGGTCTATATAAAACAATAGTGGGTTTAACATCGAAAGGTAACATCTAATGTTAAAAATTAATGTTTTAATGTAACCTTCTCCCTTTAAATACTTCGGTCAGTTCAACAATAATTTATGCCATTTTGTATTATTTATTTGAAAGCATTAAAAGAGCAGTTTCAGTGTGTCGGGGCTGATGGGGGCCCTTATATTGCTCAACTGTTCGGGGCTGAAATGGGATTTAGGAAGTAATTAGCAATAATGCAGTAGTTTTTAGAGAGAGTGATTATTACAGAAATCGAATTACACTATTGTAATTAGTAGATAGTAATTAATTACTTTTTTAGAGTAACTTAATTAACACTGAATATAAGTGAGATTCCAATTTGTAGACACGAGACGCATATAAGCTGTCTTAAGAGCATTGGTTACAGCATAGGGAACAAGTATTCATCGATTCATCAATTCACAGTAAATTAATTAGAAATCCACAGACTATTTGCAATCTGAATGTAATTAAAGAGATAGGGTCTGTATATAGTGTGTGTCACAGCAGGTCAGGTATGAACAAATTCAAACTGACAAAACAAAGCCGTGTTACATCGTACAATTATAAAACAATAGTTGAGAGAAACTAAAAATCTGAACACATGTAGTTGCCTTTTTTACTTCTCGGTTTATTTTTTACAGTGTATGAAACAGAAGGACTTTGTAACAAATTGTTTTCATCCAGACAGACAGGTGGCAGGATAGAATCTCTTTTATTTAATTTGTTAATTTCATTTACTATATTATACGTTCAATAAAACACGTTTGGACCTTATTTTGTCACCAGCATGTGACCAAAATAATTTTGCGAAGCAATTTTTTCAAAGCTTATACTTCCTGGAAAGTCCTTTGTTTCATAACTTCTATGTGTCTCGCTTGCGGACTTTCTGTGTGAGGGCGTTGGGTAGGAATGAAACGTAAATTGCATGTAAGAGTTTAACGCTGTGTACTTAGTTCATTTTATGGTTCTTGGTTATCACGATATTTTGCAACACCTCTAATTAACACAATAACAATATTTCATTTTTTAAATGTCACGATTATCGTCGGTACCAGCATATCGTGACACCACTAATACGATCACAACCTGACTGGCTAAATGTGTACATATCGTGGTATTTTTACCATCATTATAAAATGTGTAAAGGAGTTAAACAGCGGCACACGGAGATCAGATCCGCTGCAAGGAGATGGCGATTCTGTCGCAGGGTGCCTGTAATTCTGTGACATCACATCCTGTTTCAATGGTCTAATGTCAGCTGTTCACATTCTTAAAAATATCTTCATGTCAGTTCAGCAAAAGAAAGAAACTCATGCAGGTTTGGAACAACTTGACTGTGAGTGAATTATGACCATTTTCATTTTTGGGTGAACGGCACTTTAAGCAATCCACAACCCTCAACCACTGCACTCACAAAATACACACACACACACACATTATCTTCTTCTCTGCATTTCACCCCTGATGTAGCTTGTTTCCTAATCTAGCTTTCTAATGAACCTGGCACTGTTTACTATAAATATTGCTGGCTCTGTGCAAATTGCTTATGTTCCACTATTGTAATTCACTTTGAATAAAAGTGTCTGCTAAATGCATAAATGTAAATCATAAACCATAAAGGCTCTTTGTGAAATAAGAAGTATGCAAAATGTACTTTTGAATTCTCTTCTCTGTTTATTTCTCTTTTGAGGGTTTTTGTCATGTTTCACGTTTTTTATCACAATGTTGTCATTGAACTGCAATGATTTAAATGCATCCGTTATCATATGAAATTATTCTTTCTTTGAGTCCAGTTGTACCAGTGTAACTGAAGTTAATAGAGGTCTGTTGCTCAATTGTGACTGTAACAATAAAACTCCTCCAGTCTGTAATATTGATATATGAGAGATTATACTGTTTCATTGTAAACATTATGCAATGCATTTAGTGCATGTAAACCAAAATCATGCCCTCTGCTCCATCCCTTAAACCTCGCTCCCTCTGCGTGGGCTACAATCAGGGAATTGTGTGGACTATTTATTTTATGAAGTAGCAATATGATAAAAGAAAACAACACATTCATTACCGGTAATAATCAAGTTAAACAATTATTTTAGTTTACCTCGTAAAATCGTTCATAATTTAACTATATAGATATATCTATATATATTTAGTGAAAAGTTTGAATGATCTTCAAATTGACGTTACACACTGACATTGATGCAGAGCTCCGACACAATGTTTAAAAGTCAGAACTATCTCTCTCTACAACAATCCTAAAAAATATAACAAACATACAGTATATTTTAAATATATGCAAAATATACAACCAAAAATTAATTGCTAAAATATGTTTCAAAATATATTTATGTAAATATATTTTCCAATATATTTTTGTGAAAATAGTTTTAAGAATAAAAAAATATTTTTATAAGCATTTAATACTATATTTTGGCCCTTTCAATGCAAGAAAAGACATCACATCAGGGTTATTATATTACTAAACTACAACTAAAATCATAAAAAACTTGTTACTTGAAATAATGTTTAACTGGTAAAATATATATAATTATATAATATATAAACGTTTCCAAGGCAACATTTCTCATTTTCATTTAGTTTAAATTTGTTCGGAAATAACTAAAACTAAAACTGAAATAAAATTTGATAAAAACTATATAGACGTCTTTAAATACAATAAAAACTACCAAAAATGACAAAACACATGCAACAAAATTACTAAAATCGTAGTTTAATTTACATGAACATTAAAAAAATCTATTTCAAAATATTACAAAAATATAATAGTATCTCAGTAATACTAAAATAAGACTAAATATGTCCCATTTAAAGAAAAACATAAATGTAGGCTACTTTAAATGTACTTGACACTGAGGTTTGCAACTGTATTAAGGTTGAAACTAAATATATTGTCAGTTTCAAAAATACAGTTCATCGTGCTTCACCGTTTACAACATGCATTTAGCAAATATAAAAAAAATTTGCCATATAGGCCAGGTATTATACACCTGTTTGGGTCGAACAATGTAGTTTTGACTAAAGTAATATCTTAAAACACGTATGCTAGTGTTATATTTTTTCTTTGCCTCTTGACACTTAAGTCTCACAGCACCAGTCTTCTATAATATATATAGCACATGTGACGCAGCCCACCCGCCAACAGCACAAACATTAAACCTTAAAAATGAGTTTTGCTTCTACATCAGTTGTAATGTTTCAGATCAGGTTTTACTTGTTTATTGTAAGCCCATCTGTTTGTCAGCGTGCCATCATCACTGTGAAACCC
Organism: Sinocyclocheilus anophthalmus; assembly: GCA_018155175.1. Lineage (NCBI taxonomy): Eukaryota > Metazoa > Chordata > Actinopteri > Cypriniformes > Cyprinidae > Sinocyclocheilus > Sinocyclocheilus anophthalmus. The sequence continues at coordinate 106,413 of JADLZN010011635.1, forward strand.
ATTAGACAGCATGCAGGTATTGGTGTTAATGAAGTGTCAGTCTCTCTCCTTGTTAGTGTGCTTACACTCCGCTGCACCCTAATCTGGTGTGAGTCGCTGCACAGGACGGGGAAGCCATAGTCATCAAGGGTCTTCTTGCATGTCCCTTCCTCAGGGTAAAGATTAGGTGTTACAGATTCCCGGGGAAAAAGAGAACTTGTTAAAGACTTGTAATTGTTTCTGCATTATACAAACCTACTGCATATGCTTGCTTTAAAGGGATAGTTCAGCCAAAAATGAAAAGTTTGTCATCATTGTTTTAAACCTGTAGGAGTTTCTTTCTTCTGCTGAACACAAAATATATTTGTAACGATAAAGACAATAAAGTGATTTCGAGGTTACTACATTAAGTATTTTAACAAAGCCTATAAAATAATAAATGGTTATTTTGAAGGAGCCATTGAAAACTATTACCAACTTGATTGTTGTGAAATATAATTTACATTTATATGCAGATGGTAACTCTTTATTATAGTTATATATTATAGTTTAACTAAAACCATTAAAAAAACGTTTTGTTATTTAAAGTAAATGATAACTGAAATTAAATAAAATATTGAATATCTTAAACTTGTTTTTATTTTTTCTTAAACTCATTTACATTTAGATTAATTGATGTACTAAAATAACTCAAACTAAACCTGAAAAATTAAAATAAAAAGTGTGGGTGTTAGACCATTTTTTTTAAATGTACTAAGAGTAATGTAATAATTCAAAAAATACTAAGTGACAAAAACACACCAAATTGACTACAACTTCAACGAATATTAAAATGATAGAAAATATAACAACTCAAAATATTAATAAAAATTGTACTCTAAATAAAGTTTAATTATCATTTTTATGTCAGTAAGTCTCCAGTGATTTGTCAGTAAATATATTAATAGATTTGAACTATACTTAAATGAAACAAAATGTATTTAAAATATACTACTTTTTTTACTAGGGATAGATTTAACATTTGAAATAGATAGTTCTTGGTTAGTATACAACATTTTTTTCTCAATAACAACTGTTATTCAATTAATAGTACATTTAATATGGTGCATTTATTCACTACATTTAATGATTTATATGATTGTGTTTGCTTTCATGTTACACATTTTTAAAACACATTTTATAATAATTAATTGTATAGGTTGTACACATTTTTAAACCTACTTGCAAGTCTCAGGATCTCAGACACACTTTTTCACATTTTTTAAAAAAGTGTCCACATGGTCAAAACATGTCACATGAACTCGGAACGTTACTAACAGCAATGATCAGATTTTGAATCAATAATATGCTTTAATAATAACTTTTATAAATCCCATTTGTCAAGTTGCCAGACATGTTTAAATATATTGCTGTGCATTTAAAACATAGAGATGATTTTTTTACAATATCTCTTTTAAGATAAAATTGAGTCCTTTAAACACATTTAGTATTTCTAAAAACACTTAGTTGCTAGTCTGCAAGCACATAAGTAATCATACAGACAGCTCAACCTCATATAACCTGCCCAAAAATGATTCCATTTACTTACATTTTCTAACATGTGTTGTCTTTATTAATGTGACAATTTGTTCAGTGTAGCAATTGTTTCTGTGTAGCAATTGTTGCATTGCAGCATTACTATATTACAATTTGTACAAATGTAGTATGTGATTAAAATATGTTGTGCATCGTTCATGGCACACTAATTAACATCTGCTTGATTTTGCTCACAGGAAGCAGTTTTGTATCCTTTTGAGCTAATAACATATTTAATAGTGTTTACTTGGTTGTAGTTTCAGTTCTACAAAACATTTCATATTAGAGATTCACACAAATATGCAATATATTAAATACAAGAGAAGTATTTTTTATAGAAGTAAACAGGGTTTTAAGATAAATACAAATAGAGTTGCAAATGAAAACTTGAAATTGACCTATGACATCCCTTGACATTCAATTCATAAATGAATCCACATACACCATATACCTTAAGATCAGATACATGCTGAGAGTAAAAATTACTCTTTTTTGACTTTTGAAGATGCATGATGGACTTAGAAATAACAAATAACAAACAAGAAGCCCAACAAATGTTATTTTGTACAGTACTTCAAGTTTAATTGAAAATTCTCCCATTTACAGCATAAGCTGCTCTTTTAGATTCGACAAATGGAAAGGCCAGTGGAGGAAGATTCTTCCAGAAGCTCAAAACAGCTTTCACCACTCAGTCTGTCAATCAGAGCCCTGATTTCTAGTCATGACTGTGGACCCGGATGTTGCTGGGCGCTGTCTCTCTTAATTCTCATAACAAATAGCCGGAGAGCAATATGTGTGCAAATATCATGAAAGGGCCAGCTCTGTACATTGCTAGGACTGATAGTTGGTTCCCCGTTTTTTCGTGGTGGTGTGTTTTATGGCGATTAAAACGCTTTGAGTTACCCGGCAGAATTATAGCCGCTATATTATAATGTAAACGAATTGTTAGTCATTCATTTATTTTTCTGATGCCCACATGCATTACAGTAAATATCACTGATCACGTCTCAGTAGTAAACTTCCTCTAGTTACTTTCAACGCCTCAGAAAACATACAGGTACAAAAGCGGGTGGTACTTTTTGAAAAGTGTTGCCATCAGTGACCAGCTTTTGTACCTTTTTTTTCTGAGTGATATTTGCAATACCTAATCATTTTTATTAATGCTTGCAATTAGCCACCAGGTTGTAAACTTGTGCTTCAGTTTATCTGTGAAATTACACATTCAAGTTCTCAATTCTGTTAGTCTTATAGAGATAACATCCCAATATCTGCATTTTACACTTATCACTGGGTAAACGTACCTTGCTTTGATTATTTTGTCCTGGTTGAATTAAATACGGGTTAAACTCCCACTAATTCTGCTTCATTACCCCAAGTACAGCTCCTTCGTGACATTTTTTTACTCTGATTTTATCATCCACTAAACCCTGTGTTCTTTAAAACGCTTTAGAACGTTTATTTTTTTTTTATTTGCTTATCTTACCTCCAAAATCCTACATAAAGTTAAAGGCTTTATCTATTTGGTAGTGATTCTATTATTTCATGACGGACTCGTCTTGCTGTACATTTTAAAAACCACATGTTGGTTTAATGCACAATTCCACCCTTATTTCTTCTGTGTAAATGTCTTCCGCCTCTCTAAGACTTCACTTGACATCATTATTTAATTGCAACTAACTAATCGTGTTACATTTACTGCATAATCTACAGCATCATAAGGCTACACTTTACATAATTTTCCGTCTCATTTGTTAACATTAGTTAACATTTATTACACTATTTATTAATCTCTGTTAATGTTAGTTAATAAAAATACAAATGCTCATTGTTATTTCATGTTTAGTCATAGTGCTTAACTAAGTTTCACAACACAACATGTGATTTTAATAATGCATTAGTAAATGCTGAAATTAACATTAACTAAGATTAATAAATGCTGTAGAAGTATTGTTCATTCTTACTTCATGTTAGCTAATGTAAATAACTAATGTTAACTATAACCTTATTGTAAAGTGGTACCAGCATAAGACTATGGAAGCTTGTTTTTGCCACTGAATAAAAATAATAATAAAAAAAAGGTAATTGTGACTTTTTATCTCACAATTCTGACTTTTTTCTCAGAATTGTGAGATATAAACTCGCCGTTATATATTTATGTGGGGAACAGAGTGATACTTAAGGTTTTAATCGCTGAAAATGAACCGTAAACACAGTCACATCTCATTCAAAAGATAAAACCGAACTTCAGCATGTTGCAATTGGTCACAAGACACACGAGAGCCAACGGTGATATAATACTTTTTCAGGCAGATTTTTTTATTTGAGCATTATGGTGGATTGTGTTTGGGTCCGTTCCCCACACAAAGCAATCGTTTGGTGAGGAAGACTTGGAATACTGCTGAAGTGTTTTATATAGTTTAATATTGACAAATGATTAGGTTTATTAGTATATCAATGACTCTTAACTAACACTGATATATTGTTTCATAGCAATAACTTCCACGTGCCCTTCATGTCTGCGTATCGATGCCAAAGCCAAAGCAATGGAGTTCAAAGTTTGTCTTAATAGTGATGCTAAAGACATGCAATCATTCTTCAGTTTTGGATGTTTTAGGAGTGAGAATGGGTTGTTTGTTGCGCAAACTGGAAAAAAATGTTTTATAGTTGCTTCTACACACCTAAACAAATTGCATATTTTTACTGAAATGGAAGGAACTGCATGGGACATTAATTACCCGAATGGTGACTTTAAACATAACTTTTACGACAAAATATAATCAAAATCACTACATAGAGTCAAAACATCCATTAATTCTGAATAGCAAATATTTTGTCATCATAAGTCACCGTGCTTTGACCAAAACCACACATTTTCAAGTGCATCAATGGTGATCAAACTGAGCAGCTCACCACCAAACTGACATTGCAGGTTCTTGCTGTGTAATATTTTAAGTTGCTCATACTAAATGACCTAGAAGTTGACTTTATTTTAAAGATTGATTGAACTATCAAGTGTAGAAAAAGTTGACGGAGATATTTACACCCAATACTGTACATGCCAGTGCACAATATGTACTTTCAGGAGTAAATCACTCAGACCTGGTAATGATCTTCTCTCATTCACTTGTCAGTGTTTAAATTAGCCAGGTGTTTGTTCTTCTGAGCCCTTCCCGTGTGTCATTCTCCCTGCGGCGAGGGCAAATCACTCTGATTGTTCCCTTTTGCATGAGCTCATTATTGCAGCTGTGAAGCAAAAGACACACAAACATGCTGTATTTGATGTGACCCCTTAATAACACAAACCCAATCCCTCTGGCATGATTGAGTAGGACACACCTTATCTCCATCAGTCAATATCATACACCCACTGTTGCTAAACGATTAGCCCTCTCTCTTGGAGATGCTTGTCGAATTGAATGAGTGGCGGACTATTGATTAGGTGATAATGGTGGTAAGCAAACAGAAGGCATGGTGTTGTTAGGGATGGTTGCTCTTCAGGACTGCACTCGCTTTTAAAAGGTCATAGAAAACTATAGCTACTGTAGTATGTCCTTGGCTATGCTCCACATACTCTGCTGCCTCAACAGCACTCTTTGACAGGGGTCCGGCAAAATAACAAAATGTCCTAACCTGGGACAACTGTGTTTTAAAGTGTATGACAAGGTCTTCTGGCTGTTCTGTTTGCCAGCACCCATCTGTGGGGGACAGATGATAGTTCTGCTCCGTAAGGAAAGAGCACTTTCTTTCCTCCAAGTGAACTTCACTCCTACACTGTATTAACCCTTATTCTGCAGTTTTAAAAATACTTTTACCAACATCTGTCTTGATCATAACTACCAAAAATTTTATTTTAAAATGATTTAACCCTTTAAACACCAGTTTGTTCATAATTCCACTGTTGTTTTCATAAAATTAATAGGCTATCAGTTATTTTGCTTATGTCTAATGGCTAAGCTTTTGTGTGTGTGTGTGTGTGTGTGTGTGTGTGTGTGTGTGTGTGTATGTACTTGTTTATCCTACATTGTAGGTACCAAATGTCCACACAAGGGTCGTAATAAAAAACATTGGGACAATGTAAAAAAATGATTAAAAATAGTAAATTATGTTTATCTGAAAGTTTAAATGCAAACAGGTTTTCTGTAAAGGGTAGGTTTAGGGTTAGGGTTGGGTTAGGGGATAGAAAATATTGTTTGGTCAGCATAAAAGTAATAGAAGTCTATGGAATGTCCCCATACTTCACAGAACAACTGGTGTGTGTGTGTGTCTTAGGTGTGTGTGTTGTGTGTTGGTGTGTGTGTGGTGTTGTATGGTTTTGATGCAGTAGACTTTTGGCAGGGTCTATTACGGGCGTGTTAAGGTCCAAAAGGGAAAAAAAATATGGCTCTACCCGCAAGTACTCTCTAGAGTATGGTGATGTTTATTTACAGGTCCAATAAAAAATCCAATAGTCCAACCGTGAAGAATAATTTACAAGTGAACAGTCCCAATACAAAAAAACAAAGTACCAAAGCAACCAAAAAATAAATAAATAAATCAAAGATATATAACTGTACAAATATACTGTATATACCCAAAATCAAAAGTGTCCACACTATACAAAATATGTTTTTCAGCTCACGGCACCGCAGTAGCATGCTTTGACTTGGTGAACAACCCCACCTGAGTGGGTGAGGCTTTGTAGCGTCTGGACCAATCAAACTCACAATATATATTTTGTTTTTATATTTAACCAAATCCTCCTGTGAACCCCCTCATCAGTTAAGGCAGCCTAGCGAGTGACACATGAACCCTATCCCCCCGGAATGCGAAACACCGCCAGGAGTCCCGAACGGCCCTGTCTATGTTGCTCAATATGACCACCCATGCTGATATTACACTGGTTTTGGGCCAAAGTCATCATAAAGCAGAGGAAAAGTCCCGTGCATGATCCCAGGCCAAACTCACAGTAGAAGTCAAGTCATTGAGAACTTTTCTACTATTAAGTACATAGGAAAACTTTACTTTGAATGAACACCACATTTCTTCTTGCACGGCGGTGTATTTATTCTGTTTGTATTTAATCGTGTGTATTACTAGACTATTTTTTATTCATGCTATCCATAACCACTCATTCATATAGTAACTCTACCATGTCTATATCTATGATTCGCCTTCTTATGATCGAAACACAAGGCGGTCTAGTATATGCTGATACCTTGCACATATTGACCTTCAAGAATTTTTACAATTTTTGCCTCAACACCCATAAGCGAATTACTATTCAAATACCATGCTACAGACAAGAGTCATAAACTCCCCAGTATTCCAACCTCCCGCTTGGATTCAGCATCCTTCTCATTGGATAAGCCCTTCTTGAGAGGCGGGGATCTTCTCTGATCTTAAAGCTGACACACCATGTGACCCCCCAGTCGGTGGTTCGGTCAAAGCTAAGAAGATGTGAGAAAACGCTTCAGGATACCAAAGCATTTGTGCCAGGCCTTTCTTCGGCCTTGATTTTTCCATTCACCAAAGATTCTCTGACTGAAACTGGTTCTTTTCATCAACTAATTTCAGCAAGATCTTGGACCTTAATATTTGCATCAGGAATCTCTTTCAGACATAAGAGACTCGCAAGTATCAAACTTAGTCAATTTAATTGATGCATTAAGTATCAGTTACACCTATTTACAAAGGTGTGTTTGAACTAAGAATCTTCCACAAAAATTAAAAATTTCCTCTAAAACCTACGGTTCAGTGTCGCAAGGACTTAGATCAGCTGAGATATGCAAAAGTGTTCCATTAAATTCATATGATCGAGTCTTTTATCTCCATATCTTTCTGTCTGGGAAGTGGTTTAAACTTAAACACCCTTTCCGATACCAACTGTATGTGTGTGTGTGTGTGTATGTGTCCGGTTTAGACTCAGTTTATGTGTGTATGGAGGAGTTGACCAGTTTAGGTGTTCATTTAGGAATGTTAACTAGTTTAAGTGTTTATTAGTAATAAACCTTACTTTGTATCACACTTGACGTGTTTCATGTGTTTCTCATACCGAGTCAATAATCATGCAGATTTATGCTACAATCTTTTGTAGAATTGTACAGTAAGAAATTTATTTCCCTTAACCAGGAAATTAACGTTTCTTAGAATTGACAAGACAGTTGACTCTGAGTGGTCAGTTAAATATCTACAGTGGATCTAATATATGAATAGTTAATTATAACTAGTTTTGGTTAATTATTCATATTTCCCCATGAGCTGATTCGCTACACTTATATAGGCCAGACTCCACCCCTTTTTTTGGGCACACCATTAATAGGTATGTTTTTTCCGGGTACATTGTCTTCCACATTAAGATAATTCATAATAATGTAACCCTTAAAATCAAACAAGCATTATACAAACAAACTGCATTAAATATAACAATAATAAAACTAACATCAATAATGCAAATCTAACTCTTTTGCAGGTTAGAACTCTGATACCCCCACGTAAAGACAAGACATGGTTTCACCAGGTTCCGGTCCATTGCGCTTATTTGATGACGCCTTAAGGGTTCGCTGCCATGGGCTTGTGTTTGCTGGCCGAGCACCAAGGAACCCGGTTATACCAACAAATAACACAGACAATTAACAATAAAACAAATGAAAAATGAGTATGTGTGATATATCCAGAGGGGAATAATGGAAGGAGCGTATGAAATGTGGACAAATGACCAAGCACTATCAGATCGCGTGTGCACCCGCTTTCCAAACAGCATTACGAGGTTAAAGATGGGTGCGTGTGGTGAATGCAGTGGTGGACTGGTCATCTGGAGCACCAGGAGTTTTCCCGGTGGGCCGCTGTACAATGTGGGCCGGCCCTTTGCGTAAATATAAAAAATGAATTGTAGTAAATGTACGCATATCCTTCCATCGCCCCAGACGAATGGCCTGTGCGGCCCACTTGATTCAAACATTTTAATCAATATAGCGTGCTCTGGCTCAGTACGGCGGCTCAAAAGCACTCGTCAATGTCAAAATGTTTGAAATAGCCCATCAAAGTGTAGAAGGCGGGATTTACTGTTCACAGACGCTGAGCTGCGTGCGACTTGAATGCAAGTTGAGGTAAGATGTAAGCAGCTAAACATGATGAGACAATTCAGCAATATTTGCCATCTGTTTACGATAATATATATGTTAAACGAAAGACATTACTTTTCAGAATGCAAACTACTACTGGCCTTTTCAAATTTCTCAGATTTTAATGCCATTTACATTATTCGTCACAATGTTTTGATCACAGCAAATACATTATTTAACTATTTATTCATATAAAAGACAGCTATTTTAAATTGTAACATTATATATTTCACAGTACTGTTTACTGTATTTTTCATCATCAAAATAATTAGTATACTCTTTTCCACAATTGGAGCTATATTCCTTAAAATGATAGATGTCAAGCTCCTGCAAAAGGACAAATACTGTATATGATGACCAATAGAAAGGCACAATAAAAACAGTCTGCATTCTGCACTATTCAAGTCTTCTAGACGATACCAGAGCATTGTGTAATATGGACTGATAATATAGGTATTTAACTTTAGTGATGTTAAACTGTCCCTTGTAAAAATTATTTACAATAATTTACTATTTGCCATGTACACCAGGAAAGACAAATTATAATGCAAAGAAGTATGCCAGTTATTTATGGTGTGGTACAGTGTGTTGTGGACCGGGTTTGGTGGGCTGCTCTGTAAAAGTCCAGGGCCACTTTTTGACTCCAGTCCGCCCCTGGGTGAATGAATGTGTGTGTGTGAGTAAGTGTGTGGCGGGGGCCTATGAAAGCTCACAGTGCTGCCATTTGTGTGTGTGTGTATGTGTGTGTGTGTGTATGGGTGTACCTGTTTTTCTATTCTGGTGGGGACATAAACCTGAATACACACAGACTCATGGGGACTCATGTCACGGTGGGGACCTAAATTGTGGTCCCCACGGCTACAAAAGCTTATAAATCATACAGAATAACGTGTTTTGAAAATCTAAAAATGCAGAAAGTTTCCTGTGAGGGGTAGGTTTAGTGGTAGGGTTGGTGTAGGGCAATAGAATATCACGTCTGTACAGTATAAAAACCAGTACGCCTATGGAGAGTCCCCACAAGGATGCGGATGGCAGACAGGTTATGGTATGTGTGTGTGTGTGTGATGTGTGGTGGTGGTGTGTGTGTTGGGGGTTGTGTGGGGTAATGTGGGGGGTGATGGGGGATATTACCGTCATTGGATAAAGTGTGTGGGGCACGTATGAAAAAAATTGATCAAGAAGACAGTTAGCAACAAAAATCAACATGCTGTAGGAATTACATTTTGTATAGCAATGGTCAGATTAAAAGCAACAATATCCGCTAGCTACAGAGGGGCAACATACCGTACAGTGCGTAAACGAATAACAAGCGCGTTTCTCAAGCTGGTTGTCAACGAGTAAGCAAAAACTGTCGTGATTATGCAGGTGGAATTGAGTGTGAAAGAAGTAGTGAGCTGAGGGTGGAAAAGAAGGCTAGACTCAAGTCTGCCCAGGCGGCGCGGCACTGTACACAGCCGGTCCCTGTTGATTCGATTGGGAACGGCAGCGTAATCTGAAAGGAAGTGAGGTAATTTTATATAAGGACTAGTAAATAGAGAAAAAATTAGGGTAAATGATGAGTGGATTTTGTAAGGAAGGAGGAAGATGGTGAATGCAAATATCTGTGGTAAAAGACGCAGTGTTATCCGTGAGAGCACGCTTTGTATGGTGCTGTGGCGATCGCTTGAGTGTCCCGAGGAACCAGTTCTCTGAGCTAAGGATTCCATACCAGTGCTGAGTGTGTTCGGATTCGGGAGCTAAAGTGTGTGTTGCCCAGGTACCTTCCGTCAAATCCTCTTATTCGTCTTTCAAAGCTGTGTTCCAAGCCCACTTCAGGGGAGTAGAGGCTCATCTGTACGGCTGGCTTCGTCTGCACACATACACACCACTCGCCCTCACCACTTTCGCCACAAACCTTCATTGCCCTTTGGTGTGTGAGTATATTAATCTTTCTTTTCTCTGATATTAGTTTTCTATTAAAGCTGAACATTTCTTTATTAACCTTGTTTGAATTTATATATATATATATATATATATTCTTTTTTTCTCTCACTTTTCTTTCCTTTTGGTGTTATACCCATTGAGACTGGACACTTGAATCTGTCGAGTTGAATGCAGGAATAGAGTGGACCGGCATCTCTCGATATCTGCAACAGTACCCCCCCCCACACCCTTCGATTTCTCTTTGATAAGGTGTAAAGGTGTTCCAGTGATGTACTGATTTTTGTTGGACAATTGTACTTTGCGTATATGAAAATATAATGGGACTCTGAACTAAAACCCTCATTTGCTTGTGCATTTATTCTGTTAATTTTTTTATTTTTGTGGTTGTTGTAAAGAGTGTAAACTTATTTTGGTTTGTAACCGGTGGCTTTTAGAGCTTATCTGGGTTTATTTCAATATTGTCAGGCTTACTCCTGTCTGGCGCCCGAACACTTTAATTTAGTTATTTAAGTAATGATTTAAACTGTTTCTGGGGGCCCACCACCGTTACAGTGTAAATGGCACTGGGATTAATTATTGCAGTTTTAATGGGTTTCAATGAGGACATTTTTGTCCTTACGGTCCAGAGTTTAACTATTGTTTGTACCCAGTGTAAAATAGATTTATGAATAAAAAATAAAAAATTTTGACCAAATGTATCATGTATGCATGAACAAAAATGTGCTAATCCAGTGTGGAAAGAAAGAAAGAAAGAAAGTTCTGTCATCATTTACACCACGTCCTGCTTATGATGTGGACACTTGCCAGCATGTTTGCAGAGCAAAATTTGACTGGATAGATAAAAGTAAGTAAATTTTTACTAGTTTTTATATCTACAGCAAATTGCAGATTATTTTCATTTGAATGAATTTGGATGAAACACAGACGTGAATTACTGTACCCACATATGTGCAGCATCATTCTACTAATGATGAATACTAGTCTAATAATCGCTCGTGTCTGTTGTTTTGGCTTAATGTTAGTAATATTTAGTTGGTAGTGACTTCTGTTTTATACTCATAAATTTCAGAATGGCAAAGCATTTTGCAGCTCAGGAGCAAATCACATGACAGCCGATCATGGAATTTTGAAAACCAGGTTTTAAACATTTATACAAGCCTCTACTTTCCCCTTGCTGCCTGCCACATCATAACACTCTCTAAAGCATATTTAATTATAGTGACTATTAGCAGTGTTATCGACAGTTATAATATGAAGGACAGACAGAGAAGGATGTTCTCTAATAACGGCTGAATTAAAAAGAGGGCAGTTGAAAAATGATTAGAATGGACATAAAAAGATAATAAAGCTGGCAGAAAGTCAAGATAAATGTTCTTCTTGCGTTGTTTATTGCAGTTTATAATGATGTAAAATAAACACTTTGAAGCATTATTTAGTGTGAGAGACTCATATGAGAAAAAGCAGTAAAAATGAATGTGGTGCAGCTCGAATTGTTTGATCTTGGATTAATTTGATGAGAAATCTTTGAGTTCATAGAGATCGGACTTTTGATTGCAGACCCATAAGATTCACAGGATGGGAATTTAACCAAAGCTGTGTATCTGACTTTTTTCAATGCCAGGGCAACACAAACAGCTTGCCAGTTGGCATGTCTTGCCCCGGCCCCAGCAATGGCTCTAATAATGGAAATGCATTGGCTTCCATGAAAGCACATTCATTTTCATTAATGACTATCTCTTACATCAGCTCAGTAAGTCGCCCTCACCTCCACAACAAGTTGTGTAGAACATGAAGAGGGGAATAAAAGAAATGAAGCCGATTCCTCCATGTGTGATATCAACCCCCATTCACACGTTTGCCATTTCCTACCTCTCCTTCATATTTATCTTAATCATAAAACAGGAAGTTTAATTGCATTTTTGGGTCATCCAGATGGTACCTTTGTGAGGAGATTAATTACTCCGTTGGGCAACATTAATAAAACAAATATTTGCAGGGAAATGTAATTGTGTATCCCGGCATGGACCGTGTAAAAAGGTGAGACGTGTGAAGTCATGCTGAATTCCCTGCAGTGGTGAAACAGGGAGGGAAAGAACGGACAGAGAGACAAATGAGCAGTTGTGCACTTGTCAGTGTGTAGAGCAGCGCTACCTAGCATACTAAATGAGGAGCCAGCCTTTCTGTTTCTCATGTGCTATTTTCATCGATATACACTCACACGCGGCTTAATGTGACGTGTCAGAGCACTGAATATGAAGATACAGCATTTCTTGTGAGGTAGGAAGGTCACCACGTGGCTATAGCTATAAAACCCACTATATAACGAGGCAGAGACAATAAAACATTTGACATTTATGATGCAAACAAGTCTTTTCAGCTATGGGAACTTTTGCTTGGACAGGTTTGGGGAACATTATTATGGAGGTTTGTTTTGCTTTGTTAAGAGAGCTGGGTAGATTGCTTAGAAATGTTACTTATTACAGATTACATGATGATAATGTAACGTAATCTAGGTTACTCATTTTAGGTAATGACTACTTTTTAGATTACTTTTAGATTACTTTATCAAACTTCTTTTAAACTTATAAATGTATAGAAAATAGAAAATAGAAAAAAAAGCATAAAGAGAACGAAAATATATTCCATTTTTTATATCAACATCATAACATGCATTAAACATTACATTAGTGAGTTGATAGTGAATGAATAGTGAGGTGATATAAAGCTTCATTAAATAATAAAAATATAAAATAAAAATAACTGAAACACTAATACACTAAAAATCAAAATATTTTATTTTAAGGAGTTTGGCTGACAAAAACGTTTGGGAGTCCCGGCAGTACATGAACAAACATTAATAAAAATGAAAACAGTAATGACTTTACACGCTCAAAGTCTTCCAGGTCTGAAATATTTTTGTCCAGACCTCCAGAATCAACTTACATAATTATTTGTTTCAGTTATTGGTTAGCAAATTTATTTACTCAACATTTGTGAATATAGTTCAAGCTAAATGGTCGGAAACACAGTAGGATTTTTAGAAAGGAAAATTTAAAAGAGAAAGAATAAGAATTAGGGAGAATCAATAAATCATGAATGATTTACTGCCATTGTGTGAATAATATTTAATCACGTAATCCATAAAAAGTAACTGTAATCTGATTATGAGCATTTTGAAATGTAATATACTCTAATTACTAAATTTTTGATTAAGTACTTAATTGAATAAGAATCAGATTTTTGGAATCTGATTGCATAATCCAGATTACATGTAATCAGTTATCACCCAGCACTGACCGTGAATGTATCGCCATCCGAGTTTTATCACTGAGGTGCCATGAGGATATTTGAGGTCCCCAAAAATATCTCTATGCGTATCAGTACTCGTTACTGGCTGCTATTGGTGCTTTGTAATTTAAGTACTTGTAACGGAAAACAACATCTTGGAAAATAGCATATCTGGCACTTGGTTACTGATAAAGAAAGAGCATACCAGTTTAGTGATATGAGGATGATTAAATGATGACACAATCTTTGTTTCCGTGTAAACAATTCTTTTAAAGTTGATAATTGTCATTATGGTAAACTACTGCTGCTGGATTCACAAAAGCAGTGGAGAACAACAGTCTTATTTTTAAACCTTAAATCCATTCTTTCCTTCTAAAAAACTATAATGGGTACAAATTTGAATAAGAAGATTGATAGAGGACGGCTCTCCAGTATAACTAGAAACATATGAAACACCATAAAATATGAACTCAAGGCACAGGACTACAAACTATAAATCCACACATGATCAAAGTTTTAGTAGTGAATATGCTGGTATCTTTATATGATGTGTTACTGTTCTTGCAAATGTGTTTCCATTGTGTTTTGATGCAATTTGAAGAATACAAAATCTACTGTGTGAATTGAGTAAAGGATTGCACTCGCTATCCTATAAGTCATCGGATCGCTGTTTCTTTCACACGACTTTTCACACACACACATATCAATTTCAGCATCTGCACCAAATTGCATATTTTGCTTAGTTTGGGCCTCTGAATAAAACTGAGCTGTTTTTCCTCTATAGTCTCTACACAGCATGACGATGTTTTGGGTATCATGCAGTTGCTGTGCTTTGCGCATTACATGCGGATCGGCAACTGAGAGTCATACATCCCTTGTGAAAAAGTCTACTTATTACACTAATCATATATTTGAAAGGAATATACTTTACAGGGGAGAAACGCAAGACAAGGTCTCTAGGGATAATTGAAGAGAACACACATCTTCACATAAAGCAATCAGACTAAACGAGGACAGGAAAATGACCAAATAAGGAAACACAGGAAGGACTACGGGGGCAAAACAGGTACAAAAGTCTGACAGAAGCATGATCTTTTTTTCTTTTAATAAAAGCAATGCTTATTTATTTTTAGCATTTAGTGTGTATTTAGCGTGATCTCTCGAGACAACTGAATATCTAAATGATGTTGTAAATCAGGGATAGCATGAGATCAGCTGTCACTTAAATAAACAGCACAACATAAAAATAAGAACATTCCTGTAATAATAATCAATGCTTTCTGCATCGCAAGAGCAACTGAGAAAACAATGTGATGCAGGGTGACATGACTATGTGTGCTCCCATTATAATCAATGAGGCTTTCTACACTCCAATCACTAATAATGGGACTGGTTTTCACTGATTCTTTGCATCACAGATGGGGTGTAAAAGATAGAGCCTAAGAACGAGCGTTAAATGGTATTTTCACTATTTGCACAACAGCAGTTATTGTCTTTGCACAAAGTGTGAATGCTTCTTGAGCTGCATGTGTCACGGTCGATGTGGCAGCCTGATCACAAGGTTATGTAAATAGACAGTGTCTATATTTAAATTAGTTCACAAAATGTTTCACAATAAATAAATAATAAGAATTCAAATGGGCAATTTTTGTCAATATAAAGCTTTTTAGATGCTGGGGACCAAAAGGGGTGAAAGTGATATAAAAGTGACAAAGAAAAGAACAATAGTATTCAAAATCATACAGGATGCCCCAAAGGGAAAGACAGAAAGTAAGTCAGGCCCTTTCGGTCTGCGGTATAGGGTGCAGCAGGGGGGGGAACAGTGTAGGACTCTGGTGTCGGCCAGGCACGATGCCCAGACAAGCCTCTCCTGCAACTGTGAGATAGCAGCAATCATGATGCTCGTTTGTCCCCGGGCCCCAGGCTCCCCGACCACTGCTAATTAAAACCAATTTAAACTGGTCACTACTCTATAAATCATTGAGTCTGATTTCCACGACAGCCTTGATTTATCCTGGGCCATTCAAAGCTGCATGTCTTCCAGCTGCTGGACTTACAAAAAATAAAAAAAATTTGTTTCGCATGTAGCCACACTTGAGTTTTATGGCTGCGCGCTGAGCGGGCTGTGTGGGACCTCATGTTGCACGCTGTCGTTAAACATGCGAGCTCTACCATAGAAGGAGTCATACTAGATAGCGTGGGCCAAAGTACTTCTATACTAACACATACATCCACACCCGCCTTTTAAACAAAACATGAAATAAATCAGCTCTTCAGCGTCTTAGCGTGTTCTAGTGTATATCACATGATACTATGTCAGTACCGATAGTAATGCAGATCATCGATCAATAAATGTTCAAAATTGGTAAGCATAATACAATGCAGATGATATGCTCTCGATGGTGAATCTGGCAAATCCATTGAAAGTGCGTGAGGAGGTGTGGTATCTGTGGTCGACAGGTTCGGTGCAGTCTTTGTTTGGGGTCAACATGGAATTTACAATTTTGCGCGTGCGACAGGTCTTTTTTAGTTTCGTTAAATAAAATGTGTGGCATTTAGGGTTAAAAGAATTGTTGCTAAACGTACAACATGCCAGAAACCTATTAATCACTGCAATTATGATTCAGTTCTAAAATCTTAAGCATTTGCTTAAAATCCAGACGGCAACTGTTTTTTTTTTTTTTTTGCCCAGGAAGGCTTGTAAGTTTTTTGATCATAAAACTTAGATTTAATACATATCCCTGTAACTATTGATTAGGAAATATAGAGGTATGGACTGATAATGGCAAATACATTTTTTTATTGAATAATGCAATAAAAAAAGCACGCAAGTCATTTGTGATCCGGGGGGGTGTTGTATTGTGCCATTACGTTGCATGTTTTGAAACTACAGAGCTTTGATCATAAAATTAAGCATTTAATTATCATCTTACTAAGACATAGTATTGGAAGATATAGTGTGACAGCTGATATTTATATGCATTTAATATAAGTAGTCTGTTATTGTTTTAAAGATCTCATTGATTCACATTACAATCACAATACTTTTTGTCCATAAAAATATCAGCATCTGCACCAAATTGCACATTTTTGCTCAGTTTGGGTCTCTGAAGAAAAATTTAACTGTTTTTCCCTTGTGTATAATACTATATGAGCCATAAAAGCCTACAGATATTAAAAAAAATATTGGTTACACTTTATTTTAAGGTGTCCTTGTTAAAGTGTAATTATACATTTAAATACTGAGTAATATATGGTTAGGGTTAGGGTTAGGGTTGATTGCATGTAATTATGCATAATTTTGTGCAAATTCTTTAGTAAGTATATGTAATGTGTAACAATGACACCATAAAATAAAGTGTTACCAATATGTTTTGTCTAAAACTTCAATAAATGGTTCCATTTAAAAAGAAAACTGAATTTTCAGACTACTATTTCAAATGTGACTTTGCAGGGTCAAGAAAAAAATGTAATTTACATCAAAATAGTCAATTAAAATATGCATTTAATAGAAATAAATAAAGGGGTAAGTTCTTTGGACCTTATTTCATCTGGTCTCTCTCTCAGCAGTGAAGATGCTGAATGCTGGTGGTTTCGATCACTGACGCCCTGTGGTGGAATAATCTCGTATGTTACTGCTCTCTCAGATCGGCTTCGACTGGATTAAAAACTTCATGTTCCATTGAGTTTGGACAATTCTATACATGGTAATGATCAGAGTATCTCTTCTGCTGTCTCTCAGAAAGAAAGCCTACACCAGCGGAAACTACACTGAAAATAAATATATACTTCAGACCAACTTAATAAAAGACTTGTGTTAGCCAATAGCATTTATTCATTTTTCTCAAATTGTATTTATGGCTTTGTTCAAACCTTATACTATGGTTACTATGGCATACGATGGTTTAATATAAATCTCTTTTTTTTCTAAAGACGAAAACATTCATATGAAGCAAAATTATAAAGACCATATCATACTTAATACATAAACCAAAATGAATAAACAACAGCCAATAAATAAACAACAGCCAATTTTCACTTAAAGGAACCGTTCACCCAAAAATGAAAATTACCCCATGATTTAAAACCAATACAATCAGAGTTATATTAAAAATGTCCTGGCTCTTTCAAGCTTTATAATGGAAGTGAATGGGGGAGATTTTGAAGCAAAATAAAGTTTGTCCATCCATCATAAAAAGTGCTCCACGCGGCTCCAGGGGGTTAATAAAGGCCTTCTGCAGTGAATCGATGTGTTAGTGTAAGAAAAATATCAATATTTAAAACTTTATAAACCGTAATCTCTAGCTTCCACTAACTGTTGTACACAAGAACACGAGAGAGTGCCGTTCCAGTGGATGACGTAGGACATAAGCTCCGTCCATTTTGTAATATAACTCTGACTGGATTCATCTGAAAGAAGAAAGTCATATACACCTAGGATGGCTTGAAGCTGAGTAAATTATGGGGTAATTTTCATTTTTGAGTGAACTATCCCTTTAAGATCAAATTAAACGATTTTTGTTTATTTAGTTTACTTGCTATAAATAAAGACAACCTTGAAATATAATGTTTATGTATCATATTTTATGCACAAATAATGAATACATAAATAAATAAAAAGTGACAACAAGTAATAATAATACTATTTAAACAAAATTGTTTCTTTAAAAATGTTTCTATGGAGAGTATTATTTGCTTTTAGATAAACTAAGCAGTACAGGTTTAAACTGGAAATAAGGCTTTTGATTAGACCAGTATAAAAATGCATATGAAATAAAAGACACTGTCATTTCACTTTTTTCATTGTAGTGAGCTGCATTATAAGAAATAAGCCACAACGCTCAGTACAAGTAGTCCACTAGAACAGATTCCAGAAAACATGGCAATGGAGTAATCTGAGGACACAGCGACGTACATATTTCCAACTATTTATGATGCATAAGCTTTTTTATTTTTATTAATATATTAAAGCACACAGATCATTTGCATCATTGCATTGCATGTTTTGAAACTACAGAAGCATTCATATCATCTTACTAAGACATTTTTGGGAGATATAGAGTGACAACTGATGTTTATATGCATTTTATATAAGTAGCTGATATACTGTTATAAAAATCTCATTGATTTACATTACAAGCAGCAGAATTTCATCACTTTTTGTCCATATAAATTTCAGCATCTGCACCAAATTGCATATTTTGCTTAGTTTGGGCCTCTGAATAAAACTGAGCTGTTTTTCCTCCATATTCTCACTATATCACACCATATTAATGCTATAAATACTTTTTAAAACTTTTTTTTTTTTTTTTGTTATAATTTTGTAGCCTAAATTGACCACACTCCGTAGCGCTGATTCATTTTGTCAATGCATTCCTCTATATTTTGTGCCGTTTGTGTGACTGTGTTTGTTGTGTTCTCCAACCTGAATCTCCACCACACGAGCGATGCTGCTTTTCCACAGCAATCTCCCTCTAACATTCACTCACTGGAGCCGTTCTCACAGATTGCCAGAGTGGCTTAATTTTCTGGGAGGAAGGCTATTTTCTCTGCTCCATGTCCCTCAGCAGAGGGCCATGTCTGTCAGTCTCCTGGCAGCGTGTCGTGGGAGTTGTCTCCGGACAAAGGCAAGACACGGAGGAGTGCAGCCGAGGGTATCCACGCTTACTCGGAGGAGCCGAGAGAGAGCAGAACAATTGCTTTTATCAGACAAAAGAATAGAAAAACATCCTGTGGGCCTCTCCCTTGTGTGGTCATTGATCGGTGATTTTGGGTGGGAGCAGAGAGACCCATGCGTCTCACCTCACTGATGTTTCCCTCAGAGCTCACTGTAATGGAAAACACTTCACTTCACCTGATCTCTACTCAATCCTGTGGCACATCACAAACTACTCCCACTTTCCTACTCAAACACATTAGGTATGCTCAGAAATAGGCACCTTCTATTGAAGTTCAGTGACAATAAACAAGCTTTCCATCCGTTCAGGTTGAGTACTGTATGTACTGTATTTGAACCTGTTTGAGAGCTGGTGAAGGATTACTTCCTCAACAATGAATTTATTACCTTGTGGGGACATTTTTTAGGTCCCCATGAGGAAACAAGCTTATAAATCATACAGAATTAAGTTTTCTGAACATTTTAAATTGCAGAAAGCTTCCTGTGAGGGGTAGGTTTAGGTGTAGGGTTGGTGTACGGCAATAGAAAATACACTTTGTACAGTATAAAAACCATTATGCCTATGGAATGTCCCATTAAAACATGGAAACACAACAAATGGCATTAGGTGATTAGAAGATAAAAGAATTTAACATCATTTGAACTACATTGGTTGAACGGTATGTAAGTTTCGCCGCTAGAGGTCGCTTATTCAAAACAATAACAAAGACGTAGCTTGATGATGCCGTGAAAGAGCGTGGAATCATTTTAATGCAAAATTCATGCAGGCTGTTATCTGATCGTCCAGATTTGTGGAGGGATCAAAACACTGTCTGCTTCCCATAGTGACGCTTGCACGGTGGTTGTGTGCTTTTTCATGGTTGAAGTGGACGAGATTAAATATTTGTCAAATACACAGATGTTTCAGACCTTTTCAAATGTTGGAATAAACATGAAACACACATCACTGTTGTCCTCGTTAAATCCACGTACCTTTGAGCTATTAAATTCAATGGAATTATTATGTCCATGCACCTGAAAGCGAATGATTTTTTAATGAACTACATACTACACATCATTTACGATGTTCAAATAAAACTTGCTTTAACATTAAAGTCTCTATATGGTATTTACCTGATCATTTGGTCTTATTGGTGACCCCTGGCCAATCTCTGCTGGGCAACAAGTGTGGTACAAAAAAACGTTAGCCTCTGATAAATACAGAGATCAAAGCTCACTGAAGGTGTTTGCTGAAAAGCCCAGGCAGAATTATAGATATCAAGGACGTTCAAAGCATCATCAATCATCTTGGCAGTTTTCCAGTCTATAATTGGGCAGCCGTTTCAACTGGCCTCTCGGACCTTTATTTTCCATGCTCAGGTCATGAGAAACTGGTGGAACAAGCAGCTCCTGGAGAAGCGTAATCCTAGAGACTAGCTCAAAACCCACTAATGAAGGTCATCAAAGACCTGGGCAATGGTATTCTGTATACAAAACTGATAGATTTCAGTTAGAAATGCATGCACGGTTTACGCAAAGGATTTTCATTGTACACTGAAAAAAATGGTTACATCTAAATGAACTGGTTTTACTCAAGAATATTATTTAACTTCATTGAACCAACCGATATACATCAATTAAAACCCATTTTATGGGTTAAATCAAGTAGAAGTAGCTAACAATTGAACATAGTGTGTGTTAATTAGTAACATGACAAGAACAGCACCGCAGAGACAGAACTCTGATGTACGGTACTGCACAAACATCACGATTGATGACCATTAATTATCTTCTGCTTTAGTATGCCAGATGGACATATACATTTTATGTCTACAAACATTCCTTTTGCAAATATCATCATAATGCAGAAAGATTTTTGTGTGAATGAGGAGCCCAATATATAATTAATGGTTGCATGATAAATATGGTCTTGATTCTTTGATGACCATCGCAGTCTGCTGTCACAGAAGGAGCTCCACACAGGAAGAGTTATGGGGATGGAGTGACAAATGCAGAGAGAGTTTTGTCACACACATGCGCTCAAACACTGAAAATAATGAAGAACCTTCTGCAAAATGCACTGGTCCTGATGCAATGTCTCTGTGTGGTTACTCAGCACGAGTACTGCACTTATATAGTGAGATGAATTAATACAGAAAATAAATGCTTTGCTGTGACAGAAATCACACAACCTACATATACTATATAATAAGCATCGCTTTTTATTTCTCCTCTTTCCTACTACTTGTTTCACTTCTGTTTCAGCACTGTAAAAAATAATCTGTAAAATTTACAGTAAAAAAAACGACAGCTGTGGTTGCCGGAATTTTACCGTAAAAAATACGGTAGCAACGTTTTAGGTTTTACGGTATTTAACTTAAATTTACAGTTAAATACCATAATTTCATTAACTGATATAATGTTAATATACCAACCTATTGAAGTACTGAAATCTGTTTTGTAGCTTTGTAATACACTGATAACCACCAAATGCAGGAGGTGATGCGAAAGTCACACGATGAACCAAGCCATCACAAGCAGCTTTTAAATAATAACATAGATAGAAGGTGCACAGTGTCATTCACAAAAACACTAAACACCATCATGGTAACACACATGAAACTGAAATAATGCAATAAACATTCATTTAACAACATTAGGTGTAACACACAACTCTAACATACACAACTGATAAGAAAAAACTAAGAAGAAACATAGTTATTTCAACAAAAAAACATCAAAAATGAAGTGTCATGCAGGGAATTCTGGAAATGTCAATTTACGGTTATTCACTGTAAACTATACGGTATTTTTCACTTCCAAAAAATGGTATACTACGTAAAATTAATGTCCATACCGTTCACTGTATATAGTATTGAAATTTACCGTTAACCAGTTAACAGGTTTTTACAGTAGCATTTTTACAGTCTTTTACAGTTAAATTCACGGTCATTTTTTACAGTGAGTTTTTATAACCATTTCTTACTATGTGTAATTAAGTTGTTGTTTTTTAGCATGTAAGTTTGGCAGTGTTATTTTTTAGGATTACTGATAAGCTAATGTAGTTTGATTTCAATTATTTGTATTTGTTATTTTTTTAATTTTAGTTAAATTATGTCTGAATTGATTATGTCTGTATAGGTCTTTTATTAAGTTTTTAGTTTGATTTAATACTTCAACAAACTAAATGGAAATGAAAAAATATACATATTGAATTTATAAATGTGTATGTAATATATATATGTATGTGTGTGTGTGTATAAAAAGTACAAACAAAGGTACGCGTTTTTTTTTTTTGGGGTGTTTGGCGTAGTGTTATGTAATTTATTATTTATTTATTTTTAATTAGTGTTATGTTAGAATCATTATATACTCTTTAACCTTTTTGTTCTTAATTAATGAATTGTTTTAGCTTATTTTTTAGTGTTTTTTCAGTAAATGTATGTTTTGAAATTTCTGTTGTATGCATTTGTCGTTTTTATTTAATTTCTTTATTTTTAAAATGTGTATAAGTAGCATTTATAAAGTTTAAGCTTTTAGTTTTGGATCTGTT
This sequence comes from Sinocyclocheilus anophthalmus, assembly GCA_018155175.1. Taxonomy (NCBI): domain Eukaryota; kingdom Metazoa; phylum Chordata; class Actinopteri; order Cypriniformes; family Cyprinidae; genus Sinocyclocheilus; species Sinocyclocheilus anophthalmus. The sequence continues at coordinate 129,487 of JADLZN010011635.1, forward strand.
TTTAGTTGTTTTAATACTACAATTGATTGCTTCTGTTGTCCTCATTTGTAAGTCGCTTTGGATAAAGGCATCTGCTAAATGAATAAATGTAAAAAAAAACTATAAGAGAGACGCACCCCTTAAGACCAAAAACAAAAATAATTTGTATTAAAGCAGAAGGTAAATTTACTAACCTAAAAATGAAAATGAAGAGAAACTAAAGCACAGACTAATTGCATTTTATTTTGATTACCTCATTACAATAGTAACTTTACAGTTAAAAAAAATACACAAATAAGTATATTACTTGTAGTTTTAAATTATAAAAATGGAAATTTTTTGTCAAATTAAAAATATTTTGGCCAAAATGTATTTTTAGTCAGAATGTTCTTGCATCCTATTTATGGCTTCGTCTGTGTAATGATACATTTTGCATTGTTACTTTGTTACTTTTTATTGAAAGTAATGCATTATGTTACTTTTGCAGTACTTTTTTTCATCTGTGCTGGACTTCTTTGTTTTTAATATAAAAAAGTTATATTTTTGGCAAATGTAAAAGCCCTTGAATGAATTAGCGTCAGGCTGAAGGAAATGTAAATTCACGTCTGTACAGAAGAGGACGCAGCTCAAACAAACCTTTCAGTTGTGCTGCCATTCTGGATTACATGAAGAATAGGACTCAGGAGAAGAAAGTTCAACATTCTTCAGCAATAAAAAAAAAAACATAAACAAATGTTATGTTTATTTAAAGTAATTTTTGCTTATTAATATGGTTGAATTGGATCATCGACCATCAAGTTTTGTTTGTTTGTTTTGATCAAGAACATCCTCTGTTTTGTTTTGTTTCATTTCGTTTCGTTTCGTAGATGAAAAGGCATTGGAGTCCAGTTTTGCAGAGAGAACACTTGCTAATCCTGCCATTATTAGCCCATGCATTTTAATGTTAAAACAAATTAAACCATCTATAACCATCTTTGATGAGTTTAATTGTGACTAACGCAAGAAAAGTTTTAAGGATGACATCTTTTTAGGAAATTTGACTATCAAACAAGTTGGGTTTTCTGCAGGATGTCGATTGATGCTTGATGGATTCTTTAAAGACAGCCTCACTGTGAGCAAGTTCTGAAATTTACTTTTTTTTCCCCCTCATGATAATATTTTCCTTTATTCCCTATTGACTATTTAGCATGCTCTTTTAACCAATCGCCTACCAGTAGGCACACATGTCATAAATATATATATAATTAAGATTTTGTGTAAGTAAACAAGGTCTGGTGTGTGTGTGATGGGTAAGCTAGAGCACAGCGTGGAAAAGGTTAATTGGGTTTGTTGACCATCTGTTTCTCTAATAGCAGTGAAGCCGCATATCAGACGCATGAAGACAGGCCTGCATAATGAACTGCAGCAACCAACATTAATAAATCAATTGGCAGCACTAGCAGGAAGCTGCCAATTGTTTAATGGAGCAGAAGTGTATTTCATCAAGTTTCTTGGCTTTGGCTTTCTCTCCTTCATCTCTTCCTCCTTTCTTCAAAGGAAACACACACTTGGTGTCATCTCTAAACTTTAATGTAAACAGGTGAGCAATGAAATCAACTGGTGAACAAAACACATCTGTGAACGGAACGAGTCAGAACGACACTGTTCACTGAGAAACAGCCATAACTGATCGTTACAATTTGTCTAAATAGATTTTGGAACTTGAGAGCTGCATTTTCTTTAATGTTCATTAGACTAAAAAAAGAAGTGGCCAGTACATTCGTCAATATTTCCTCATTTGTGTTCACCAGAAGAAATAAATGCTGTGAAAGATCAGTTGCTTATAAAAAGAGTTATTACAGAAATAATATACTTTCAATTTTTTTTTTTTTGTAATGATGGTGCAATTTAGCACATTTAAAAATATTAGATTAAACCTCAAATCAAGAACAGAACTACAGTTAAAATCATATCAAGACTTTACATGTGATTTAGTATGTTAGTCAACATGTCAAAACAATGACAAAAGATTATTAAAACATAATGATTCAAAATGAACTGAGTGTTTAATTTCTGAGTCAGTGCACGAGCAGCGTTCTTCGTTTGCTCCATCTATGATCGTTAACCAGTAGATCACATGTAAACACATTCAGTGTTCTCCGACAGCAGTGCATTTAGCCTGACTGTAAATGTGTTGCTGAGAGCACCCTGGGAAATGCTGCTCAACAAGGACGTCTCGAGCAAAGAGGACAAAAGATTTCCGAAGCTATTTACAATCAACTGAATAATTCATGTGCACATTAAATATTCACATTTGAGTCACAAAGTCAGGATTTCACCATAGAGAGAGAAAATGTCAGAAACAAACCACAGCCAAAAAGCAGCTTGAATTTAGGAAGTCAACAGAACGTTGGTTTTCAAAGGAAACATTTATTAGTTTAGAAAGAGCCCACGTTATTTTTCAAACAGTGCCTGCATCTGTGCATTAAGTAATATTGCAAGCTAATGGAGAGTAAAGGATTCCCAGAGTAATTATAGGGCTTTAGATTAATGGGAAGGAGATACTGTTTTGCAGCGATAACACAAATAAGGTGCTGTAATCCCTGAATTATCATAAATCACAGAATATGGTGCTCTATGAAGGCCAAAGGTTTCCATTCTTTCACAGGGCAACAGGAACATTTCACAAATAACAAACAGCTGGTTCACCTGATGAAAGTGATTGCATTGTTGCTGAAAGAAATACAGAACAGCACTTGAAATGTTTATAACTTACTTTTATAAAATATAGAGTTGCCCCAAAAGTTTTTTGGACCTGAAGCCCAATGTACACATAATAAACGCACAACCTTTCAAAGTTGTTGTTTTTTTTTCTCCATAATCCAAAATACAGTACCATGTCGTTTTGGTAAATAGAGCATATTACTGAAAGTATTGATAGCCAGTTACTGTAAGGACTGACTTTACTGCAAACTTGATTAGCCATTTTAATAAGATGTTCTGTACAACATGTCCACTATATATAACCAAGTGATTTAGTTAACTAAACTGCAGCAATAAAACATTCAATGGAAATGAAGAGATTTAGGGGCCGTTCACACGTTCAGTGCAAACGCGCTAGACAGACGTGTATGATCGCTGCGCTCACGTATTTTGCAGCCTCTCGTACATGAGCGGCATGTTTTTAAGATGCCGTGTTAAATTTTTTTCACGCAGCTCCGCTCATCAATGTCAGATCCAAAACAGTGGACCAATCAGAAGAGCCCAGAGGCGGGGCAAGCGTTGCAAGCTTTTGTTGAGCCGTTGAGAGACACCTGTGTCTGGTTTACAGTAGAAAAATGGCATGGCAACACTTTTATTTGACCGCAACATTTCAAAGGAGGCGTTCTGCGCTTCGCTTTTTTAAAAACCATTCCTGAGAACTGCGTCTCATGTTTTAAGACACAAAGACACATTCTGTTTGAACGGCCTCTTCGAAAATATAAGATCAATTATGTAACCCAACATTTATTTTAAAAAGGAACATTTGATCTATTTGACCATCAAATGCGATAACGTTAAGTTTTTAATAAACTTGCGGGAATGAGGTGTCTTGCCGCTGCAAGAAATTTCAATACAAATTGTAGAGTGAATCTCTGGCAAACAACTGTACAATAAAACTGTTTTGAGAATATTATCAGGATGATTTTCAGTCCAAAAGAAATTAAGAAACAAGCAAATGGGAAACAAAAGAGTTGTGCAATTCAAGCAGCCTTAGCTCACAATGCTTGCTCCGACTCCGGAGTCTTCTAATTGGTCCACTGTTTTGGAACTAACATTGCTGTATAGCACTGCGTGTAAAAGTTGAAGTTTTTAAACTTAACTCAAAAAAGCGGCGTTCATATGTGAGATGCTGCAAAAGACGGGAGACATGAGCACAATGGTGGTGCATGTCAGGCTAACGTGTGTTTACATAGAAAAACCATGGAAAAGTAGCACATTGGAATGGAAAAACGTTTTCTGTGTGAACGGCCCCTTATTGTGGCTAACATAAGCACATTGATTGAAACAGGCAAATTGGGCAACAAATGGGCAAATTTAACTTCAAAAGTAAGCAAGCTAATGTTACACAACTGGTAGCAAGTTTGCTTTCTGGAGAAATTGTCGGTGTAGCTAATGTTAGCAATTCAGGTGAACATGCACAGCAAAGATCAAAGTCCCAAACCCACTTTTTCAATAATGAACTGCACTAAATTAACGTGTTAAATCAACAGCCCTAATATAAAGCAGCAAAATACAATGAATGGGGGGGATCTCAACACTGCCCCTAGCTATGGGTAAAAAAAACATTTCCACAATGTTTGACTGAATGTTGCTGCGTCCAGTTTTTTTATTCAGTATCTTTAAATGAATATATCCTGAGGTAGTTTGTTTCATGATACTGATCGATTGTCTTTACTTCGCTTATTACATGGCTGCTTAACAAATACATAAATAACTGAACATGACATATTGATTTGAGAATGAGACATGATGCATATCTTCATGCATACTCTTCATGCATAAAAATATATAGGAAATCACTAGCCTGGGACATTCAGTCACGTATACAGTTAAAAGCCATTTAAACTGGGGGATGCTCATTTAAAAAATGTCATGCTGTACAGTATTTAAAGTTCTTCTTGATGCCCTGAAGAACGCAAGAGCAATGCGGGAGAAACAACTTGATGGTGATGTGATTGTGCTGATGAGAAATTATACCAAATCTGTTCCTAAATATTTTTACATTTTTGTTAATATTTTGATGATTCTCTCAGACTGGGAAGGGATTTGTTAAACAAACACAGTGTCCTGGGGCTCAGCTCAGTTTTGGCTCTTGCTGCAGTAGTGTGTGCACCAGTTTTTTGTACTTCATTTTGGTACCCAAGAGTATAGCATGGCAAACATGCAACTGCTGCCCGTTTTCTCTTGCTGGAGGACCTGAAGAGCCTTTTCATAAAGCAAATGTATAATTAGCCCACACTTTCTCCCACCTTTGTTCCAGAAACACAACCATATAAAGAAGCATGAGGGACTGAGAAAAGAAAGAAAATCAAATGTTCCGAAATAAATGGTAGTTTTCAGTCTGTTGTTTAGATTAACTTATTAACACATTCGTTTGATGTTTTGTTTTATTATTATTATTATTAAAGCAGAGAAATCCTCTGTGTTCCCTGATGTATTGCAGTTGTGTGGTAAATGGTACATTTCTTTACCAGTGCAATGTACACAGTGTTGGGAGTAACGCATAACAGGTAACACTTTATTATTTTTTCACTTTTATGGGATGAACAGTTTTGGTACACTCTCAGAAAAACATGTATACAAAAGCTGTCTCTGGGGCAGTATACCCTTTCAAAAGATACTAAAATGTACATTTTACATTGTAGGTACTAATATGTACCTTTAAGGTTCCAATATGCACACGTTAGGGGTAAATAGGTTACAAAAGTGTACCTTTTGATTTTCTTCTCCCCATCATTACACCATTTTCCTTCGGTCAACATGGGATACTCATATTTTTCATAGATCAAGCACGCAACACATTAACATTTAATATAGACATTACTAAACAGATGCGTACACATCAATCAAGTACTCTACACTATTATTGGGCGTGTGCCGTGTTTCTGTGCTTTTGCCTCACTGGACTGACATGACTAGGCAAAAACACATACTGCCAAGGTTGTGGAATACATATAAAGATTTTTTTATGTTTTTTAAAGAAGTCTATTCTGCTCACTATGGCCAAAAATACTGTAAAATATTATATTGTGAAATATTTTTCATTAATTCAAAATAACTGTTTTCTATGTGAATATCTGTTAAGATGTAATTTATTTCTGTGATCAAAACAGAATTTTCAGCATCATTACGCCAGTCCCAGTGCCTAGATCCTTCAGAAGTCATTCTAATATGCTGATTTGCTGCTCGAAAAACATTTTGTTATCTTCAAGGTGAAAAAACTGATGATGCTTATTTTTGTGGGGGGAAAATAATTTAATAATCTTTAATCAGCTGAACAAATACTTAAACTCAAATGGATACCTGGACAATTTTCAATCTGGTTTTCGACCGCATCACAGCACAGAGACAGCGCTCATTAAGATAATAAAAGATATTCGCTTAAATTCTGAATCTGGCAAAATATCAGTGCTGGTACTACTAGATCTCAGTGCTGCGTTTGATACTGTCGATCATAACATACTACTAGAGAGACTGGAAAACTTGGTCGGGCTTTCTGGGATGGTAATCAAATGGTTTAGGTCATACTTAGAAGGGAGAGGTTACTATGTGAGTATAGGAGAGCATAAGTATAAGTGGACGTCCATGACATGCGGAGTACCACAAGGCTCAATTCTTGCACCGCTATTGTTTAGCCTGTATATGCTCCCACTAAGTCAAATAATGAGAAAGAACCAAATTGCCTATCACAGCTATGCTGATGATACCCAGATTTACCTAGCCTTATCTCCAAATGACTACAGCCCCATTGACTCCCTCTGCCAATGCATTGATGAAATTAACAGTTGGATGTGCAAGAACTTTCTTCAGTTAAACAAGGAAAAAACTGAAGTCATTGCATTTGGAAACAAAGATGAAGTTCTCAAGGTGAATGCATAACTTGACTCTAGGGGTCAAACAACTAAAAACAAGTCAAGAATCTTGGTGTAATTCTGGAAACAGACCTTAGTTTCAGTAGTCATGTCAAAGCAGTAAATAAGTCAGAATAATATCATCTAAAAAACATTGCAAGAATTAGATGTTTTGTTTCCAGTCAAGACTTGGAGAAACTTGTTCATGCCTTTATCACCAGCAGGGTGGACTATTGTAATGGTCTCCTCACCGGCCTTCCCAAGAAGACCATTAGACAGCTGCAGCTCATCCAGAACGCTGCTGCCAGAATTCTGACAAGAACCAGAAAATCCGCCAGTCCTCAGGTCCTTACACTGGCTTCCAGTTATATTTAGGAATGATTTTAAAGTACTTTTACTCGTTTATAAATCACTCAATGGCATAGGACCTAAATACATAGCAGATATTCTCACTGAATATAAACCTAACAGACAACTCAGATCATTAGGATCAAGTCAATTAGAAATACCAAGGGTTTACTCAAAACAAGGGGAATCTGCTTTTAGCTAATATGCCACCCGCAGTTGGAATCAGCTACCAGAAGAGATCAGATGTGCTAAAACAATAGTCACATTTAAATGCAGACTCAAAAAAGCATCTGTTTAGCTGTGCATTTATTGAAAGAGCACTGTGCCATGTCCGAACTGATTGCACTATATTAAATGTATAATCGTTTTCTTAAATTCATAAATCAATTTTTTAAATAATTTTCAAAGTTTTTAAATTCCTTGTTTTATTGTTGTGATTTTTTTTTCTTTTATGTAAAGCACTTTGAATTACCATTGTGTATGAAATGTGCTATACAAATAAACTTGCCTTGCCTTGCCTTGCCTTAATGAATCCAAATTTAGTAAAGTTTTTATGAGAAACATAATTTCTCATTATTACTTTTTTATTTTATACACATATATGAATAGAATAAGTCAAATTGTGGTTGAAGTCTCAGCATTCAAATGTGATGTTGTCTGAAGATTGCAGAAGCTTTGATTTTGCCCTGACCTGAACATATGTGTAGGAATAATGGGGTCTGTTTACATCATCTGTCAAAGGTTGGCAATGTCAAATATTTGATAACCTCAAATTATTGGGAATGTGCAATAAAAAAATTGCAGAGCGTTTCACTGTCAGGATGAGGTCATGACAAACATTGCAGCCTGTGGTCCAAAGGCATAATTGACCTGATGACTCCACAGTTCAAATCAAATAAAACACCTGATGTGGGGCCACTTTGGCCTCTCTTATAAAATCACACAGCCTTGCAACTGGGCCGAGAGAGTTTCTCCCAGGCTTGGTCCCTTGGTCAGCGGCCGGGCTCATTGATTGAATGCGCTCACTATTAATGGTACAGGAGGGAGTCAATAGTGTTCTCTGGATATTGATCGTCTGAGGGCAGTAAATATACACATTTGCTGCATCTTTTGCTTCATCTGGATTTATGGTATATATTGTAAAAATCAAAGGAATGGAAATTGGTTACTTCTGATGCTGAGAAGTAAAAAAGAAAAGCCACATTAATGCTAGTTTTACTCTGAATTCAACCAATGCAATCTGAATATTTTTCAGAGGGGAAAGACATGCTGAGAATAAGTACACATTTAAACAAGAAAACAGCTACAGTGTGTTCTCTACCCTAGTATAAAAGAAGTGTCTTAAAATATATATTTTTAAATGTTAAAATGTAAATATTTTTTATATATACAAAAATTAAATAGAAGGCCACTTAAGTGGGCATTTTTGTCTTCATTTTTTTATCATTTAGGCTGTGTTAATGCAAACAGCAAGCATTGGCCAAAAGTGATGTAATTGAATTAGAATGTTTCCCCCTCATTCCCATTCATAAATCTATTTTACATTAGGTAAACATAGTTGAAACCTGTTAAAATTGCAATATTTAATCACAGTGCCATTAAAAAATAATGCATTAAGCATAAAATCATGGGTTCTTTGTTAATAGGCTTTCAGTCTGCTTGTAAGGCTTTAACATTTTTACACTTTTTATTTCTAAGTAAAATGATTTATTTTTTTATTTTACTTTTACTTTTTAATTTCCTTTCAACAATATTAATATTGTTTATAATCACTAACTTCTCCCAAAATGTAAAAAAATAATTTTAATTAAAAAAAACCTGCTTAGCATTAATTATAAGAATACTAATGGATTTTTTCCCCATAAACAACAACAGTGGCATTATGTAAACAAACTAGCATTTAAAGGGTTCATTCTGAAAATTAATACATTTTTGGTAGTTATAATCAGGACTGGTGCTGGTAAAAAGAGCTCAGTGAAAGAAATTTTTAAAACAGGTTTTTTTTTTGTTTTTGTTGTTTGTTTGTTTTTTGGATATGGACATTTTTGTCCATGTCAGCCATGCATTTCTAATGATAAGATCATTGATGGACAGGCAAGAGCCAGCAGCTCATTTCACCAGAGAGGAGCAGAGAAAGTAAAGGTTCTGGAAATGGAAAATTACTTTCTAATTTCTTTCTAATTAAACTTCCATGGAAACTGTTTCTGTTTTTTTTTAATTAAAGAGTTTGAAAATGTTGTGGTCATGCAACCATAGTGTAGTTTGTTTGTAGTCTACATTTTTTTTTTCTGACAGTTGTATTTAGGCTTAAAAAATTTATAAATTCTGTGTCATTTGTTTATTATCAAGATTATCATGATGAACAAAACATGTAAGAATCATAAACACTTGTTGGACCAGCTTAGGGGACTGTACGCGACACCATTTTCAACTAAAAACAGAAAACATATTGTTTTAACAATATCCCTCTCTATTCAGCAGGGACTGGTTAGCCACTAATGTGGCATTATACTCTAATACATTTTTGGTAGTTATAATCAGGACTGGTGCTTGTAAAAATATCTCAGTGAAAGACATTTTTAAAACAGGCTTTTTTTTTGGATATGGACATTTTTGTCCATGTCAGCCATGCATTTCTAATGATAAGATCATGGATGGACAGGCAAGAGTCAGTCTCACCTCCTTGATTACATACAATGATGATGCATGTTAAGGGACGTATCAAGGGTAAATCGTCAGTTTTTTGTGTTTGTTTTTTTAAAGGGGTGGTTGATTGCGATTTCACTTTTTTAACGTTAGTTAGTGTGCAATGTTGCTGTTAGAGCAAAATAAACAATATCTGCAAAATTTTTTTTTTTTTTTACCGAAGCTGAAAGTCAATGCAAACGGAATATCTTTAAAATTCTGGCAGTTTAAGACTACAAAAACGGCTGGTTAGGGACTACAACAGAGTTATTCCCGGTCGTGACATCACAAACCAGATAAACCCCGCCCCGGGGAAATGGCGCAACCGGGGGGCGAGGCCATGGCTGCGCTGCTTTAGAGAAGAGGAAGAGAAAACTAGAGGTGCACGTAAAAATCTATTCATATATGAATAGCGATTCTGTCTTCTAACGATTCTAATGGATTCACAAGTTTCAAAATCAATGTTCAAAAGCAGCAGTTTTCATCCTGTTCCTCGCGTCCCCTGCTCTGCATCTCTCTCACTCTCTCTCTCTCTCTTTTTCCCTTTTCTTTCCCTTTTTTTTCTCATTCAGATCAGCTCCAAACAATGAAATGTTTCAATTATACACTTATTTGCATATAGCTATGAGGAGGGTTAAACATCCGTGCAGTTGCCATACTGTATTAAAGCTTAATGCAGGATAAAAACCGTAATTAAACGCTAACAAAGCAGTAGAATTTACACCAAACAGCGTACTAAAAGTATGAGGACAACACAAACAAAAAAAAACATATGCCTACCATTAAAAGCCGTGCTTGCACAGGTTCTGCTTCTCAATCGGGCTCAAACTGATAAGCGATATTAACGATGCCGTTATGCGCTGAGGTGAGGGGCGGGACGATTAGACGCGCACTAGGGGTGGTTTAGCCAATCACAACACACTGGGCTAGCTAACCAATCATAGCCCATCGCTTATTTCTGAGGGCGGGGCTTCATAAAAGCAGGAAATGATCAGTGCGTTTCTCAGAGAAGGGGCAGAGCGGTGTGGAATAAAGGTAAATTATGTGGAAAATAATGCGTTTTTTTTTTTAAACTAAGCATTAACACATGCTTGATTGCACCCCATAAACACAATCAAGCCTAGAAAAAAGCCAGTGAACCACCCCTTTATAAAATCGACAGGATTTTGTTTTCCCAATGCGCTCAAGAGTATAAATAACATTTAGTATTTGTGCCACAGCCACACATCTAAGATTCTCTTTTGAAAGTCGAATGGGAAGGTGAGACCGTGCACGTTATAAAAGCATCGTAAGTGTTTCAGCAGAAGAGATCTTGTGTGAAATGTGGATTGCTTAAATGCCAGACTTCCAGGCAGAAATCAACTAGGGGATTTTAAACACTCTTTATAAAATATAAATAATTGTAAGACACCATTAAGGTCTCTATCTGATTTAGACAGATGGAGCTATTAAAGCTGAAACCTAATGAAGTGGCTTTTCTGTTCTTCCAAGGTTCAGCAATAAAGTTAAATGAGGAACAATTTCTTTCTGTCCATTACATTAAATTACTCACTCCATTCTCCTCTCTTCTGTCTGAGGGTTCAGTTAGCTGCTGAGGGACCCACATTAGTGTTTTATGGCTTTTAAGGGAATGAGTTCGGCTTCCAACTGCAGGAGATCTACAGGATGTGGACATTATTTATTCATTGTTGTCTGAACCTTGCAATGATTTCTTCCTCTTTTTCCTCTTTTGTAACAGATTCCCAAAGGATCCAGCTTTAGAAATTGAAAATGTAAATGATTTGTAGATTTGGGATGTAGACATCTCGTGGTTTCTCATTGGAATTGTGGGTAATACTATAGTAATACCCACAGTTCCAATGAGAAACCACAAGAGGGCTTGAAAGAAATGGTGTGTTTCTTGGTTTCAAGCGATCAGTGATAACTGCTATGAATATTACATCAGAATGACCAGAGATCTCGCTTTCACATTCTGTTACAGACTGAGTATTTCACAGGCTCATAAGCTCATTACTTTCAATTAGTTAAACAGATCAGTTCAAAGAAGCCAGCTGTCAAAATATCCTCCATTAAGGTCTCTCAGAGTAAAAAATTTTCCTCTAAATGAATATGAAAATTATGCATAAGCGTTCAAGTGTGTAATCATAGGGAAGACACCACATTTTTTCAGGCAAAAAAAAAAAGCAAATGTGATAATGCTTGCTGTTGCCAAGCTCACCTCCACGTCTGCTCTCTAGATGTGGCCCTGTGCATCTGTGGGCAGATTGATTGATTGATTGATTGATTGATTGATTGATTGATTGATTGATGTGATTGATTGATTGAGGTTGGTTGGTTGGTTGCTTGGTTGGTTGGGTGGGTGGGTGGTTGGTTGGTTAGTTGGTTGCTGGTGGGTGGGTTGGTTGGGGGTTAGTTGGTTGGCTGGTGGGGTGGGTTGGTTGTGGTTGGTTGTGGTTGGTGGTTAGGGGTGGGTGTGTTGGTTGGTTGCTTGGGTGGTTGGGTGGGGGGTGGGTGGTGGTTGGTTGGTGGTTGGTTGGTGGGTTGGTTGGTTGGTTGGTGGGTTGGTTGGTTGGTTGGTTGGTTGGTTGGTTGATTGGTTGGTTGTCACATTTAAAGTTAAGCATTAGGCAGACAGAGCCAGCAGCTCATTTCACCAGAAAGGAGCAGAGAAAGTAAAGGTTCTGGAAATGGAATGTGACTTTCTAATTTTCTATTCTAATTTAAACTTCCATGGAAAATGTTTTAGTTTTTTTTAAATAAAAGAGTTTGAAAATGTTGTGGTCATGCAACCATAGTGTAGTTGTTTGTAGTCTACTGTTTTTTCTGACAATTGTATTTAGGCTTCAAAATTGATAAAAGTAGTGTTCATTTGTTAAGATTATCACGATGAACAAAACATGTAAGAATCATAAACTTTTGTTGGACCAGCTTAGGGGACTGTACGCGACACCATTTTCAACTAAAAACAGAAAACATCTTGTTTTAACAATATCCCTCTCTATTCAGCAGGGACTGGTTAGCCACTAATGTCAGAAGCATTAAATCATGATGAAAGTCATATGTAGAAATATGCAAAAGCCATAAGTAGCTCAGCTTAACTGCATTGCATACATTTGTATATCATATACAATTTGAAGAAACATTTTGTGACTGCTTTATTGCAAACACAGTGGGACGAGATATATATGTTGGTAACACGTTACGTAAAGCCCTAATACATAATGCATTATAAAAGTACTTTTAATGCATTAATTATGCCTTGTAATGCATTGTATGATCTCATTAATAATTGTGACCAGAGTTGTACATTATAATACTAATCTATTCATTGTTACACCTTTAAAAAGTATTTTGCATTAAAACACATGACAAACAAAAGTTTTTACTTTGGTTACAATTATTTATGAAAAGATATAATGCATTGCAACTCATAAATACAATACCTTTATAATGCATTATACAGACTTAAAGTAAAGTGTTAACAAAATGTTCTCTGCAAGCTGAGCTCTATCAATAGCATATGTTGCCTGCTGTTGATGAAAAAATAAATAAACAAAGAGGTCTATAATACCTGCAAAGATCTATGTATTGACATTTTTTGCCGTAATGCACATGCACCAGAGCAACATCCGAAACCTTCCAGCCGCTGACAACAGAATGGATGCTTGAAAACAGAATTATTCATAATTCTGCTGAAGGTAAACTACTGTGAAGTCTGACTCTTGTGTCTCATATATTCAGTGCTATCTAACAGATGTGTGTCGACAGGAACAGCAGAATCTCAGCGCTGCCAAAAGAGACAATCATCTACTCACACCATCACTTTATTTGCGTTGTCATGAGAGAAAATCCTAAAAATTGACACTTGCTGCAGTGAGCATCTGTTTCCACCATCTGCACAGCACCAACAAAACCCAACAATGAATATTCAGCCTTGACTTAAGCACAACTGTGCTTTCTCTGGCTTTAGCACACTTCACTAAGCAGGGACCGACCATCAAAACAAAACAAAAACCTAGGACAAGTTATACATTTCACTTTTTATGTCTCCCAGACTGACAGCAGCCCTGTTTTCTGGACATATGACTTGTGTTCAATGAATGCTCAACCGCTTTAAAACAATTGATGAAATGAAAATGCAGTTTCCCTCATTTGGAGTTAAGATTAGTGTTGTTCACTGCAAATTCAATGCATCTTCACTGTTTAACCATGAAGAAGAACTGCGCAGTATGAATCAAGTGGAAAAATCCTCTTCCTTTATGCATTTATGCCGATAGGTCTGATTTTAAGCAGGATGAGTGAGTAAGAGACAACAAACAGAGAGAACAATTAATCAAATCTGTTTAAACGAGTGTAACAGGTGACGTTTGCACATTAAATCTTTCTCTTACTCTTTCAAAAGGTGGGAAGGGAAATATTGTACAGAATAACAAGCAGTGATCATAAGCATGGGTTTTTAGACCTTTTTTGTCTGTGTTTGGATTTTTAGACCCATTTAAAAAATGCCAAAATATTTTTAATATAGTCATTTTAATAGTTTTTATTAAAGTCATTAGGCAGTTGATGTTGTGTTATATTGAGAATACAGTCACTCCACTGTGTATCAAACATCCCTAAACCATGATTACATAATCCAAACAGAACACAAAGTCACTTATAGCATAATTCATGTAATGCACATTAAAATCAAATATTAACTTGAAATATCTCTGAGGAAGTTAATATTCCAATAATTTAACAATTGGTATGTTTACAGTTCTCTGGTGTCAGATAATGGTCAAATTCACATGCAGGTAAACAAATTAAATATTTATATTTTTAGTGTTCAATTGTCTAAATTATTTTTATTTTACATTTTCATGATTTTTTTTATAAATTCACAAACCCACTGCAGTTCTTACATTAAGCCCAGTTTGGGGAAACCCCGGTGTAATGTAATGTTTAATGCATTTTATGATGTTGATATCAAAAAATGGAATATATTTTCCTTCTCTTTGCTTTTTTATATCAATATGTCATGTTTAATGGTAAATTTAAAACAAGTATAAAAGAGTAATCTAAAAGTTAAAAGTAGTCGGAATACATTACCTTAAACGAGTCACCTAGATAAGGTTAATAACTACAATTTTCATCACGTAATCTGTAATCAGTAACACAATTTGTAGGTAATCTACCCAGCACTGTACTTCACTTGTCGTAATAATAATGTCCAAAAAAAAAAAAAGTGTTTTGCTGACCGGCGCAGTCCTATGTGCCATAGTTACATTTGGGTTTCTTTTTTGGGTGAACTATCCCTTTAAAAACAAAAATCTTCCTCTACATTAGCAATAGATCATAGTAAAGTTTTACTTATTGAAAAAAAAAAGACTAAATTTAAAGATTCAACATGAGCTGACAAATTTAACCTGAGCAATGGACCTTGATAGCCCTAGTTTTCATATGTCATGTCATTTTACAGCATCTTTCCTTATAGCATAAGAACAATAAGCTCTGATTTGGTTCTAAGCCTTCTGTTTTATATCCCAGCACACAGTGGGCAGCATCCTCTTAAACATCATGCGCAGATTAATAAAATCTCATGTCAGATTTCTTGGCAAACCTCTAATATCAGTTGCTGAAAGAACCGCACATGTTCTCCTTTAATCTGACATCACAGATGAGGGCTCTTTAAAAATCACCGCAAAACTTTCCTTAACATTTCTTTTTAATGCCGTGTGTGTGTGTGTGTGTGTGTGGTGTGTGTGTGTGTGTGTGTGTGTGTGTGTGTGTGTGGAGAATGTATTCTCCCTTAAGCCTATTTCCCTTTAGATATATACATATACTGGCCCATAATCTCAGATCAGAGCCGTTTGCCTTGAATATTATTAGTATGGTGGCAGATCAGTTATACAGATTCTTTTATACGCATAGATTCATGGATAGCAGACAGCACAGTGTTCATAAGCTGTGTCTCCCACTGTTTAAGGGAATGTGTTTTACAGAGTTTGAATCCAAAAATATCAACATGTAATCAAACTAAAAAAAAAATCAAATGCTTTAAAAGGCCACCTACAGCACACAGAATGGCCTTTATCTGCTGCAAATGACACTATTAAAACAGTCCTTTCAAATGAAAAAAATACATATACTGGCATTCACTGACAGTAAGTAAGTAAATAAATAAATAATCTGCTTTTCTGGCAAGTGTTGGCTGCTGGAATGTTTTAGTTCAGATGAAGAGAGTCAAAAGGATCAAATAAAACTTGAACAAATGAACAGGAACCTGATGGATACAAACTAAAATACATGAAAGTGTTTGTAATTCTGACAGCTGGAGGAGTAAGAGCTGATTTATAAAATCAAGAATAAATAAAGACGCACTGTTAAATTCTGTAAGGTCATTTGTTCCTGATGAAATATGAAGCACTATAGTTGAACATGTTCTTGTGCATGGACTTATCATAAGGAAAGCTGGCCTGCAGGCTCATCTACAGGGGTTTTACACTACTTACACATTACAATTACAGTACTTCAGATGAGAGAACTTTCACTGTTCTTTGTACTGTAAACACTGTAGCACACACCCTCAAAATCATAACTGTTGAACTGATTTGTAGCCAAGTACTTCTTACATGTATCTGTGTAGAACTGAGAGTCGATTGTCTAGAGGAGGTACAGAGAAACTCTTTTGTCAGAAGACTAAGAAACTGCTATAGTATAACAAACAAGGATATTACCAATAATGTAATGCAGCTTGGCAGATGATGCTGTGTTGATTATTTATTTAACGGTATATTTGGTCTTTGAACTGTTCTCTTCTAGTGCTTTTCATCTACTGTAAGATCACTTTACAGTAGTGTAACGAAAGGAAACTTTTCTTAAAGTTTATTGCTGAATTTAACTGTATCTGCACCCCTTACTGTAACAGACATTGACTTGCAAAATGTTTCCAGTTTCCCAAAAGGAGTTTTTTTGTAACAGTGTGTTGAATTGATCTCACTAGTGTTCTCTAGTCAGGAAAGTAGTCTGTGTATTTGGCAGGTTTGTGTATCATCTGAGGCCAAAGTTTGAATCTGACAAAAGAGAACGTTTTTGACTAAACTATTTGATTTTGAACTGGAAGTTTGAAGTTTGCACAAGTTGGTGTGTAGTTTTGATATTGTGTTTATAGTTGTGAGAAAATGGTGAATTGTCTCATGAATTGTGTGTTAGCAATCGAGAAAAACATTTTGTAACTTGTGAAAGATCCTTGAGCTTTTCAAGCAAAAAAAAAAATGAAAGTTTGGTGTATGTAAGTGCTGCTGAAGTGGAGATTTCTGGCCTAGTGCAGGATAAAAAAACTCTTAAAGTTATATTGTCATTGATATCTACCGATGCAAATAGTTAAAGTGCAATAAAAGAAACACTTAAAAGTGGTGTGTTTTGCATGGTTTTTTTACACTCCACTCTTAAAAATCAAGGTGCCTTCAAAGGGTCTTCACAGCGAGGCCATAGTAAGAACCATTTTTGGTTTCCACAAAGAACCATCTCTTTCTTACCATTTTATAATCTGAAGAACCTTCTTTCATCACAAAGAAGCTTTTGTGAAACAGAAAGGTTCTTTATGAAACCATTTTAGCAAAAGGTATTCTATGCATCATGAAAAAAAGCACCTTTATTTAAAAAAAAAAAACACTTTATGAAAAACCAAAAAGAGCAATATTGAACAGTGCATAAAAAACAATGTTTTTGCCTGTAGTTTCTTGCCTTAAAGGGATAGTTATAATGATTTATAATTGCAATAATGTTGTAAATAATGTTGTTTCTTGCACAGTCTGATTGTTTCGCTTCATAAGACCTCAATATATCGTTCATTGTGAGTTCCTTATGCTTTTTTAAGCTTTTTAGTTCTCAAAAATAGGCAGCCACTGACTTTCATTTTATGATTCACCAAGGAGCACGGTTTCAGCTAAAAATCCTCTTTACTGTTCTACTGAAGAAAAAAGTCGACGTGTCGATGGGGATAAATAATAATAATGAATAATTACACATTTTCATTTCTGGATTTCAAATTATTAAGGAAAGTACACAGGGACAAACTTATCTGAAAGATGACAGGTGAATGACTTACGAGATTGTCTAACTCATAATATCATTTAGAGAATAAGTGCAACTGAGATTTATATCAGATGTTATGAGGACATTATTTCTACAGTGAACTCACACAGTAAAGACAACGTTATCAAGTATCCTGTGAAACGTGCTGACGGCTAAGACATACAGAAGATGGGGAAACTCGGCTGTGTGTCGAGTGTGTGAGTGTGAACGCAGACAGGCTGACAGACGCTCTCATCTCTATAAGAGCGCAGTGATGTGCGGCAGATGTTTGTGAACATGCGTCTCGTCTCATTATGAGAGCATCAGACGACTGACAGGAGGAATCTCTGCCAGATCACAGCAGCTCATGATATAGGGAAGAGTGGTTGATTTTAGTGTGCATGTTGATGAATACTTTTACTTTCTGTCATCAATCCAAGCCACCACTAGAGGGAGACTATCAATTACCCTGAGAACGGAGCCCCTTGTGTTACTGCACTCTCACGTCTTCATTTGTCAGCTTCTCAGCTTGAAATGACACCAGATGTGCATCAATAAGCTTAAGCTGAGACACTTGTGTAAGTGCACAGAAAAAACAATGTCAGATTGTATTTGGAGGGAAATCTGCTCTTGGGTTCTGGAGGGACAGTGTCCTGCAGAGGTCCGTCGCTAATCAAACACATGCAGCTGTCTGTAATTAGGGTTGCAGGACACCGGTCCTCCACAGGGTTCCTACGCAGTTTGGAAAAGTCTGGAATTTGATTTAAGTCATTTCCAGGTCTGGAAAAGTATGGAGAAAAGAAAGCAGAGTATGTAAATATATTTGCATTTCCAGACTTTTTTTTTTTTTTATAGAAAATTTAAAAGTTAATGAAAACAAGTTTATCATAAAAGAAGTGTGTTTTCATGCCAGCTGTTTAGTGATTCTTTAGTGATTGTCAAACACGACTGAATGAATTCAAGATGCACTTTTTCATTATGCAAAATGTTTTGCATTTTGGGTTTCTTCTCACGATATCCTTAGCACTGTTTGACATAGCCTCGATCACCTTTGCAAAAATAAAAAACATACAGACATTTATGTGCACATGAGAAACCATTCAACTTAGCATATAGGACAACTGAGCCACCTATTGTGCCATCAGCCCATTTTGCGGCGTGGTGCCACAGAATATGCATTAAAGAGACCTAAGGCCTTGAAATATGACATAGTGCCCTAACGATACCAGTCTTTTTTTTTTTTTTACCCTTGAACTTGGCAAATAGGACAATGCACACATCAGCCCATTTTGTGTCATGGTTTCTCCGCCGCCGCAGCGGATGTGCTAAATTCGACATTAGGCCTTGATATTAGACGTACTACCATAAGGAAAGCCAAATTTTGAGCAGGTAGCTCTCTATTAATTCATATGCATCCATGCTCTCGCTTTATTCATAGTAAGATGGCAGTGATGCCCAAAGGAAATAGGTTGTATAAAACTAGAAATTGTAATGTGCAAGCATGCAGAAAAACTCCCATGCGCATGTGAATAGTTTCTCGAGAGCACAAAAATGTTTCTTGTGTGCATGCAGAAGTCTGTATTTTTTTACTACTATAATGTTTGTAATGTTATACAAAACAACTACAAGAAAATCAAGCAAAACAACTACAAGAACATCAAACAAAACAACTACAAGAACATCAAACAAAACAACTACAAGAACATCAAACAAAACAACTACAAGAAAATCAAACAAAACAACTACAAGAAAATCAAACAAAAAACCCTGATAAAATAAAAAATATTTACAGATGACTGTACAATAAACCACATACTTATAAAGCTGAAAATAGTGCTGTATGACATATGGACATATACACCTCATAACAATGCACTTTTTAAATTTGGACACCACTTCAATTACACTTTATATTCAATGACATCTATACATATTGCTATTTGCACTGCTGGATATATACTAACTACATTGTATTGGCTCTGTACTAGTACTCTGCACAACGTTGATTCTAAAATGACACAGGAGACATTGGAGCACAACAATTAATTTACAATAAATGCAAATTGCTGTAATGCAGATTGCTTTTTGCATTATTCTGCTCACAAATGCATGGGGACCGCTACCCAGTACAAGCATTAAACCTTGTTTTAAACATCAAGTAGAAAAATTAGTGTAATATATTTGTACCTAAATATCAGTGGTTCAGATTCTAGCCTACAATAAATGTAACCAATAATAAGCTAAAGCAAATTTTCTTCAAGTAGGGAACTAAAACAGCCTTCCTTCAGCCCTACAGAAGTTAAAGAGCTGGATTAGATGAGACTTTACTAATAATACTCTTGTTGAGGCAGAACTGTAAGAAGAGCACAGATAAGCCTGATCCATATTCGGGAGGATAGATAGGATAGCGGTTTCTTTAATTGTGGATCAGTGGGAGAGTGTTGTGCTTTGATAAGTCACTAAAGAGATCCAAACAGCCCACTGTCACTGCTCTCAGAAATGACTAATCTCATGCTAAAAAAGCTCTTCGTCTCAGAACATTACAAGGTCCCCCGCAAAGTTTAGAAGGGAGTGAATTACTAAACAGTCATTCTATAGTTTAGGGTACATCTCATGTCTCATGTCCTTGTGTGTGTGTGTGTGTGTGTGGTGTGTGTGGTGGTGTGTGTGTGTGTGTGTGTGTGTGTGTGGTGTGTGTGTGTGTGTGTGTGTGTGTGTGTGTGTGTGTGTGTGTGTATATCCTCCCGATGTCGATGCAATAAAATGTTTTAAAAGAACCGAATATAGCTTTTGTAACAATATACACTACTGTTCAGAAGTTTGGGGTCAGTAAATATTTTTTTATTTTTTGTGCATGCTGTTTTTAAATTCGCTTGATATTGTCTTTATGTCCCTTAAATTGCAGTTTTTGCAATGTCTGCTTTTTAAATGACAAAAGTGTCTGCTAAATTATTAAATGTAATGTAATGAGTCTTGAGTTCAAAATAAAAAATAAAAAAATGTTAAGGTCAAGATTACCTATAGCTATATTAAATGTATGTCTACAATCCAAATGCCTTAGAAAAATAGGGTTAAAAATTTTTTCTTTCAAATAAGAAAATATTTCATTTTTCTCATGTTCTCAAAAATGGTCAAATGTTACTAATCAAACACTGAAAATAACACCAAAAAAATGGTTTATCATAAAACCATGTGACCAGTCATTTTCTTCAGTGGATATTTTGAGCACATTAACTGGTACATTTTTATGATCTGCAATATTTTTAATTCAAATATTTGAAATTTGAGGTTAACCTGATTCAAGAAAATAACATCTGGTTGGCCAAACAAGACCTGGCATTGAAATTTTGAATCAAAATGGTGAAAATGTAAACTCACCGCCCGGCAAAACATCTTTTTCTTGTAATATCAAAATTGTGTGCAATGATTAAGCTTGGCAACTAGCAGACAAGTTACACTGATAAAAATACATAAACTGAAACCAGTAGTTGATTCATTAAGAACGCATATTGTTTTTACACTTTTGTCCTGATGTGAAATGTACACTAAATTATAGAATGACTCATAAGTTATCAGAACTTGCGAGTCATGCAGGCGATGCTGAAACTTTAATGACTAAAACAACACTTCAGTGCAGCACTTCTGAAATGAATCAAAGGAAAATGAACGCAATGCTCCCACCGCAAGCAAATATCATCTTTATTGCATCAATGCAACTCAGCCATTTCTCAACCTCGCCGCCAGAGGACACAACCACTTGCATTCTGACTGCGATTGATTGGTCTCAGGTTTTTCTTATAATTATTACACATTTTTTAAATATGACAGTTATCAAACATTTTGAAATATACAGCACATACATTTCTGCTGTCACCTCGGGACGTGTGGGCCTGTTTACACTTGACTACTTCATGCGTTTTCTCTGATCAGATAGCTATCCAATTCGTTAGAGGAATAGTTCACCCAAAAATGGACATATGCTAAAAATGTACTCAGCCTCAGGCCATCAAAAATGTAGATGAGTTTGTTTCTTCATCAGGTTTGTAGAAATGTAGCATTGCATCAGTGTCTCAGCAATGGATGCTCTGCAGTGAATGGGTGCCGTCAGAATGAGAGTCTGATAAAAACATCACAATAATCCACACCACTTCAGTTCATCAGTTAACACCTTGTGAAGCCAAAAGCTGAAACAAATCCATCCTTAAGACGTGTCTAACTTCAAACCGTAGTTTCTGGTTTTTATTAGCCGTTTGGACATTCTGACGGCACCCATTCACCTAAGACGTGAGAGTGCACACTAACACAAAAGCCCAGCAACCAGAAAGATGCTAAAGTGCATGCAAGAATGAATCTAATCTATATTATATAGATATTTGGCAAATTTTGACTGAAATTTTCAGTTTTTTGAAGGAAAGGTTAGAGAAGTGTCAGACTTGGTAGCCTTTAGTCAATTTATTGTAAAATGGAAATAAAATACGTTTCTGAAATAAAATGTTTCTAAAACCTGACCACTGCACACAAACATCAAATGATTTTAAAATGTTTAAATCAACTTTAAAACTCGCCTTCCAGGAACATTCAAACAGTAGAAAAAAAGTTTAAAAAAAAGAGACACTGTAAATATTTGCATCTATTGACTACTCTTTGTTAGCTGGAATGCTGCATTTTACAAAAACAAAACACACACTGGTATCGCCAATTGTTAAAGAACAAATGTGGTGACTCAGTTGGAGATCCGACTCTGATTAGAACGAATAAAACACTTTGATTTATCAGATTCCACTCAGACACCGGAAGTGAAAGAAAACATCAGAAACCTCTACATGGTGTTTTATCAGAGCCTATTTCTCTAAATCAAACCGAGCTATTTGTGTTGTTTCTCCATCACTCGTCTTGTGGCCTTTTTTTCACCTGACCACAATCAAGCCCCCATCAGCAGATACTGCTCCGGCTGGAAAGCAATTTCCTGCATCCCGGCAGATGTATTGTGGGACATGAATGATCTCATTAAGAGCCATGCAAAGGGCCCGGAGATGTCGGACAGGGCCTGCGGCAGATGAAAGCTGGCCCTCGTGCCCTCCAGACAGAAGATGCACCCACTGGCTTCAGGTCTTGATTCAGTGTTTCATGTCTTGGTCTTCCAAGAGCAGTGCTTCCCCACCTCTCGTCTCTGAAGTTCCCCTCCTTACATATGATCAAACCTGAGACCGGCCCCTGTAGTTATGCGATAATGATACATTAAATGCAACCCCTAGGTGTACATAAACAAAGCATAATTACCTTTTTAATTACAAATAAAACTTTAGGTGAAGCCGAGTAGTTTGGGGTTTTTATTAATAATAGTTAAATCTTTTCTTTGCATTTTTCTTATAATATAAATACACTTCCTGCCTTTAATTTTGTAGGATATAGTATCTCATTTCACCCAAAAAACCGAGCATTTGCTGAAAATGTCCTCGCCCTAACGGGATACTCCACCAAAATGAAAATCTGTAATTATCACTTAGCCACATGTCGTTCCAGTGTAATTACTTGGCCCTTCAATGGGACAGTCAAACGCCCCCGGTGTTCATCAAATTATCTGAAATTGTGTTCCGAGACGAAAAAAAGTTTTGGTTTTGGAACGGCCATGGGGGTCCGTGATTGACAATTTTCATTTTGGGTTGGCGTATCACTTAAGGTCATCCAAGATTAGGATTAGTTTGTTTGTTCATCAGATTTGTAGAAATGTAGCATCCATCACTTGCTCACCAATGCATCCTCAGCAGTGAATGGGTGCCGTCAGAAAGAGAGTCCAAACAGCTGATAAAAAATCACAATAATCCAAAAGTAATCCACAGCACTCCATTCCATCAGTTAACATCTGGAGAAGACGAAAGCTGAATGTTTGTAAGAAACAAATCCACTATTAAGACGTTTAAACTGTCGCTTCTGGCAAAAATATGAGTCCATAATCCATAACGCTTCCTCCAGTGAAAAGGTCCATCTACTGTTGTCTCTCACATCAAAATCCAAACATATCTTTGTTTAGAGCCATTTTGGACTGTTCTGTGCAGATTTCTCTCCTGATTCAGACCAGACCACTTTTCACTGGAGGAAGCGTTATTATGGATTATGGACTCGTATTTTAGCCAGAAGCAACGGTTTGAAGTTTTCAAAATGATGGATTTGTTTAAACTTACTTGTTTAAAGCTTGTGGATTACTTACGAATCTTTGTGGATTATTGTGATGTTTTTATCAGCTGTTTGGACTCTCATTCTGACGGCACCCATTCACTGCAGAGCATCCATTGCTGAGACACTGATGCAATGCTACATTTCTCCAAACCTGATGAAGAAACAAACTCACCTACATCTCAGATGATCTGAGGACGAGTACATTTTCAGCACGTCTTCATTTGTGGCTGAACTGTCCCTTTAATGAGGAGAACACGTGTGTTCAGATGAGAGAGGAAGGATCTCTGTGGTGACAACGGTGTCATTCTGCAGTCAAATATTTTTGTACAATGTGAGTTAAAGGAAATTGATTTAATAGATACCTGTCTCTCGAACTCCACTCTCCATTTCTTCTTGTGTTATAAAATTACTCAAACTCAAACCAGTATTTCTGACTACTTCATCCCTTGTCTACGAACACAAAAATGTCCTATTTCCCTGACTACAGTGTTTAGCTACAACCTAAAAATATAACTAACAGATAAACTTGACCTTTATCTTTAGCTGTGATGAAGATAAAGTTCAGCTGAATATTTCATTGCTCCTTCCACATTGAAAAGTATGAAGTAAAATGTCACATACAAGTATATGATTCTAATAGACAGAGATTGATAGCCAACTATACTGTATGCAGTATCATACTGTACACAATATAATATACCAGACTTAAAATTAAAAATCCAGAATTATCATGGGTCCGACGGTCACATCTTAAAAGTTGTGATTTCCAGGCCTGACAAAGTCATTTAAATGAACATTTTGGAAAAGTACTGTATAAATACATTTCTGGACAGCTTTATATTTCATCAGCTAACTATTTGTTTGCAATTTCTATATTATATAGATTTTTCACAGATGACTGGAGAAGTTATGGAAATGTATTGGTCAGAAGGTTTTATAGTCCTGCTCTTTATACAGTATCTAGTCGCCTGATCAAAGCAAACTTGTTTCTTGGACTCTTCTGCCCTCCAGTGGCTCCTCACACACACGCAATTCAACACCTCAATAAATACATACAAACATATGGCTGAATGTGATCTTAAACAAAACAAGTTGACGTATATGGAATCATTTGTTGATATGCATGTGTAATAAAGTGCAACAAAATCCAATATCACAATAAAAGAGACACTCGGTGACTGTGTGCATACAGAGGTGCTTTATTGATGAACATAATTTATACTGATTGAAGAGGAAATCAATATGCTGTCTTCATGCACAGACACAACCTTCACGTGCTCTGCTGGAAATCAGAGATGAAGGTGCTGTAATGCGTGTTATTAGCAGGGTTGCAAAGGGGTGGAACATTTCCGGAAACTTTCCAAAAAACCCTGGAATATTCCAAAAAAAATCCTGGAATGGTTCTGAAATGTACTGGATATTTTCCACCTTTTTGAAACCCTAGTTATTGTAGCTGAAGCAGATTTGCACACACATACTGATATACGACGCCTCCGGCTGCTGCTGCTACAGTCGTGTTGAGATGCATGGGGCAGTGCTTAAAGCAGTGAATAAAAACAGTTGCACGCTAATTTCCCATAAATCTCCCGAGCTTTGGCAACGGTGGGCCCGGCTCCTATAAAACAACTTCACTGAAGTCATAACACACACAGAAAGGCGACCAGCCCAAAACGGCTGCAAAGCAAACACACACATCTAACTCTGTTCTGGAGTTAGCATGGCTTCGTATGAGCTGAGCTGAACACGACTCGAAATAATCATCCGTATCTTGTTCTAGGCTTATACGTGACAGACAGCAGATTTATAATCACATATTTACAGATACAGACCTTCATTTGCTTTCCTTCAAAAATGATTCAAAGTAGAGCAAAACCGTTTGCTTTTATAGATGCCGAAGAAAACAAGAAGCAGAACCGAAGACCTTCTGAAGAGTGCACACTAACACACTACTAAAGCACAATCTCTCCTCCCCTGATTAAATAAGACAATGTGTGGACAAAATCAGCTGTTTGCATTTCTTCAAAAGATGTAATCGTTGGTTATCTTGAGCGAGGGCATGGCCTCGTTGACGTTCTGTTTGAGCCGGTGATACTCCACCCCGCGCGAGCAGAAACCGTCCCGCCTGCGGCGACTCTGAGCCAGCAGCATCAGCTGCAAACACACAGCAGAGGTCCATCATGACGACAGATCATTCACACGATACGCCTGCCTCTGACAGAAACAACGCTCGTTTATGTGCCTTACATCTCCTTCATTGTACATACTGCGTGATCTTATATGCATGTGCAGTGGTGGCCAGAATGATTAGAACAGTAGTATTTTTTTAGTAGTTTCTTGAAGCGTCAGTTCTTCTGGATTGAGTCTGTCTCAGTTTGTTCTGTTCGCATGAATCCGACGACTGTGATATCTGACTCGATCTCTGCTGTGTGCATGCACAAACACTCAAATGCATTATTACAATTAATGGCTCAATGAACGTTTGGAAATGTGAACTGATATTTCCTCCTGACACACTACAGCAAAACATAGAAATAACTGACTTAAAACCATTTTTAGCTGGTGGAAATATTGTGTTCTAATCATTTTGGCCAGCACTGTACATGTGAACCAGTATTGTCACGATACTAACACTTCTATCTTTGATGCAATACCTTGACATTCAAAAAATATTGATATTTAACACCATTTAAGATACCACAGGGAAAAGCTGCAATAACATTAGAGTATCTAAGTTAATTTACTTTACTTTCTTTTTGTGAATAAAAATAGCAAATTAAAATCGCATTCAAAAACCTTTTTTTTTTTGCTTTGCTTGTTTGTGGAGCTGCACAATTTTGGTCAAAAATGTGTGATTATATCTCACTACGGATATAGTAATAGTTCTTTATTTTTATCACCATGTCAGCATCTAAGGCTATTTTCAGTTGCAATAATAAAACAATTACATAAACACAAAAGAAAAGAGACAAGAAATCAGAAATATACAGCAGCTTAAATTACACAAGACTTTATAAATTAACATGTGATCAAAATTCGAAAATCATCTCTGGTAAAATCTTACTAAACTAGTCCCTGAGTGAGAGTAATTCATAAAAATTGTATCTTCACTATAGATCGAAAATATCACTAAACAAGTTTTTATTAAAAAATATATAAAATACTGAAAAACAAAATAAATATTACTATTGTAAGTATTTAGGAAAGTATTATAATTATTTCATTTTACATTACACCTGTAAAACACTCATATTTATGGCAGTAATTTCTTCACTTTTCAAAAGATGCATCATATCATTTTTATGTTCTTTATTTTGACAGTAAACTGCAGAAGAGCCTTAAAGCAGCACTCTGTAACTTTAGGCGCTCTAGCGGTTAATAAACAGAACTGCACACATCCCGCGGAAGAACATTCTAACCGGATCTACTTCTCTAAGTGTATGTCTATGGCGATTCACGCAGGTATATATTACTCCGCAGCGGTGATCAGGCTACAATAGTCCAAATATAAGTACTTATTATAAGTGTACCGTAGTGATTCGGAAGAAGACAAAAACGCAGTTTAGATTAACTCATGTTGTACTCGCTCATTACATACAGTTTGCACATTCTGAACACAGAAAAAGTTACATAGTGCTGCTTTAAGTGATTCTCATTATAAGTTTCTTCGGTGCATGCAAAATATTTTTTTATTTAATCGTGGCATTTCCTTACACGCCTACATTGGAAAAATGTGACTGAAACTTGTGCAACTATCACGGTGATCTCAATAAACTGCAATTAACTACGGCGTTTACAGTGAAGCTTACCTTCCTCTTGTTGTGGTAGGTGATGTACACGATGGCCACCAGAAGGGCGATGATGACCAGATGAAAGAAGAAGTGGGAGTCTTCATCCTGGGTGTAGATGCTTGAGTCCTTGTTTTGAAGGCTGTCAGGGTCTTTCCTCACACCTCCGATGTTTTGAGGTGGCTCAGTGAAGTTTTCACCATCATCATCATCGTCTCCAAAGCCCATGTCTGCTTCTGGAGACGTGCGGTCGCCCATGTAATCCGAGGTGCTGTCAGTTTTGTGAGCTGCAGGGGTGGAGATGGAGGTGGGCTTGTTTGCAGGTGTGCTGGTGGGCTCTGGAGGCTTGATAGTAGTCTGGTTCGGAGCGGTTTCGTGCAGGTCTGCGGCAGCAGTCGTAGGTGGAGCGGTGGGAGCGTGTGCTGCTTTGGTGCTGATGTTGATATCGGGAGCTTGCCTTGCATTCGTCACCTGGCCCGAGTGACTGTCTGGATGTCTGTCGTTCTGGACGCTCGATGCGCTCTTATCGAGTGCTAAAGCAAGGTTTCCGAGTTTATCGCCTGTCTTCTGAGCCACACCAGCTGTGGATGAAAAACAAGCCACAAAAGCAAGCCAGTGCTTTACATTAATTACAAATTGTAGTCCATTACTGATTCCAAATTGCATGGCAAAAATTGTAGTTAGTAACGTAATCTATTACATTACACATTTTAGGTAATAAAATCAGACTACTTTTAGATTTCTTTTGACCCAACTCAACTATCACATTGATTTAAATAGGATAAACTTGTACTACGTTGACACCGAAATACAAAACGGAAAGAAAATATATTCCATTACATTACGTCAAGGCTTCCCAAACCGGGATTCTTGAAGGAACTGCAGGGCGTTTGCGAGTTCAATGAAATGTAAAATTAAAAGAAATAATAGTTTGAAAGACAAAAACCTTCCAAAGACACAGTAATACATGGCTGAATAACCAACATCGTGATTAAATAATTCAAATAAAATGTATATTTAAAAAATAAATAATATGGGCTTTAAAAGAACTTCGCGTATTTTAAAATGTAATATAACCCAATTACAAGTACTTCATTTTTGGAATCTGATTACGTTATGCAGATCACCTGTGTTCAGTTACTACCCAGTTAATATGTACAACTTTTGCATTTCTCTCAGACCATTTTTGCCCATGTTTACCCAATTTATTTAATCAGGAACCAACTTTAATATCATTATGCATTATCTTTCAGAACCTAGTTTGGTTCACATAATTAACCACTGATTGATTTCCCCGCCTCTGCTTCTGATAGCATTCTTCTGGTCGAGTTTTATTCCTGTTTCTGGTTGCATTTCCCATTGCAAAAACAAGAGGTGATTTAAATTGTTTAATTTATATCTCAGCATTCTGAGAAAATAGATAATATCTAATAAATTCTATTAGAAATAATAATAGTTAGTTAACACTGGCGTCACAAGAGCGCGAGACTCCCGGTCTCAGAATCAACAGAGGTCTTGTGCGAGGTTTCTATGCAGTGCAACATTATGCAAACGTGACATTTATCGTCGTTTGATGAGGAAGACGTTTGAGGAGTAACGTTGCTTTGGGATTCATTTAACGGACAGGCGAAGTTTCACAACGGAGCACGAACTCTTTTTGGCAAAACAAATAAATGACAGCACTGGCCGCAGGGAACAAGCTGTTAATGTTTACAGGGAAATCCTCCACTAACCTTCCGCTAGAGATGCGCAGCTCGCAGAAAGCACCTGCAGCGACAGAAAAACGGCGAATATTCCCATCTTCCGCGCGCATGCGCAGACAACAGCCAGCTCTAGCAATTTTGTTGCCAGATTTAGCAACTTCTAACTTTTTCAAAAAGCACCTTGCAACAAATTTAGCTATTTTTAAAAAGTTTTTGGCAACTTTTAGCAACTTTTGCAAAGTGACTCAAATTATTAAAAAAAAGACATTTTCATCTCAATCACACAAAAAGAGGAAAGCATTGAACAGCTAGCCAGCCAAGCAGCACATCAACCTGGAGAAAGATGCCTAACAGTACAAACATCAAATGTGCATTAAGTTGCTAGTTCCAATTGGTCAATAATAAATGCACATTTATGACACAGCATGTTATTAGCTTGTCAAGTCACCTTTATTTATATAGCACTTTTAACAATACAGATTGTGTCAAAGCAACTGAACAGCATTAATTAGGAAAACTGTCAATAATGCAAAATGACAATAGTAAAAACTAAATTTTCAGTTAAAGGCAGTTCATCAATGAATTCAGTGACGTCATCATCCAGCTCAGCTCAGTTTAAATAGTCTCTGTGCAATCAAGGCAACGATATCGCTGGAAATGAAGTTCCCCAACTAAGCAAGCCAGAGGCGAAAGCGGCAAGGAACCAAAACTCCATCGGTGACAGAATGGAGAAAAAACCTTGGGAGAAACCAGGCTCAGTCGGGGGTCAGTTCTCCTCTGACCAGACGAAACCAGCAGTTCAATTCCAGGCTGCAGCAAAGTCAGATTGTGCAGAGGACTCAACTGATTCCTATGGTCTTGTCCCAGTGGCCGTCTAGGAAACAAGGTCTTTACTGGGGATCTGTATGGGGGTCAGTCTGTGTCCTGGCCCGCGTCTTTAAGGCTCTAGAGTCCTTCTAGGTGCTGACCAACCATCTGGTCTGAATACGTACTGGTCGGGTGACGGCCGTGACATCGATTCGGGATACAGGACTGGATGGGGTACGGTGACTCGGGAATAAGAGAGACAAACAGACTAATTTGCGTGATGCCAGTCTTCTAACGAGAGCAAAGTACGTAGGGGGTTATGAGACGTTAGGTACACTGTAAGAAAAAATATGTGGAAAAACTGAAAAGGTATAGTCATTTTCTGCCAGGATGTTATCCATTAAGTTGTAACCTGTAACCTTCAAACACAAAATGCAATGTGGACTCTAAAATTTTACAAATAAATACGTATTGTCCCTTCATATAAACAGTACATCATGTCCTATTTTTACAGACTTTTGTGTAGCACACTAATTAACTACCAGTACACTGCTTAAAACTATAATTGTTCAGAATGTGCAGTTTTACTAGTTGAGAAAATACATAAAATGTGTAACTGTTCAATAATTCAATGTTGTAAAAAAAATCAGATCATAAAGATGTGCTACTTATGTTACTTTTACAAATTAAAATATTTTATAATATTTTTATGAACAAATAACATTTAAAAAATATATTTTTCACTGAGATTTGAGTAATATCGTGTATTCCACATAAAAACGCTGTTTTGTGTAATGGTTATGCAATGACGTCATCACGCAAGGACAACAACATTTAGCAACTTTTAGCAACAAATCAATCTTCCTTTAGCAACTTCCCCTGAAAATCAGTTGGCAATACTGAATGTGGCCAACGTAGC
The DNA here is from genome assembly GCA_018155175.1 of Sinocyclocheilus anophthalmus. Classification (NCBI taxonomy): domain Eukaryota; kingdom Metazoa; phylum Chordata; class Actinopteri; order Cypriniformes; family Cyprinidae; genus Sinocyclocheilus; species Sinocyclocheilus anophthalmus. The sequence continues at coordinate 160,538 of JADLZN010011635.1, forward strand.
GATTTTTAGCACCTAGCAACAAATTTAGCTGTTTATTAAAACGTATTTGGCAACTTTTAGCAACTTTTGAAAAGCGCCTCAAGTGATAAAAAGGCATGCATTTTTCCTTTAGCAGTTGTACTACCCTGCTGAAAAAAAGCAATAGAAACCATCACAGAAATTCTAATATTTTTTTATGTTCCATACAAAAACCATTACAAATATTACAAACTATCAACTTTTAACCATTAAAACCATTAAAAATGTGTTTCTGTAGTGTGTTTTAGGTGGCAACCCTACCCAAAACACACTTCACCGTTTAAATCTAGATTAAAGACATCTCTAGCCAAGCATACTGTCTTTTAAGGCTTTTTAATACGGAATGCTTGGCCAACGAGATGTGTCTTTAAAATCTAGTTTTAAACAGAGAGAATGTAACCCCGAACGTTATCAGGAAGGCTATTCCAGAGTTTGGGAGCCAAATTACCTCCTTTAGTGGACTTTGCTATCCTAGGTACTACCAAAAGTCCTGAATTTTGCGACCTTAGGGAGCGTGATGGATTGTAGCGTGGTAGAAGACTAGTTAGGTACGCAGGAGCTAACCCATTAAGGGTCTTATAGGCAAGTAATAATATTTTTTGTAACTGATACGGAACTTAATAGGTAGCCAGTGCAGAGACTGTAAAATTGGCGTAATATGATCATATTTTCTTGACCTGGTAAGGACTCTAGCCGCTGCATTTTGGACTACCTGTAGCTTGTTTATTGAAGATGCAGGACAACCAGCTAGCAGTGCATTACAATAGTCCAGTCTAGAGGTTTTGTGCATGTTCGCATAGTGCCAAAACATTTACCAACTTTTGTACCTTTACGATAAAATACAAATTTACAAGTAGCAGAGGAGCACCAAAGGGGTTAAAGCAATTTTAATAAATTGATAAAAAACACTATTTATATTGTTATTAACATACCTCCATGCCAGCCCTGTGATTTTATCAATGGTATAAATACAATGGATATTAATTTGGTTTATAAAGCTTTTTGTGCTCTTCAGCACAATTATAAACCTTTTTTTTTTGTGAAAAGGGGAGATTTCTTTGAAAGGAAGTATGTTTCCATACACCTTGAGTACATACGACTGAATGCATCTTGCATTGACAAAAAAAAAATAGGGGAAAAGAAGTAGACAATGGCACAATGCCAAAATCTTTGTGTATGTACTAAAACCTTTTAAAAAGTTTAGAAATGCACATTTAAGAAATAAATACTAGTTATTATATGCAACAAGACAGATTTTTGGAGTAAGAAACCAAACTGCACAGTCAAGTAGTGTGGTCCAGGTTGAAATGTTTTATTCAACTGAAAGTACCCATACTGCTAAATCCACAGTATTCTAATCCTACACTTAAAAACGGAAGACTGCATCCACCTATTCAGATCTTTTCTGCTCTCCCCAATATGTCAGAAGCTTGTTTCCAATCTCCTTTAGTTCAGGGAGAGCTGAAAGAGTTTTGCCATCAAAGGTACAGGCAGTATGCAGCGAGAAAACAACGACGGACAAGATACACGTGTGGTTTCACTCACACAGACGAGACAAAAACACGAAACGCACCCAAAAGGCTGGTGTCTACAACTAAAGGCGTGATGGGCTGCGAGTGTCATCCGTTACATACGGGTCCTTTCCTTCAAGCTTTGCTGGGGTGAAAACCGCAGATCAGGAATGTTGTGGCCTAATATTAGTGTTGTCTGATGTAAACGTCTGTTTCTACCCAACGCCTTCCCAAAAATTAAATATTCTGTCATGATCAACACTGTAATAAATAACATTGAGTGTAGTGAAAATACATTTTTCAAGCCATTTATAACTTTGCAAATGCTCTTCTTTCATTCCGTGTGACCTAGTAAATACCCAACTGTTACTCTCTCTGAAGAAGTGAGCATCACTAATGCATTATTTGACCGAGCATAGTGCGCTTCCTTGGCCAGGGCATCTAAGAGAAACAAGGTGTGTGAGGATAGGTATTCAAAAAAAGAAAAATCAAGTCAGGATTATTGCAATCCTCAGCTTCCTATGCCTCGAACTCCAGACCCAAACCCAGTTTGTGGCCACCTGCGTTAACGTTCTTCCCATCCAGAAGAGCAGAAAGGGTCAGCTTAATACCTGAACCGAGAAAAGAGGGAAAAAGTTAGACAAGGAACGATCACATCCAAGAGAGCTTACTGAAAATGGCATAAACACCGCTGTTCAGAAGCTTGGCATCAGTAAGACTTAATGTTTCTGAAAGGAGTCTCTTCTGCTCATCAAGGCTGCATTTATTCGATCAAAAATACAGAAAGAACAGTAATATTGAGAAATATTATTGCCATTTAAAATGGTTGTTTTCTATGTGAATTATGTCCGCCATCCTCCTCCAGTCCTTTAGTGTAAACATGATTCCAGAAACATCTATCTGTGATTTGCGGCTCAAACGAACACATTTTGATAATCCTGTTGATAAAACAGTTGTGCTGCTCAATTTTTGTGGAAACATAAAATATGGTTTTAAAATTTGATTTTTAATTATTCCAAACTTTTGACCAGTCATGTACATGAAAAACTTAATTTTAAAATGCAATAATATTCACATTACAGTTTTACTCCTCTTTTGATCAAATAAATTAAGCTTTGGTGAGCAGTAGAGACTTCTTTCAAAAACATAAAAAAAATAATAATAATGAAAATAGACCGTAGCCATGGTCTAAAATGCAACTGCCACCTTTTGCGGCGTGATAGCAATTCCAAGTGAATATTCTGCCATTTTTGCAATGTAATATGCAATTGTAACTAGGGATGCACGATATTATCGGAACATTACCAGAATCGGGCGATAAAGGCTTAAAATGTAAACATCGTCATTGGCCCGATATGAAACATTATGCCGATATGTCTTGCCGATAAGAGGAATACCTTAACTCACATGTGCTCAGGTGTGCTAGCGATTAGATCACGTCAACATTGTGGCTCATTCTTGAACCAAAGTTTTGCCTGAATGATGATTAGATTCTCTGTTTTGGATCGCTGCATTTAAACTGAGAAAGCACGTACAGAATGACGCGTTTGGTGTGTGATAGAGTCAAGAGTAACAGTAAATATATTGGTATCTGCATCGGCTATCGGCCAAAATGAAAAATATCGGCATATCAGATATCGGCAAAATCCAATATCGTAATGGAGATTGTCAAGAATCCACGAGGTGGTTCAGCGAAACTCTTGCAGGGATAAGCGGTTCGTCCAGGCGCAGGGAGAGGCATTTACAAAAGGGTTTAATCAAACTCACTCTACCATACTCACCAGGCTCAAGGTCTGAGTATATCCCAGGCCGACGAGGCTAGAGTTATTCACTTTGGCCTGTAAGACAGACAAAACATGTTTGACTGCAAAAGTCACTGAAAACAATATACCGCATAGAACATAGATGCAGCTCCTCCGAAGCATGGGATTATATGAGGAGCAGTGACATCATGAGAGACAGGCCTTATAACAGAGCATGTTATCATTCATCGGACTTTTGTCATTTTAGGCTAAATTACACTAGGTAGTTTAGGGAGGATGTGCTAATCGGAATTCAATTCAATTTCAGATTCTGAAAGTTCTGCTTAAATTAACCCTAAATGTTGCAATGTGAATCTGTTTAAAATGTGCATTACATGTATTACTGTTGTTATGATTATTCATGAGATGACGACACATTACAAGGTTTTTTTTATTAGTGTGCAATTTATGATGCATTATAAAGGCAGGCTTTACCTAGTGTTACAATGCATCATATTATTGTGCATCATGTTACAATGCATCACAAACAGGTATGTATTATAAATGTTACATTGTAACTGTTGCAATGATTATTTATCAGATTATACAACATGTTATAAGGCATTATGCATGCATTAAGAATACCCTTATAATGTATAATAAACACTGGTTTCATGGAAAGTGTTAGCACTTACATATGGCATTTTTTTTACCCTCACATCTTGAATTTCGGGTTCAATTCTGAACATTCGTCAACACTGTTGTTAGTTTCATATGTACAAATATAAAGGTTTGGTGTAACCGGTTATCATCATGCCAGGAGGTGCCAAAAAATGCCTGCCTTGATCAGTGAAAAATGTTGAAAAAAAACTAGAAGTGGCAATGCTAACTTCACACGTACCGAGAAGGAAGCATCGGCATCGATCTGATACTTGGCCGCGATGCCAAAGCGGGTGTTGCTGTTGCCGGCGGTCCAGGCCAGGTTGACCGCCGTCTCCAGGTTATCATTCACTTTCTGGTAAATAGAGCCACCGAATTCTGTTCCATCATTCCTGCGATTTGAAAACACATCATTTTGATCAATAAAATGCTCTGGAATGCATAAAGTACACAGAAATTTCTCTAGGTGATCATTTGTTTTGAACAATGAATTTCACTAAATCACATAACCGCAAAACAACATTTTGACTATACTTCCGATTCCTAAGGATATTTCCATTTTAATCCGCAAAAGGGAAAACATAGACAGGGTTTCCAGACTGACAGATATATATATCACGTAATTTTGTTCAGAGTCTCAGAAAACAAGACCTCATATCTTTAGTTTGCATCTCAAATAAAAGTAGGACATTTTATGGCAATTTTATAGATATGTTGTTTCAGATTTGCAGATTTTTGTTCTGAATTCTTAGATTGCAAGTATCCCGTTTTTAACAATAGGCTTCAAGTTTAAGATGAAGAAATTTGGAACACCAAACTCAACATTCTAAAATTCAAAATGCAAAATTCTAAAACTCAAAATGCAGAAATTCAGACTGTACAGAAAGTGGGTCAGAGGTCAAGCGTCTGGGTTAAACGGGAAAGAGGGTCTCGAAGGAGATGCCTTTCAGGATGTTTAGATATTTGTATCGGGGGGGGGGTATAACATTTGAATGCCAAGACTTTGTTCCATCTTGAGACCTTTTTAAGGCCTTAATTTGTGGAAGAGTTAATTATGACCCACATAAACCATGCATACAGTATAAAAATCATTTTTTGATGTTAGGGTTAGGTATTTTTATGCAGAGTAGGGTTTCAGTATTTTTACAAGAAAACACTACTTCATAAAAAAGCATGTTTAATTCAATGTCTGTCTTGCCATTTCTACCAAATCCTATATAAAATGTTTTTAGCGTAAGAATATAAAACTGCAATTTACTATTTTGCTAAAAGACAAATATGTTGATTATTGCTTTAATTTGATTATTAAAAAAATAATAATTTAACTATATTTTAATGAAAAAGACTGCAGTGAGTGTGTTCTACACAGCCCTAAACACAACTGCACACAACTCATTTTGAGCTTCAATGACATAAACAAGCTCCAGACACCAGCGGGCCGCTTCCTGCTGCAAAGCCCTTCACAAATCCAATCGCCAGGGAATAAACGCATATATAAATAACCCACCTTTCTAACCTTGAGACTGCTGGAGACACACCGCGGGCTCGCTAGCGTAGGCCTGATGATATTACATTTGGTACATACACGTTTGTGTGGAGCTGGAACTCGTCGGTCTTGTAGCCCACCGCGAAGTTGCTCTGGGTGACCCGGTTCCTCCCAGCCTCGAAAGTCATCTGGTACCCGGCCAGCCAGCCCTCGAAGCCCACGACCACGGCTCCGTGCACCGCGGTGCCATTGATGTCATAGTCCACGTCACAGCCCAGGTTGATGTGCTCGCGCTGGTAGCCGCTCTTGATCTTCCCGCTCTTCTTGCTTTGGGAAGTTGGGAGAGAAGCCAGCGAAACGTCAGAGGAAACTGTGTTGAGTTTAGGTCAGTGCACACCGAGTCCGAAAGTATTCGTCATCCTAAAAATTCGCCACGCACAGAAACCTTGCACACTGAGTCCGATGCCTATTCATTAATCCGTTGCGAAAATAATTCTCAAAACAGTACTAAGTGGAGTCTTCAAGCAGTGAGGATGATTTTGTTGTCCTCTCGAAATATTGGGTACATCCAATCCTGAGATATAGAGAGGACGGAGAGTTCCCCTCCTTATCAAGGAGCAGCGGGATTATCACGGGCGATTCAAAGTTTACTAGCAATACTAGAGCTACATATTAAAAAAAAAGACGACCACCAATTTCTGTGAACTCGGTGTGCTAGGATCTTTACGGTGCTTTGTGCTGCGAGACGAAGTGGTTAAAATTGACAATCGCCATTCTGGATTTTGGCGTTTGCTTGCACGGTGGCTCTGAATTGTCAAAACAGCTCTTAAAATGCTTACTACGGATGCGAAAAACGCAGAAAATCGAACCCAATCCGAATTTTTTTATGACGGACGAAAGTTTCGGAGGCAGTGTGTAAACGGGATTGACAACGTGAGGTCATATTTATTTTTCAACGTGCGAAAATTTCAGACCCAGTGTGCAATGCAAAAACCACAACACTGAATGCAAGTCTGTTATCAACTGATACAGTGTTAATACAGCGCTTGTTTAACTAGAGCTGCACGACTAATCAAAAGAACACCGAAAACGTGATATGGCTTAGTGTGATTATCAAATCATACACGTGTATTTCTGAGTGAAGCGCAGCACAGTTTTTATTTACACATCAGCAGCTCATGATCCGCAGTGTTTTCAGCGTCTCAGTTCAATGCAAATGATCCACATGAACTCCATCTGCTGAGTCCGAGTGGCTTTAACATGCATTTGGAAACTAAACATGCACCAGTCTTCTTCTAATGAGAGGCGCTTATCAATGAAAGAGAGGCTTTAAGGGCTCCGGCGGTTTACTGTAAAAAATCATGTTTGGTGGTTTAGCTATAAAATGAAGAAATTAAGACAATACTAAGATATTAGTCATTTTACAAAATCATGCCATCTTTTCTATTAAATACTATTTTTTATTTTACCGTGAAATATTACAATAGTAATATTTTTTCATTTAGTTTTAAGCAATTCTTATATACATATATATTTTTAGCAATAATAACACCACTACTACCAAGTAATATTTCTCATTTCGTTTTTTGGTCATTTTTTTATTTTTAGAAAATTATTAGAATGATCAGCATCATCTTCTTCTTCATATAATAATCCTAAAGCAAACCACAAAATCTTGGCCAAATTGTGAATCCCTGCAAAAAAAAAATTTTAATTGCATTTTAAAAATCGCTATTGCAATTTTTACCAGGAGAATAAAATAAATAAAAAATGTAAAATAAAAAAATATTATAATAAATTGCGATTGTCAATACAAAGAGTAAACAGCATTTTAGTAGTTTTTAATTTTATATTAAAAATAAATAAATGATTATTATTATTGTTGTTGTTGTTATTATTATTGCTGCTGTAAATCCTAAAGCATATCATAAAATTTTGGCAAAAAAAATAAATAATAATAATACTAATAAATTGCAATTCTACAAATTGTGCCGTTCTAATTTAGACTCACAACCAAAAATTAATACATCCCTTCCTTTATATATTACATCCATACTGGAAATGCTAAACGTCAATACAGCGGCATCGAGTATACTAGAGCACAGACATACCCAGTGTTCGGAGAGAAGGAGGAATCAAATGTCAACTTCAGCCCTTTAGCCAGCTGAGGAGAAGAAAGCAGCACTCGTGTTAAATGACAAGAATGTAATTCATATCCAAACAAGTGGAGCTCAGTTTTCCGGGTCTGGTACCTGGTCCTCCAGAGTGATCTCCGTGCCCAGAGTGTTGTCAGTGTTCCACTTCTCAGAGAAGGTCAGGCCGTGTTCTGCCCACTTGTACTTGGTCTCCAGCGTTCCTGCTATCTTGCTGGTCTCGGGTTAGCCGAGCGGGAGCTCTTGGACTCCTACAGCACCAGGAGAACAAATGCGTCACACTGCATTTAGAATCGTGAATTATAAAACGGAGTTCCAGTGCTTGATTCTGATTGGCTGAGCCGTGTTCGAAGCTACATTGTTTGGTGGAAGAATACTGTTTTTATTAATATCATTACACTTTATTTGCTCTGCTTTATTTTGTGAAACAGTACTACGTATGTGGAATAACCGTTTTATAAAGGCAGTAAGCCCCGTGAACACCACGGCTTCTTGGGGCTTATTGCTTTATTTTAGAATCTTGAAAACTTGAAGCTTATTATTAAAAAACCTGGATTACTGCGCGTTAAGAATTCCAGCACCAACAAGGCAGCTGTTGGAAAAATACACACTCTTAAAAATTGCCATTACTTTTTTTTTTTTTTAATTTTGTTAAACACCAAATGTACAGAATTCGAATAAAATGCATTGTAATATTACCTTTTGCTGACACTTGTCTATAATTCAAATTTACACAACTCCAGTTGTTTTGTCATATTTCTGGCTGCATATGGATGGCAGCGTTTGCAGAGCTGGAGTCAGACTGCAGTACACACACACACTTTTCCCAAGATAAACATCCATGGGTCAATTAGTGCAAACAAGTATGAAAACACGTGGAGCACTTCCATGTCCGTGTGACGGTCAATATCTGCTTCTGAGGGCCACAGAGATGATGTCGTTTTGGGTTATTATCTCTGACAATATCAGTTAATCAATATTCATTTTGATGCAACTGTATGGATTCTTAAATTCCGAGATCGATCTTTTAGTCTATGCTGTTTTCCGTCGATGAACAGAACTTCACGAATATTATTTGTAGCACCTGCCATCCAATAATCGCAGTGAGCTTTGAGTTTTGTCACTTTTGATATGAAACAAAGATTTCAAATTCTGTCAATTTCCATGAAAATAAGAGCTCTGGAAAGATGCATTTTGCTAAATATATACCCCAGGGTTATTATAGTTAACAAAAACCATAAAAAAGGTGTTAAAATAAGCTTAATTTCAGATAGTTGGCAAAGCAACATTTCTCATTTTTATTTAGTACATTTAACTTGATGTACTGAAATAGCTAAAATGAAAAATAAAAATGCTAAAAATAATATAACTCTTTAAAAAAAAATAAAAAATTGATTACCAAAACTTTACCTGAAATAAAAATAGAAGGAAACAAAAATGCTAAATAAAAATATTATATAATAGGATCACAAAAACACTGATATGCACTATATTACATATTAATGTTACTTTAATTAACCTGTTAGTAATATATCTTATCTATTATATGTTCATGCTTTTACGTACACTTGAATAAATCTCTCATGAAAACATGTTATTACAGCCACTATTTAAATTTCTTATATTTCAAAAACAAATTGGATTAGAAACAATTATATTAAATACACAACCCGCCTTATGTGCAGTTTAAATATTTGCATATGACTTTTTGAGTGTTGATTATTACTCTATTGAAATTTTGGCTCTGTTGTTAACTCTAATCTTTAATATTACAGTAATGCTTCCCTGTATAGTTTACAGCTTTAGCCGAGATATTTTAATTTCCTTAAGAATCTAAACAAATCAATTTGATTCATAAAATCAAGTGTTTTATACACTAGTGTTTGCATTCAACCTTAAGATCAGATTCTTTACTTCTCATAGCCACAACAAGCAAACATTAAACAATCTGGCTTTATGTCACATCAGCAGCGTTTTTACTGTCCCACTGTATGATTTCACCAGTGAAATATTCACATCTGGACCGAAATCCCTTCAATATTTCATCAAGTTTGGCAGAAAGACAGCATTGTTGATTGCACCTATGACTGGCTACTTACCAATCCATTCTCTGACCTCGTTTTCAAGTCCAACTTGATAAGACCAAAACCTGCAAATGACACAGACAAACCTCACTAACACACAAAACAACATGCAGCATTTCAGGTTTCACAGACACAGTCGCTTTTATTACAGTGTGAAATAGTCTTGAGTTTTTCCATGTCTGCTACAAGGAGTTTTAATAGCGTGCAACAGTCTAACATACTTACAACGTGTTTTTCAGCATTGAGTAATATATCAATATATCAACAAACAAAGTGTAGACAGAGTGTAAATAAGAGATTCATTGTGTAAGGAGTTTCGTGCTCTATGGCGTTTTGTCGAGGATCGCGATGAACCTAAGATGAGGGACAAAGCGGCCTTTTTTTAATGATTATTAACCCCTTAACGGTCACCCCCTATTTTTTAAAATAGGCAATAAAGTGCACTATCCAAACTTAACTGTTGGAATTTGAAACAGTTGGAATACAGACCTAAGGTCTCTTTTTAAAGAAGAAAATCAGCAGATTATTGCAAAAGTGGAATTTTTTCAAAAATTTCATGCATCAAAAAGTTATAGACGTTTACATTTACTGTAAAGAAAATTAGCTATTAACTAAAGTTTATGATATAGCTCAATATTTTACATAAACGGTTTTACTCTAAAATTGGTATTAAAAATTAAAGACGTAGGTCCTAAATAAGTTCTGTTCGAAAATTTGAAGTGTATGAAAAAAAAAGTGCGGTTCCTGTGCGATTTTTTCGTGGGGTTATAACACAAACAGCACGGGTGATATCAAAACTCCAATTAATTTTTGTAGGCATTTTTCTGTCAAATCTGTCTAGATTCTAGGTAAACCTTGCCACTGATAGGTCTGTTGTCAAGAGTCAAAAAAGTTTGGATTGTAATACGTAATACATTTGTAATCTGACATTGACCCGCACAAGGGGGCGGAGGACGCAAAGAGTTTTAAGTCCTTTCAATGGTAATGATATGTCCGATTTAAAATGGTTGTACAGGAGAATTCGGGCTTCTAGCTTTCAAATGATATTCATTTATGATGATACTTAAACGGTTATGTCACTGGTACCGGTGAGAGTTACGAGTTAAGGGAGTTGTAAAGTGATATTGATTTTATACAACAGTTCATTAAAAAGAAGTGAACAACCTCTTTTCTTTTCCCCTTACCACTTTTCTCCTTATATGACGGACTACAATAAATATTGCCTTATTTGCTCTGTTCATCAACGAATAGTTTCAAAGTAACAGTAGAGCGCTCGACGCATTTCCTTCAAAACCCCATGTAGGAACAAATGTGTTTTTGGCACGAATCTCGTGGAGCAAGATTCAACGTACCCCTTCATAACGACAGTACACGCACTTCGTTACTGAAGGAAGCAGCGTTTCAAACGCTCAATTGAATGAGGATTCATGATAAATCAGTGCTGCCGCACTACTGGCCAGGTTCTGTTATGTAAAATCGTTGAAAATTTCTTTCTTACACATTAACTCACATGAATCTTACATTGCACTCTGAGCTCATTAAACGTCGGAATATACACTACAAGGACCCTTGGGTTCTTCGTGCCCACTCCTCTGTAGTTAAAAAGGGATTTCTTAAATACTGATTTCATTAGATTGGTAGCTTATTCCACTTGTTTTTATTAGAAATGTTAAAAAGCTTATAAATAGAATTTTTTGAATTTGACATAAAAGATGACATACTTTTAATATAAAGTTAGAAAAATGCCATTACAAAGGTAAAAACTCAATTCCCTGTACGTTACTTTAAGGAGTCAAATATCACCTCGTAATGGGAAGATTCATTTTTGATCAGAATTTTGGATTATTGATTAGAAGGTGCTCCTACATTTTTTAAATTAGGAGCACAAGCGCTCTTAAAAAAGAAAAATAAGCAAAGAGCCCTGAGTATTTCAACTTGTTTTTTTAAATAATCATGTTTACCTCCTGGTAAAAAAATAAATAAAAAACATTACCCATGATTCTACCAATCAGAGAAGCGAAATCACACCAAAAGAACTCGTAAGCTCCGCCCACTGCCATAAAACACTGTGAATGATGTAATCAAGTCTCCCTGCACTCTCAAACCTATCTAAATGCGCAAAATATCATGTTCCTATATACTCTACATAATCTACATCTTTAAATGAAATGAGTTTATTTTGATTATGGGATTGTAGTGCTTTTCCCTCACTAAAGCGATTTTTAAATACGTTTGTAACATTGTGATTGGCCTCACAGATGGTTGGTTCGGATCATGTCTTATAACGCTTTAACAAAAACCTTTCCCTATTGGATAAATGAATGGTGTAATTCTGAAACAAAAGCTGCTGATAAAGTGGGCGGGCTATTCTATGTTGACTGACTGGTCACATGACGTTTAGGCCTCTGATGATTGGCTCCTGAAATGCTTGGTACATATGCCAGCAGCAAAGTGAACAAATCACAAACGTCAATCATTCTGATTGAAAATATCAATGCATCAAGCAAAATTAAATGGATGAAACAATATGAGGGTTTTTTAATGATTCGATTGTTGAGGTTTAACTTGACTTCCTCTACATATTAATGTTTCTGTGATATACATATGCATTGTCCTTTTTCATATTTATGCATGCATGCACGCACATTTATTTATGCATGCATACATGCATGCACGCACATTTATTTATGCATGCATACATGCATGCACGCACGCACGCACATTTATTTATGCATGCATGCACGCACATTTATTTATGCATGCATGCTGTGTGTGTATTCAGCTCTAATATAAAACCAGATGAATTCATACCATATCCTTTGGTGAAGATGTCCCGGGCAGACTTGCCCAGGTCTACATATGTTGGAGGAACGGCCATTGTCTGAAACACAGAGGTGAAGAAGGTCAGCCAGAGGAACAGATGGGACTCCAGTCAGCAAATCATAATCAACACCACTGACTTTAATGAGGAACATACTGCATTTCCTAAATGTACGAAAGTCAAATGACATTCCACCTGCTTTCAAGTCTTCTGAGAGACCGTGCATGTAGAAATCCACATTGTGCATGCGAACATTTCTCCGAGAAGAAACTAGATGAGTGAGCAAAACCCAATGCAAATGCTGATCTAGGCGTGAATGCATGCACGAGGAGGATCACTGCACAGACCAGAGCCCAATGGCGCAGCTTTAGGCCTCTTTCAGAGCAGATCGAGCACAGAACCATCTTTCCACTCATGCAATGCTGCAATATTTCGTTTCGATCAGCTGATTACAGTGTCGTACGTTTACACAGCACTTGCACGATAGATTGCGCTAGCAGACACTCGATGCACGCTCACAAACACGACAAGGGCATTCAACGTTAATGCATTAGTCCAGGCATTGCTGCGCTGCATCTCCACTCACTACAGATTCTCGCTCGGTACTTTGAAGTGTAACGCAGGATAAATGTCTGACTTTTGAACCCACCTGTGTAAAGTCGTGAGGACAGAGGATCAGAGACGTGCAGCAGAGGACGACGCCAGACTCACGCGTGAGCGTCGCGGACGCAAACGACGCCACGCCTCTGCAGAATCATCGCGAGCATCGCCCCAGCAGATTCCACATCATCCGAGATCAAACTCTATTTTTATGAAGTTTAATTTGATTACCTCTTCTTATAATTTTTTTGCATCATTATTTTTAAATCGTAGTTATAATGTATGCATCACCTCGAGATGAAACTACATCTGGATATTTTAAATGAGGTTTAATTTGCTTACCTCTTTTGTTTTTCAATATAGGCTAACATAAGCACAACTGTAAATTCTCACAGATTGAGACATTCATATTAATCATACTATAACAGAGAAACAAATCAATCAAAATAAAATAAAATGCATTCATGCAACCATAAACAATGTAGGGGATTAAACAAAATCACACTTACTAAACAAATCAAATAATGGCTGGCATTATGCTATACATGGCTAGCTCCTTTTTAAAGACAGTAAACTAGGTGCTGTTTTCAAAACATTACATTTGTGATTACAGTGTTTTAATATAAGAAGTAATGTCGCCTACTCCAAATTTAAACATGTCCCAAGTAATAGATCCGTCTATTTCTAGTTTATATATATATGTGTATAACGGTTAATCGCGGTTAATCGCATCCAAAATAAAAGTTTTGGTTTACATAAATATGGTGTGTGTACTGTGTATATTTATTATGTATATAGAAATACAAACACATGCATGTATATATATTTAAGAAAAATAGGTTATGTTTATATATTAAATAGAATTTATTTTATAATATAAATTAAATTAATATAAATATAGACATGTAAATACAAGTAAATATTTTTTTAAATATATAATGTATGTATGTGTAGTCTATATATATATAAACATAATACCAGAGCAACAAATAATTAATTTTATTTGTATGTGATTAATCGACGATTAATTATTTGATAGCACTATATAATTATATATATAATATATATATATAATTAAAAAATGGGAAAAAAAATTATAATTTATTTATTGTATTGTATGTATTATTAATGTTAATGATTACAATTTTATGCACTGCTAATGTTTACTCTCTTTTGTGTATTGTTACATGTGTGCTTTTCTGTTTTGGTATTTGTACAGTTTTTATTGTTTAAATATGTTTTAAAAAATTTAACTAAATGCAAAATTAAATAGAATTGCTTATGTTTGCCCTCATACCTGTATCTTCTCTTGTGTGAACTCCTGAAGATGTTTGTAAAACACATTAAATGTTTTAAATGGCTTTAAATGTTTATTGTGCTGATTTCAGACGCTGTGTCAAAACCTTTTTGTTTATTGATTTTTGTTTATGTCTTGCAAACTAAACCTTATTACAGAAATATCAGAAGAATGTAGTGTTGGGGGTAAGGCATAACAAGTAATGCAAGTAATCCGATTACTTTTCCAAGTAAATAAAGTAACGCATTACTTTTAAATTTACAATAAAATTTCAGTTACTTTTTTAAATACTGTAAGTAACGCAAGTTTCTTTGTTTTCCTATTTATTCACTGACACGTCTCCTGTCCTCATCTTGAGAGAAATCGTCTCTATAATACTTCATTTTAAAGCTACGCGAGTTAACAAAATAAAGTTGTTTTGTTGTGTTCGTAATATATTACACATATTTTCATCATGCATTTCATAAAGTTTAAATAAGTTTCATAGGCAAGAAATGTGCTGAATTATGTGCAAAGAGACGGCGAATTTCAAAGTTGAGAGCAGAGCATATAACTTACACTGTAAAAAACATTCCATAAAATTACGGTAAAAAACCGGCAGCGGTGGTTGCCGGAATTTTACAGTAAAAAAATACGGTAGCATCATTTTAGGTTTTACCTTAAATTTACAGTTAAATACATTAATTTCATTAACTGAAATAATGTTAATATACCAACCTATTGAAGTACTGAAATCTGTTTTGTAGCTTTGTAATACACTGATAACCACCAACTGCAGGAGGTGATGAGAAAGTCACATGATGAACCAAAGCCCATCACAAGAAGCTTTTAAATAATAACATATATAGAAGGTGCACAGCGTCATTCACACAAACACTAAACACCTTCATGGTAACACACATGAAACTGAAATATCAGAATCAGACTCAGAATCAGAAGAAGAGCTGTATTAACAAGTATGTTTACCACACAAGAATTGACGTGACAGACAGGCGCTTCCAGTGCAGAAGAAGAAAGTACAGACATAGTGTAGATATACATAGGAATAACACAGTAGGGATTTAATATAAAACTAATATAATAAAAAAAAGAAAAATGTAATAATGTACTATACACAGAAATAGAAGTATAGGAAAAAATGTAATTGTTTAGATAAATGTACAGATATGTTTATTAGTGTGCAGATATGTTATTTACAAATTGTGCAGTTTAATATAAATATAACTATATTAGTTGTGATGGACGATGTATAATTATTAAAGATGAATTGTTCAGGCTGAATATAGCCTGCGGGAAAAAAAATGTTCTTGTGCCTGGCTGTTCTGGTGATCTGTGCTCTGTGCTCTGTATCACCGACCAGAAGGCAACAGTTTGAAGAAGGAGTGGGCTGGGTGTGTGGGATCCAAAGTGATTTTCTCCAAAAGTGCACTCTGGAGATGTAAAGATCTTGGAAGCTGGGCAGAGGGGCACCAATAATCCCCTCAGCAGTCCTGACTGTCCGCTGTAGTCTCTTGATGTCTGATTTGCTAGCTGAACCAAACCCGACAGTATGGAGGAACACAGACAGACCAATGATGGCGAGTAGAACTGTTAAAGCAGTCCTGTGGCATGGTTGAATTTCATCAGCTGGCGACAGGAAGTACAACCTTCTGCTGGGCGTTTTTGCAATGGAGTCTAGGTGAGTGTCCCACTTTAGGTCCTGAGATATTGTGGTGCCCAGGAACCTGAATGGCTCCACTGCAGTCACAGTGCTGTCCATGAAGGTGAGTGGGGGGAGAGCAGGGGGTTCCTCCTGAAGTCCACGATCACCTCCACAGTTTTGAGCATGTTAAGCTCCAGGTTGTTGTGACTGCACCAGACAGCCAGCTGCTCAACCTCCTGTCTGTAAGCAGACTCGTCTCCATCCTGGATGAGGCCGATGACTGTTGTGTCGTCCGCAAACTTCAGGAGTTTGACAGAGGGATCTTTAGAGGTGCAGTCATTTGTGTAAAGAGAGAAGAGCAGTGGGGAGGAGAAGACACATGCCCTGGGGGCGCCAGGGATGATGGTTGAAGCCTGGATGTGTATTTTCCCAGCCTCACTAGCGGCTGCCTGTCTGTCAGGAAGCTGTTGAACCACTGACAGACGGAGGTGGGCACAGAGAGCTGGGTCAGTTTGTCTGAGAGAAAGTCAGGCATGATGGTATTGAAGGCCGAACTGAAGTCCACAAATAAGATCCTTGCATAATTCCCAGGTCTGTCGAGGTGTTGCAGGATGTAATGCAGTCCCATGTTGACTGCATCATCCACAGACATGTTTGCTCTGTAGGCAAACTGAAGAGAATCCAGCAAGGGTCTAGTGATGTCCTTCAGGTAGGCCAGGACTAGTCTCTCAAGTGACTTCATGACCACGGATGTGAGAGCGACAGGTCTGTAGTCATTGAGTCCATTGATTTTGGGCTTTTTGGGGACCGGAGTGATGGTGGAGCGTTTGAAGCAGCAGTGAACTTCACGCAGCTCCAATGATCTGTTGAAGATCTATGTGAAGATCTGTGTGAAGATGGGGGCCAGTTAGTCAGCGCAGACTTTTAAACAGGCAGGTGAAACACCATCTGGGCCTGAAGCTTGCTAATGCAATAAACATTCATTTAACAACATTATGTGTAACACACAACACTAATATACACAACTGATAAGAAAAAACTAAGAAGAAACAGTTATTTCAACAAAAAAACATCAAATTTGAAATGTAACGCAGGGAATTCTGGGAATGTCAATTTACGGTAATTCACTGTAAATTATACTTTTTCAAAAACGGTATACTACCATAAAATTTATGTCCAATACATGTAATGTCCAATAAATTTTTTCACCGTATATAGTAGGGGAATTTACCGTTAACCATTTAACAGGTTTTTACTGTAGCATTTTTACAGTCTTTTACCGTTAAATTCACGGTCATTTTTTACAGTGTACATATAAAATGGTATATTTATTTGCAACAATTATAGTAACAGCAATAGGTCTGTACAAACAGCTAATGGTCTATAACCCTAACATCAATGCATTTTAATAACACACTGTCATGAAACAGAAAAAAGTCAAAGAAATTATTGTGTTTAAAACCACAGCTATATTAGCATGCAGTGCATTTTAGAATCAGCTCTTCACTGTTAATGTGTAGTTACGTCAGCGACAAAAACATTATTCCGTTGCCATCAACCGTGATGTAGTCTGTTCAGGGTTTCATAACAGCAGAAAGCAACATGTGGCGCACACATCTGCTGTGAATAACACAACAATCCAGTCCACCTCTTGATCTGAAGTGTCAGATAATGCTTTTCCACTACATTACCGAAGTTGTTGACATCACACAGAGAGCAAGAAACAGCTTGCTTCCTGCCTTCTGAAAGGTATCACAAATGTCAAACGTTTGTGGTTTGTCTTTAAATGAGGTGAATCACCGCACACTTCAGCATCTTTGTTCTGCTGCCTTTTGTTTTGCTTCTAGCGAGAAAGATGATTATCAAACCCGAGTGAACGTGAAGATGCGCTGCCTGTGGAGAGATGTGTGGCGATAGGCAGTCTGTTGACAAACTGTGTGTATCTCCACAGTGACAAAACTGTTTATTAGAGGTGTTTGGCAAGCATCTCTAGCCATGCTTTTTGGTTATGCTTATGCATCTATTTGCATGCTTGTTTTAGGGTCCCAGAGGTTAGTGTCTGAGCTCTTTGTGCAGTTTTCTGAGATTGCTCAAGAGTCTTACGCAGGCAGGAAACGCTCAGGTAAGAGTCTGAGCGCATGTGTGGAGGTCTTCAACACCCACTCAACTCTCACCCGGCACGACAGCGTCAACATTTTCCACTAGCTCCCCAACAGCACATCATGCACAGAGCTTAATGCAGCTAACGAATCTAGGGCAGAAGTGCTGGTCAAAAAATTGCTCATATTTTCCACCGCATACAAAAATTATGAACCTTTTTTTATGCACTGGTAGGATACAGTTTTTCACTCAAAACACGATACTGGCAAAAGAGACTGATCTGCCATTTATTGTCTGGTTTGCAGGGGTCTGGCCTGGCTGGAAGCCTTTAAGTGTATATAAAAGTGCTAGTGTATATCTTAAAGGATTTGAGTTTTTCTCAAATACTTATTCCTCTTCGATAGTTGTTTTAAATGGTCATGCAACATACGTTTCTGTGAATACAAATACTCATTGCAGTCTTTTGATTGTTCATAAAAGCTGCATTAATAATAATAATAATAATAATTGCAGATGGAGTTTAGTGTGTTACACCACAGGACACGCCTGCTTCCAAACTGTTTTAATTCCCATGAACATTTTCTGAAGAAAAACGTAAGGGAAAAAATGTACTTGAGAAAAGCCAAGTAATCATTTTCACTCAGAAATTCACAAATAATTACAAAGAAACGGCAGGAATTAACATCAGATTTGATATGAAATTTTGAAGTGGACAGTGTGTAAAACTGATTTGTTAAACTAAATGTCAGTATTTTTATTTCAAAATTTTATGTTTACCAATGTCTTACACTCTAAAATAAATGCTGGGTTAAATACAGCCCAGTGCTGGGTAAAATAGGGACAAACCCAGCAATTGGGTTGTTTTGACCAGTTAAAATGGGAAATGTTTAAACCCAACTTCTGGGTAGTAACCCAATCGCTGGGTCAAAACAACCCAATTGCTGGGTTTGTCCCTATTTTACCCAGCACTGGGTTGTATTTAACCCAGCATTTATTTTAGAGTGTACTTGCCTCTTTTTTATTATTTGTGAAATTTACCTGCAATTACCGGACCTCACTAATTTTCAAAGCCTGGGTATAAATATTTTCAAAGCCTGGGTATATTTATAGAGTATAAATAAGCTTTCCATTGATGTATGGGACAATATTTGGCCGAGATACAACTATTTTGAAAATCTGGAATCTGAGGGTGCAAATCTGACCAATAATAAAAAGGTAGATTGGTCAGATTTGAATCTGAAAAGTAAGAATGATTACTTCTTGGCTCAAACTAGTTCTTCAGAGTCAGACCCAGTCTTAACATATAGTGGCTGTTTATGCAATTGATCCCTACAGAGGCATGCAACTGATGAGCTGGACTACAAAACGGAGGAACAAAGATCTACAAAATTAGCTTTCATTGTGCAAAAACCAATCAAATACTTCTTGAGGGTCATCATGTATACAAATATCCATTGCAGGCATTTTAATTTCATTTGAGCTCACACAGTTGACCATGCGGCATCTCAGTTTCACAATGGAAAGTCAAAACCTCCTTCAGTGTGGGATTTTTGCACTTTTTTTTCTGATAGTTCGCACACTCTCCTCAACAACACACATGATTTCACGTCCGGAGCTCAAACACGCAGAATGAACCTCAATCCTGTTTTTCATCAAAATATGAGCAATCGTGATGCTTCACTTCTAACAAACAGACGAACAAACGAACATGTGGGACTAGAGCTAATAAAGTATCTGGGATGCCATCAGAAGTAACATCATCTCTGCCTGATTTGATCCATTCGCTTCATACGCAGAACCAACAAAGAATCCTCGGCTTTTAATGAATTGCTTCCACTTGAGTGTTGCGTTATACAAATCAAAAGATTACTGTGAAGGACTAATGTCTCTGTGTGAGCCTAGTGTCGCCATCTTTATGGCGCCGCTGTAATCAGTGCCAAGGAGAGAAGCGTGTGATGGGCATTTAGAGGCTGTGATGACTGGGAATGATGTGGAAATGGAGAGGAGTGTTTGTTCCCAGCATTGATCCACAGCCAGAGATTGATGGTGGGAATGGATGTGTTGATTTGTTTCCCACACTCATGTGTACATTTACTTTCCTGCGCTCAGTTTGATTTGCTATCATGGGAAAACATGATGGTGGATGTTTCTGCGGTTTGGTGGAGCGCTAGTGCGAACGGAAGCGACGAGGGCTCGCTATGTGTGACCCTGGAGCACAAAACCAGTCTTAAGTGTCAATTTTTCAAAATTGAGATTTATGCATCATCTGAAAGCTTTCCATTGATGTATGGTTTGTTAGGATAGGACAATATTTGGCCGAGATACAACTATTTGAAAATCTGGAATCTGAGGGTGAAAAAAAATCAAAATATTGAGAAAATCATCTTTAAAGTTGTTCAAATGAAGTTCTTAGCAATGCATATTACTAATCAAAAATGAAGTTTTGATATATTTATGGTAGGAGATTTACAAAATATCTTCATGGAACATGATCTTAATATCCTAATGATTTTTGGCAAAAAAGAAAAATCTATAATTGTGACCCATACAATGTATTGTTGGCTATTGCTACAAATATCCCCCAGCGACTTAACACTGCTTTTGTGCTGCAGGGTCACATATATGCAAATAAAGAGCATTATATGAAGTAAGTTTTAGGCTATTTATTATTAAAAGAATAAATGTTCAGTGAAGACTCTGTGTTACAGCAACAAAACAGTAAGGAACAATAACAATTCTATGCTTTCTTTCTTTTTTCTTTTCTTGTATTATTTATTTATTTATTGGTAAATTTGCATCAAGCATAATACTAATTTGCATTTATTTATTCATTCATTTAGTTGTTATTAATCATGTTTTTTGAAGAAATGTTCTGTTCTTTGGATTTTAAATGAAAGAACTTGATATGAACTCACACACGTGGAATTCTCTGAAGTGTTCTGAGATGCGATCCAGTGAGTGTGAGAGTTCACTCTTAAGAATAAAGCTTGTATTTCCTTATTATCAGCAATGGCAAATAAATAGTAAATGAAGAGCATTATATGAAGGAAGTATTAGGCTGTTTATTCTTAAAAGACACAAAACATTTCCTAAAAAAGCGTTTGAGCATTTAAAAAATTGGTCATTGTTGTAGACCAGGACAAACTGTATTTAGTCTTTTTGGAGGCATTTTGTCAGTGACCTGCGCTGGGTAGATTACTTACTAATTGTAGTCTGTTACTGATTACAGATTACATGATGAAAACTGCGGTTAGTGGCGTAATCTCATTTTAGGTCATGTACTCTGACTACTGTTTAGATTACTTTTTATCTAACTTGTTTTAAACTTACTAAACATAACATGTTTAAATAAATAAAAAAAGCAAAGAGAAAGAAAACGTTTTTTTTCGTTTTTTGATATCAACATCATAAAATGCATTATGCATTACATAAACAAACTTTAATAAACATCAAAACACGCCCAAAGTCTTCCAGGTCTGTCCAGATTTCCAGAATCAACAGTTAACAGTAATTTGCATAATTATCTGTTTCACACATGATCTAACAGCTTGAGAGGTGCTTTCCCCTCAAATTCAGAAGCATGGTTTGCTCATTTATTTATACGACATTTGTGAATATAGTTCAAGCTGAATGCCACACAGTAGGATTTTTAGAAAGGAATATGTAAAAAGAGAAGAAAGAAGAATTAGGGAGAATCAAGAAATTACAAATAATTTACTGCCGATGTGTGAATAATCATGTAATCCATAAAAAGTTACTGTAATCTGATTATGAGCATTATAAAATGTAAGTATGTATTTTTTAGAATCTGATTACATAATCCAGATTACATTACAACCCAGCACTGGCAATGACTTTCTTTGTTTTATCATTTCAAACCTGACCTAAACTTCTGTTTTAAAGATTTACTTACTTGTTATTAAAAGAATACATTAAATAGGAAGAATAGAATTAAATAAAATGCATTTCTATTAAATGCAGTTCCTTGTGTTGTCTAAAGTGTACTATACTGAATATTGACAAGCATGTATAATAAACTAAATTACATACAGTGAAAGTACATGTCACTGTTTAACTCGCTGTAACTCTGATAGAAATTTTGAATATAATCCGTTCTGTTTTTTAATTATAGGTAAAAATGATTGTTTCCTCCTTATTCTAGAATGGTTTCAGCCACACTGCGACTAGATAATCTGTAACTAATTCTAAACTATATTAGCTTTTCGTCACACAGAGAAATACAGCATATGAAGTGTTAAATGTGTTTCAAATCAAAAGATAGGCCTACTTTGTATTTACATATAAATGTATTTACATTTCACATGAATCGGTGAATGTTTTGCATGCTACAAAAACATTTGTGATAACATAATCCATTGATTTAATCCAAGTCAAATAGTTTATCATTGTGACTATACCAACCTTAACAAATTAGGTTACACTGAAGGAAGTCATTTAAGCAGAAATAGATCCTTGAACACTTTCGGGTGAACCCCTCTTTCAGTGTTTTAAATACAAATTAAAATAATCATTGAGTCCATATTATAAGTCATTTAAACTAAAATATTATTTAACATCACTGAAGCGACCAACATACATCAATATCAACAGAACTAATGTTTATGGGTTAGATCAGGTAGAAAAAGCTCTTTAATGTATCACTGTAAAAAACAATCTGTGACATTTACGGTAAAATACAGCAGCTGTGGTTGCCAGAACTTCACCGTAAAAAATATGGTAGCAACATTTTAGGTTTTACAGACTTAATTTAAATTCACAATAAAATACCGTATTTCATTAACTGATGTAATGCTAATAAACCAACATACTGAAGTGTTAATATCTGTTTTGAACCATTGTAATGCACTAGAAAGTCACATGATGAACCAAAGCTCATCACAAACAGCTTTTCTACGAGCTGAGGAGGGCAATATACAGTATAGGTCATATTAATATATTAGAAGGTGCACAGTGTCATTCACGCAAACACTAAACACCATCACGGTGACACGCATTAAACTGAAATAATGCAATAAACATTCATTTAACAACATTAGATGTAAGATGTAAACCCTAATGTACACAACTGATAAGAAAAAAACTAAGAAGAAAAAACATGTTATTTCAACAAAAAAACATCAAATATGAAGTGTCATGCAGGGAATTATGGGAGTGTAAATTTACGTTTTTTCACTGTAAATTACACAATGACTTTTTCTTTTTCACTTCCAAAAACTGTAGTAAGTTTTACTGTAAAATGACATTAAATGTAATTACATTTATTCACCGTATATAGTATGGAAACTTACTGTTAACCAGTTAACAGGTTTTTACTGTAGAATTTTACAGTCTTTAACTGTTAAAATCACAATCATTTTTTACAGTGTAAAACGACCTAGTTCCAGTGTGTGGTTAAGCAGGATTGTCAGTGATTAGTGAATAAAACACAGCTCAAACCCTGTTCAGTGAAGACTCTGTGTCACAGCAACAAAACGCTAAGGAACCATAACAATCCTTTGCTTTCGTTCTTTCTTTTTTCTTTTCTTTTATTATTATTCTTTTTTTAGTAAATTTGCATCAAGCATCATACTACTTTGTAGTTAGTTAGTTAGTTATTAATCATGGTTTTTGAAAACGTCTGTTCTTTGGATTTTAATGAAAGAGCTTGACGTTCCTATGGAATTCTCTCTGAAGTGTTCTGAGATGCAATCCAGTGAGGGTGAGAGGTCACTCTTAAGAATAAAAGTTGCCATTTTTTTTATTATGGGTCCATGGAATCACCTTAACAACATGGAATCTAAAGCTTCTTTATATTGTAAAAAAAAAAAAAAAAGTTCTTTAGATTTTAAACGTTCTCCCACTTGTTGGTTGTTTTTTTAGAGTAAGGTCACAAAAGAATCCAGAAGAGGTTTCTTTATGGCATCACTGTTTTGGAAGCTGTATTTTTAAGAGTGCAGTACACGGCTGCTGTTCTTTGCTGATGAACCTGAAATTCCTGCTCTGCACCTAAAGAGGTCAGTCACATTCAGGTTTCCTCTCAGAACCAGAATCAGTGTCCTTATACTCACAATCAATGAAGATCACTGTACACAGACACACTTTGAGACAGTGGGACACTTAATAACAGTGCTATACTAATACTAATTATATTAATAATATTTATTTAATTAAATTAAATTTATGTCTCTACTTTATGCTGAGCCTAAACAGGAAAAGTCACCAGCAACCGTTACCTTAAAGAGCTACTTCTACCTGCTTTAACACACAACTAGTTTTGTTGGTTTAAATCGACGTATGTACTTTGGTTCAGTGATGGCCAGTTCATTTAGATGTAGATCTAATCATGTGTTTGTTTGTTTGTCTGTTCAAGACATCCATTCAGAATGTTTAACTCTTTAATCTAATGTTAATTTCCAGGAAATAATGATCAGTTTCTCAAGCATTCATACACAAAGAGTTTCAAAATAAAACATGCATGAGCGTTCAAGCTGGATTTCAATAGAGTAGCTATTTTGCTCTGAATTTTTCTGGCTCCTCGTCTTACAGTCTGATGCTTTAGTAACTGGATTATTAATAAATGTAAAATGAATGAATTAATACATGCAACATGCCTTTTCCCCCAAGTTTTTTGCAGTTTTTTTTTTCCCTTGTCCTGCTTAATGAGGGGAGAATTAAAAAATAATAATACATACCACATTACAATATTCTTTCTCTCTTTCTTTCTTTCTTTCTCATTTTCTTTGTTTTTATTTCTTTATTTCTTTATTGTTCATAAATCAGAACTAGAAATAAACAAATATTGCATCTGTACTACATTTTCTGTGAAATGAGAGAAACAATAGTAGTTCAAAAAAATACCTCTTTTGACTTCCAGTTAATAATCATCAGATGAGAACGCATAATTAACACACATGCACACAGACATGTTCACACACGTGTCTCGGAGGGGACTTTCCATTGACTTGAGCTAATTTTATTTTCTATCCCGTAAGCCCACAAACAAACCTTTCTCAATCAAGAAGCATTTTTAATTAAGAAGACATGAATTGGTTGTAAAGCTGTTGTTGGAGCTGATTTCAGCTCTTATACTATCACATCGGGGACGTTTGGTCTTAGACAAAACCTGAGCCACACACACACACACACGCGCGGTGGTTTGTGTTCACTCAAAGACCTAAAGAGTTATCCATCATAAGAATCGACATCCTGTCCAATGCCACATCAGTGTCCCTGTGCTCCGCTCCAGCCGCCCTCTCACCACTACAAACACACCACACCAGCTCAACACGGCTCTTTAGTCTCCTCCAAGGAAAGAAAAACTAGCTAGCAATGAATGCAGTGAATCAAATCATACTTCAAAATCCCACCAGATGAATCCGGTGAAAACTGAGCGTGTGCTTTCGTGAGAATCTGCGTATCTGCCACCCAATAAACAATTAATTAATTAATTAATGTCTCATAATTATAGATTTAGATACAGTAATGTTTGGATCATGTTAACAGTGAGTTTAGATGTGATGCTGCTTCAAGTTTTAAAAGATTAAAGATAGATTTTTTCCCCCAAAAACATCAAATGTTTGTTACAACTGTTTGAATTCATTATAAAAATGAAGTTATTGTGTTACACTGACTATGAAGTTCTGTCAACCAGCTAGCCATAATGCTCAACTGTTTTAATGGATTCAAATGTAAAAATTAACAATGTAAAAATGTATTTAAAAACCAGATGGCAATTATGAATGCTGTGATATCAAGCCATCCATTCTCCAAATCTTATAATATTAATATTAGAATATTAGAATATCAATGTTAGAATACTAAAGTCAGAAACACATAAAGTGTTATTTTAGTATCATTAAGATAAGGAGATCATAGAGTATAATGTTTTTTTTCATTTTTTCTCTTTGCCTTTATATGATGTCTACGTAGTTCCTACAAGATGTGGTAATATGTTTAGCTTAAGAAGGACTTTTAGTTATTGTGGATTAAGATAAAAGAATGACTGGAACGAGTTCCCGCAATGAAATAAACAGTTCAGTTCATGTCAGTTCGTGATTTTTTTATTTCAAGCAATGGAAATGTTTTTTAGTGGTTTTAATTTTAGTTTCAGTTTTAGTTCACTGCAATGCTGTGATGATACGCATCCATTCAAGCTGCTAACGAACTTATCCTATGATCCTACAGTACTCTCTGCTGACAACTGAATCCTTTTAATGCATGATGATGTGTGTAGAACTGATAAGAATCCAGTGGCATTCAGAAGAACTGATGCAATCATATATATTATCAGAAGCGGGAGTCAGTTATGCTGAAACAGTAGCTGTGTTGACAGAAGATGATGTGCTGATGTAAATGCAACCTCAAGTGATTTTTCTTTGTCAAGGTAAAAAAAAAGAATATGCTCATGCTTTAATGAACCCTTATAAAAGCATATGCATGCCACATATAATATATATGATGTGGTCATACTTCATTCATGTTATTGAACATTTAATAGAGCATATATGCATGAAGACTGATGTCTCTCTGGCATCTAGTTCTCCCTTTTTCTATGTATCTGATGAACCCAGAGAGAATCTCACTACAGCAAAGAAGCAGACGCTCATCTGAAGGTCCTGTAGGGAAGCTATTGAGCCCCAAAGAGCCATAAAGCAGCTTTTCAACAAGAAGAGGGATTTATTCTCTGAATCTGTGTTGAAGTGATGTAAGTGCCGGGGTGGAAACAAATATCATTTCTGCTGTCAAATTGATACTGACATTAATAGTTCATGCAGCTAGTAAACACAACAGAGCATTTCAAGTATTTCTGCTTTTCTGTTTGTTTCTAAAAAGCAAGGCATTGAGAAACCAACAGGAGACTTTACCGCCAAATGAACCTCTTTTATTCTTCTACTGTAAGAAAAAAATCAGAAAACAGACATTATCTGGTATGTTTTCTTCTTCCAGACAATTCATTTAACCTTAGAGTCAAGCTGTTAAAAATACAGAAACACCTGTGCAAGAAATTGCTTCATTAACACAGTGCATTGTGACATATTTTTTGCAGACTTTCCTTTTCTTGATAATTTTGTGGTGTGCAATGGGATGACATGAATGTGCTGAATATTGCATGCATTACTTACATGGCATATACTCCTGCTACATTTTTACTTATTCAAATGTATATGTTTGCATAGTAAAATGTGTGCTCTTTTAAAGGGCATTAAAATGTTGCATTTTATTTCAACCTCATTCCCAGCTCAGGTCTGGAGATCAGCTGCTCTCAAAAACAGGTCTCAAGTCTGTTCTGATCAGTTCATGGACAGCAGAGGAAAAATGTTACATGCAAACAATGAAATGCAATTAACCCTATAATTATGCATGCTATAAAATACAATTTAGAAGGAGGAGAAACACTTCCCATGGCTTTTTGTTGTCGATGCCCCATCATACAGTACAGTCTTTTGCTTCAAATTCATCCTTCACTTATAACAATGTCAAATGCTAATACAGTATTTTGCATATTATTATTGTATGACATCAATATATTTTGATGTTCAAAGGAATTTTCGTCTTTTTATACAATAAAACGTTTTCTGTTAGTTGCCACTTCATGATCCTGAAGCCAAACAAGCAGAGAAGCAAATTTCACTAAATGCAATTTTTTTCATTTGTAAAATTAAGGGTAGTAGTTGAGATGCACCTGATTTAGTGATTTACTTTAACCCCTTTTTCCGTTTTGGAAATCTCCTCATGAAGTTCGTGGAAAAAAGTTGAGATTGGATGGAAAATAATGTTTCTGCTAATGCACACAAAGTAACATTTATAAACTGAATTTTCCACTGAGGTGAGCTGCAGCAGTGCAGCACGTTTTTGCACGATCAAATCTCGCGCATCTTAAAATAGAAGCCGCGTGTCGGTTTACAGCAAGAATGCAGAGAGATTATGCTTTTTCATTAATGTGTTATGCACGCGTGTGCAGATGAGCGCGTGCTGTGTGTCGAATGTCGGTTTGTGTGTCAGTGCAGGTCTCGAGCGTTGTGTGTGTGTTACGCGAGTGAAGCACGAGGCTTGAATGGTTGTGCTTCACATCAAAGGCTCAGGCAAGTCTCTGCATTAACAAGCCCCTTTGTTTCCTGCCAGAGAGAGAGAGATTACAACAGCAGCAGCACGTGAACCCTCCATAAGCACCATTGTGGAGATGCCTTGAGCCTTGAGAGTGCTGAAATGTCCAAACTTCAATGCAATCATCATGTTTCTCAGTCATTCTGAGGCAGGAAAGCACTGACCCTTGTGTATCTGGGTGCGGCCAATAAAACACACACAAGTGCACTTGAGTTAAACTGTGTTCCTTTGGATGTGGCTCGACCTCAGTTAAAGGTTGTGATTTAATTAGTCTGCTACTTAAATGTGCCTGGAGATTACTTAGGAAGTGCAGCATGTAATTTTTAGGAACTGCATTTATCCTCGAAACCATCAAAGCTTGCAGTGCCACTGAAATGAGGCAGAGTGGGGGTTTATTCCACTCAGAATGTAGCTGGAAAGCTCCCAAACATCATTGTACTCTTCCTCTCTTGACCCTCTTGTTTTATTTCTTGGCTTTGCCAAATGTGTCACCTACCAAAATCGAACCTAGTGGTGCATATTATGGTGTCTCTAAAAGTAAAATTTATTTAAAGGGGTCATATGATGCTGCTAAAAAGAACATTATTTTGTGTATTTGGTGTAATGAAATGTGTTTATGCGGTTTAAGGTTAAAAAAACACGTTATTTTCTACATACTGTACATTATTGTTTCTCCTCTATGCCCTGCCTTTCTGAAACGCATCGATTGTTACAAAGCTCATCGTTCTGAAAAAGAGAGGTGTGCTCTGATTGGCCAGCTATCCAGTGCGTTGTGATTGGCCGAATACCTCAAGCGTGTGACGGAAATGTTACGCCCCTCACCATACTGTGATGCCGTGCATGGCCGGAGTGATGATTCAAAAACATGACAACCCATTATAAACGAGGCATTTGTTGCATCCAGTGGGGACATAATTACTGATTATAATGACTTATACTGTCTTTTTACGTGTTGAGTTGCATCGCATCGCGCCGCGTAAACATAAAACCATGTCTGCATTTGTGATTGGAGAAATGACAAACAACAAGCGCTACTCTACACTGCCCAAAACTCGCGTATGAATCATCAGTGGCAAATCCTTTAAATATAAAAACGTACTTACAGTCTGTGAGTCAGAACAGCCGGCATTGTAGTCTACTCTATCAGGTTCAGGAAACAGTCCTCCATAAATTGTGTTGCACACATCTGAATATTTGGTTGAAGTGTTCTTGAACAGTGTTGTAAATACAACTTAAACACAGATTTCTAGTCGAGTCCTCTTTTGGAAGACCAAACAAAGTAGTTTCGCTTTCACAACGAAACACACAGCGTCTTCAGGACATGGCGGCGGAAACAACAATACTACAGCGAGAATAAAAGTTACGCCTTCTTTCTTTGCGTGCACATTTGGGCGGCGTTATGCAAATCTTCCCACATAGTGATGTAGACATGTAGGGGTGTGTTAGAACGAGCCGTTTTAGGTAGGTGTGGCTGACTCTTAACTTTTATAAAGAATATCTCTTAGGATTTGAGACTACTTTACAGATCTTCTTTATGCACCAAGAGCTTGTAACACTCCAAAGAGAAAGGAAAAATTGAAATAGCATCATATGATCTCCTTAAAAAATATTCACAAGGATTTGAGATTGTATTCATTTCTCACTGCCCCTTTCTAATGAATTATTTCATCCACAAACAAGCAACAGACAGTCAACCTTTGTGCTGCACTGAAAATCCTTGATGTTCCTAAACAAAAATTACCAGCTTTTTAAAAATCGCTTGTAAATCTCTGGTTATGCAATATTATCACCAAATATTAGATTCAATCTCTCTATCAACTTGCTTTCTTTCAATTAGTATGGGTTTAGTATTTCTTTTTTTTGACCTGATTCGGTTTTTGAGTGAAAAAGTATTATTTGTGGATAACTTTGACGATGTGAACACACTGAGGTGCATAAGCTCAGATCAATGAGGCCTACGATCAAGCCAGAAATACGAAACCTGTGCTAATTGAAATAAAACAAGCTGATGGAAAGATTGAATCCAATAATTGATAAGAATAGAACATAACAGGGACAGCACAAGTGCAACAATGTGTGGAAAACAATCCCAAAAGAGTACAATTATCACAATTTTTTGGGGAAGTTGTTATACCCTCTGTGAGCAAAGTTAGTTGATTTTAGTCCAATGCAGGAACATTAACTAGCATTTTCAGCCAACATGAGGGTTAATTGCACAAATGTAGCAACAGTTTTTGCTCTCTAAGAGTAGCTCAGTCAACGTGTTACCTTTGCGTTTCCTGCCCCTGTGGCTTAGAAAATGGTAAAATACACTCCGACATTTCAAGTCACACAAAAGACAAACGCTAAAGAGAAAGAAATGGTCTAGGCCAGCTGAGGAACAGCCCCTAAATCTGACACTAGAACATAAACCGACTTATTCAGTCTGAAACAAAGAGTAAAAACCAGAGCGCTATCTGTCAGACAGCATGCAAATATGAGCTCAGTGTAGGAAAACATTGAGAAATCATTAAGAAAGTGATGTAGAAAAACTGCTTCCATGATAAGCAGCTGTCTATATTTAATCAAGGCAAATAAACAAGGTCTCATTTATAATTTAGATTTGCATGCATTAAACAGGCCATTTTTAATCCATTTATTAATATGCATGGAAGATATTGTATAAATATGCAGCCTTATGCAAATACTAGACACATTTTTGTTTGTATTTAATTCTTATTCCCAGCTGTAGTTCGTGGCAGAAAATGGACTCAATTATTATTGCACAGCATGGGAAGGCATCATTTTTTTTCAATTAAAACTCAAAACACCAAAAGAGCAGAAAAATACTAAATAAGTCAAGCAGGTGATTGCTCAATAATTTACAAACAATCCCACAAGTGTGTCATTTAAGAAAGTTATGTCACACTTTACATTGCAGTCTTTGTTTTTATGTGCAGTTCTAACCAAGTGCATGTAATTAGTATGCCATTATTTTGTGTAGTAGCCTATAAGGGTAATTAGTAACCGTAACATGTAATAGCTTTTTAGTCAGTGTAATAGCTTTTTTATGATTTAATGATTTTATTATTATTATTATAATTTCTTCATGAACTCCAGTTTGGGAAACCTTGATGTAATGTAATGTTTAATGCACTTCATATTGTTAATAACAACAAATGGAATACATTATCTTTCTCTTTGTAGTTTCAAATGGTACAAGATTATTTTATTTAAATCAATATGATAAATGAGTTAGGTCAAAAGTAAACTAAAAGTAATCAAGTAGTTTGATTATATGTTACCTAAAAATCTGTAATGGTTACGTTACCATCACAATTTTTGTCATGTATTGAATCGTCAATAGCTTATCATCCAGCACTGTGTGTGGAGAACATAAATATATATTCATATATCTAACTGTATGTTTACTTGTTGTTTTTCCAGTATGTTGACTGCATACTTGGACAAAATACTTTCCCTGCGTGCAAAACCCTGGTCTCACTGTGACTTCACACTGAGTCTTCTTCATTGGTTTATGTTTGCAGTGTTGGGAAGGTTATTTTGGAAATGTAATAGAATAAAGATTACAATTTACCTTATTTAAAATGTAATAAGTAGTGTAAATATTTCAATTACTTTATTAATGTAACCGATTACATTTTTACTTTTTGATTACTTTTCTAAATTTCCAATGAATGTTTTAACTGTTAATCATGTTGAAACCTGTGAAGCTGGCAGGTTTAAGCTTACAGAACTCAACACTGATAACTCGCAGACTTTCAAAACCCTTCATCACTTGAATTAAGATTATAAAAATTAAATTTTAAAGCACAGCCACCACAAAAATCAGACTTCCTCACCTCGTTTTTCTTTATGACAGGAAAGACTGGCATCTAACAATGGCTTGGAAAAATAGTTAATCTTAAAAAATAAAGCATACACATAAACCAAATAGGAAATAAAACAGTTAATAAATAAGCATGTGTCCTATTCTTTGTCCTAAACTCCTGAAACATTGGTTTTTCATATTTTAGAGCAGTCACTGCAATTTATGAAAGAAATTAATTAAATCTGTATGTGGATGCTTGTAAATATTCAAATGTAACCCCCTTTGTGATCATTAACATTTTCATAAGTAACTGTAATTTAATTAAAAAAAAAATTCTCAGTAACTGTAACTGATTACAATTACATTTATTTTGTATTTAAATTATGTAATATAGTTACATGTAACTAGTTACTTCCCAACACTGATTGCTTGTTTGCTAAAACACAATAAACTCCTTGATGATGGGTTCCCTCTTGGTCCATTTTTTCCCAATTAGCAGAATTATTTACGCGCTAAACTCTCCAATATTTCAGTGTGAGTTTCCAAATTTAATTGAGACCGGTCTAAAGTATTTTTCAGTTACCTCAATTATTCAGACATTTCAATTAGTCATCATTAACATCCAGTCTTCGATATGTGTCCCTGCAGCACAAAAGCAGTGTTAAGTCGCTGGGGGATATTTGTAGCAATAGCCAACAATACATTGTATGGGTCACAGTTATACATTTCTCTTTTATGCCAAACATCATTAGGATATTAACTAAAGATCATGTTCCATGAATATATTTATTAAAGTTTCTACTGTAAATATATTAAAACTTAATTTTTGATTAGTATAGTAATATGCATTGCTAAGAACTTCCTTTGAACAACTTTAAAGATGATTTTCTCAATATTGATTTTTTTGCACCCTCAGATTCAGATTTCAAATCTTGTCCAATCCTAACAAACCACACATCAATGGAAAGCTTATTTATTTATGATGTATAAATCTATTTATTATTTTTTTTTAAACTGATCCTTTTAAACTGGGTCACATATTTTATTTTATAGTTTTGGTGCGGATACTATAGTTTCTAAGGTTGTGCGTCCTGTATCAAAAAGCCCCGAAACTAAAGAGTGTCGTGTTCCTTTAAGAGCGGACCCCCCCTCGGCTCATCGCAGCTGTCAATCACGCGTCGGTATCTTTGATCTTCGCTGTTCTAAAGCGCGACTGTTTGTTACTTTGAAGTCGCGGCGATCGTCACAGCATAAAGAACTTTTCCTCTCTCGCGCGAGTCTCAAACGCTCTTCTGAGCGCGGAAAACAGCGACGACAACAACCAGAAGTGCATTAATAAAGTTGGTTCGAATATGCCGCAGCTGAACGGTGGAGGGGGAGATGATCTCGGGGCGAATGATGAGATGATCCCGTTTAAAGATGAAGAAGATCACGAGAAGATCCGCGAGAGCGCGTTTACGGAGAGCGACCTGGCTGATCTCAAATCATCTCTGTCAGAATCCGAGATCCCAGAACTCAACTCTGCCGTACAGACCCCGTCACGCATTCAGTGTGTGTGTGTGTGTGTGTGTGTGTGTGGTGTGTGTGCGGGTGCAGATTCGTGAATGTGTGGTCCGTGTGCGTGAAATAAAGTGTGTTTTGTGAATGAACAGTTGATCAAAAAGAGACGCAGGAAGATCAGAGATCTACACTGATCACGAACATCTGGACGGTAGACCACCACCCACACACACACACACACACACACACTCACACACACACACACACACACACACCCACACACACACACACACACACACACACACACACACACCCTCACCACACACACACACACACACACATCACTCCCATCACTCACTCACTCGCACTCACCTCACCTCTCTTCCACACACCTCACTCACTCCTCTCACGTCTCAAACACACACACACACACACACACACGCACGTCCCAAATCACTCACTCCTCACCACCCTCACGATCTCCACACACTCACCTCACTTTCACAATCACTCACTCACCTCCACACACACACACACTCACTCTCACACACACACACACACACACACACACTCCCTCACTTACTCACTCCCTCACTGTCACTCACTCACGTCCCCTCCTCACACACTCACACACCCACTCACTCTCTCACACACACACACAACAACCACACACACACCCCGCACACACACACACACTTCCACCGTCCTCACTCACTCTCCACCGCACACACACTCACTCACTCACTCTCACACACACACACACACACACACTCACACACACTCACACACACTCTCACACACACACACACACACACACACGCACACTCACACACTCACACACACACACACTCACACACACACAGTCCCCAGAAGTGCTCAAAATGATGTAAAGTCTCCCCTCAAACCATGTGCGTTTTGTTTTTAGTTTTTGAGGGGAGAGTTTTTACTCTGCTTTACTCTTCACCTAGAAGCGCTGCTTGTTTGTGTGTCTTTATTTACACAAATCTGTGCCAGTGGCTTTGCGTGGTCTAGTTCTGGGACAGTAGCTATATGTCCCCGGACGTGTAATAAATCAGACAATATAGTAAAATAAAAAATACTGCTTATTTTAGCTTTCTGTGTTAGAATGTGTCTGTGGCAGCCTGATAAAAATTGAATTGGGGAAATTAAAAACTTTCATCTGATTCTGATATGTAACTGATGGACTTTTCTTGGGGAAAACCTGAAATCTGCATCATTAAATAAGCAGTTTTTATCTCAAGCCTGTTTGATCTTGTTTCCGTTATTTGCAGTCTAGAACTGAAACTGCTTTGAAGAGGATCTGTGATTGATGATCATTATATATTAACAAGGGAGTCTATAAATACAGCAAACCTAAACCGTTCCGTATGAGGGCTTTGCTATAGCGGAAGTTTGTTTTTTGGGGGTAATTGCGCACCTTACACATTCACTAACTTCACAACTTTTATTGTTCTGTCTCGCTTTCTCACTTCAAGTGCCCAGACATCAAGATGGTGGAATGTATAAAGCGCCGTATTCTGGATACCCGTTCCTGATGCTGCCCGAGCCGTATCTACCGAACGGACCCGTCTCCCCATCTGTAAGTTCCTGACAGCACTGCTGTCCTTCCTCTAGCGTTTGATCACTAGTGTCCAGGTGTGTGTGAACCGTGCTGAAGGTCTTGTTAGTTTGAGACAGGCCTGTAAATACACTACAGCCTGAGAGGACTTGAGAAAAGGATGCAAAATGCAATTTGAATCTCAAGCTCAGGAGACTTTCATACATTACTTTAGATCTGTTAAGTCTTACAGCGATGCACGTGCTTTTCAGAAAAGCAGTTTTAAAATATGTGGATATTCAGACATGGTCCTTTAAGTCATATGATGCCTTAAAGTCATTGTTTACACGTCACAATTGAGGAATATCTAATTGTGTGCATGCATTTGCGTGTGAGCATGCATGCATGCATACTGATGCCTTTGACCGCAAATCAATGGCGCATTATTTTACGGGCAAATCTAAAACATTTTGATGATGTTACATGACATCATTGTCTTATTTGTCATTTGTGTTTCGCCGTGGCATTGTGACTGTGTGGAAATTATGAATGTAAGTGTATTTATAAAGAAAAATGGGTTTTAGCTCGTACAGTGGTTAAATTCCTTCTTGAAAACTGCTCTTATAACGTTGTAATTGCACAGCTGTAACGCCATATTTTGAGATGTTTCTTGCACATGTAGTGGTTGTTTTATTGAAACTATGAGATGAATAGAATCGAGCTGTAGATAACGGTTTTTGGACGGCAACATCGTTGACTGTGAAGTGCACAGATATACGGATATGCACTGGACATCATCAGCAGGTACGGTGATGATGGCTCTGAATGTCCGTGAAATGAAAGCATGGCTCACTTTTTGAAGTATCTTCCAGGTCTTTGTTAAATGGATAGTTGAACATTCTGTCATCATTTACTCTCCCTCAAGTTGTACAAAACCTGCATGAGTTTCTTTCTCGTGTTAAACACAAAAGAAGATATTTTGAGGAATGTTGGTAACAAAGCATTTGCCGGTCGCCATTGACTTCCATATTGTTTTTCCATACTAACACAATGGCTACCGTCAACTGTTTGGTTACCAACATTCTTCAAAGTATCTTCTTTTGTGTTTAAGTCAGTAGAAGTTTGAAGTTTGGGTGAACTATCCTTTTAACTTCAATGCTGCTCAGTGAATGTGAGCGTTCCCGAGCTCCTCGAGGGTCAGAGATGTCTTAACGGGACACGGCCTGATCGGTGGTCACGTCACAATCAGAGATTTTTTTAGTCCTTTACAATCACGTAATGCTATTTTCAAACATCCCAGCTGAACGGAAACCATAAAATCATCCAAATTCAAGAACTGTGCTTAGTCCCTAAAAAGTGGAAAGTATAGATTATAGTTGTGCACTGCATTCAAACTCCGAGGCGTGAAAAGAACATCTCTTTACCCACAATGCACAGCTAAGCTGTTGATTTTACACAGTAATTGGGGATCCTTTATATGTTTATCATTCAAACTCCAAGTGTATTTCATTCCCAAAGACCAAGCGATTGATTGAAGTTAAAGCGGGGCCTGCGTTCTCGAACAAGCCCCGATCGACATGAGCTCATGGTTCAAGCCGCCTTTAGTCTTTGAGTACACAATAGAAGAACGTGGGCTTTGTGTCATAATCCATCCAGAGCAGCTCTCTGACTGACAGCGATAAGTAACAGACACCGGATTACACCCTCTTTAAGAAAAAAGCTCTTTAACCCATTCTGCCACTTCAGTAAGGACACAATGGGCCGCTGGAAGGCTTCTCGCCTTGGAAAACCGAAGGCATATTCAACACACTTCACTACTGCGAAGAAAGCAGGGTGCGATCACTGCCATCTAATTCGTGTTTAAGAAAACCAAATCGTGTTGAAATACACACATTGATAAGAGAACCTCTTTGAGCGGTCTTTGAAGCGAGCGCCTGCGGACGAATCTGCACAGCTATTTATGGAGCCGGAAATATTTGAGAAATTATCAAAACCCGTCGGATCCCCTCAGGTGTTTATAGCTGTAATTATTGGTGCGGTCGTGTCTGTTCTGCTGCGAGAGAGAGGGACAGGTGTTTAAAACTGTCTCATCGCCCTACTCCAACATGTCGACGCAAGATCAGAACTCAAGCCAGAACTGTCGAGCAAATTCTTCTCGAATAGAAAAGACTTTTATCGAGGTGTGCGGCAGATGTCGCAGCTGTAATAGTGTCTGGACAGTTAAAGTAGCTTGTTCAACAATTAATTTGTTCTGAGAATTGATTCAACCAATTTTCCCGTCCGAAAACTAATTTTGTGATTGTATTTGGTGAAGACTTGAGGCACTTCACCTTTTAAGGGATGGTTCACCCAAAATGAAAAATGTGTCATCATTTACTCACCCTCACACCTGTACGAGTTTCTTTCTTCTGTTGAACACAAAAAGAAGATATTTTGAAGAATGCTGGTAACCAAACAGTTGACGGCAGCCATTGACTTCCATAGTAAGGAAATAAAATACAGTGGAAGATCAGCAACTGTTTGCTTACCCACATTCTTCAAAATATCTACAAAATATCTTTGCTGGTAGCCACTGACGTCCATAGTATAAATATAAAATACCATGGAAGTATCTTCTTAAAAATACCTAAATTTTCCTAAATATTTTCCAAACAGTTGCTGGTAGCCATTGACTTCCATGGAAATTATGAAAATAAAATAATATGGTCAATGGGTCCAGTCAATGCCAATAGGGATCAGAAACTGTTTGCTTACCCACATTCTTCACAATATCTTTGCTTGTAACCATTGGGAAAAAAATACAATGTAAGTGAATGGCTACCGGCAACTTTGCTTCCCAGCATTCTTCAAAATATCTTGTTTTGTGTTCAGCAGAAGAAAGAAACTCGTACAGGTTTGGAACAACCTGAGGCTGAGTAAAATGATGACAGAATGTGCATTTTTGGCTGAATAATAAAGTGCAGGAAAATGAGCTTTGATGAAGAAACACAGATGAATCAAAAGCAAAGAAGGATTTATTTGAAAACTCCTACTACTTTAAATCAGCGTTCTGAATTTTCATTAGGCACATATTTCATATCGGTGTTTATGCTACTGTAAGTCTTGTCGTCAAGGCTTTCTCTTAATGAATCAACCCGCCACTCGTCTTGACTAAAGCGCAGTAAAAGTGAAAGAAAATCCCCACCTCAAGGCAACCATAGGCTTCTGACAGTCATCGATGACAGTCGCGACACAGCCAGTGACGCATGTGACGTGAGCAGGTGTTTTGTGTAGTGGACCCTGTGACGGCTCGGTCTCACCCAGGTGTGTGAAGTTGCCCGTGGGGTGGGAGGAGCCTGGAGTGACACCAGAGTCTGGCCATTGAAAGTGCTGCTGAACCGTGACGGTCACATTGTTTAATGATGAAATCATGGAGGTGATGTTCACTGTAGGGCTGGAGATTGATACAGATTTTGTGAATCAGTTTGATTCTGATTCACAAACTCTTGATTCCATTCAATTTTCATTTGATATCATTGTATACTCTATATAGATATATATATATATATTATATAGATAGATATATTATATAATCTTTCATCACAATCTCTGAATAAGCTGTAAACTATACGTAACCCTGTCAGTAACATTGATAATTAAGGTTAAATTTACTTGCTATTTATTTGTCAAGATAACACCAACTTGTCTAAAAATATTGACATTAAGTTATAGATTTTTTTCATATTAGTTTTGAATATTTAATGATAGAATTAATGTTTCTAATCCATTGGGGTTAAAATAAAACAGTAAATTGTGGCTGTCATAACTTTTCTTTTTTTTTGCTTTCCTTCTTTTTTTAAAATTGATTTTTCACTTTAACAACGAACGCATACCGAACCTCCTTGAGCTCAAGTGAGGGAATAAAAATTTATATAATATAAAGAATAATAAAAGTACAAAATACTATAATTCTAATAATAAAAACAGTAATACAGAATCAACAGTTTAAGTGAAGATATGATGAATATATAATATATTGCATATATTTAACAAAATGTTCCTCTCTAGAAGTATTTTTCTAGCTAGCTAACAAGTTTATGGACATTGAATGGCTTTTAATGTTACCTGACATTGATTACAAGTGCAAGTTATTGGCGTCTTTCCGCAGTTTTTCTTCCAGCAGATTTGAAAGCTGAGGCTTTGTTTCATGTCAGAAGTAACAGAGCACAAAGTTTATTGAGATTATTTGCTGGTGAGCTACAAATAATGTAAGTTAAGTTTTGTTCATGTATCTGTTGAAAACTGACCAAAAGCTTGATCTTGGAATTTAAGAAAATATCTCAAAATGAAGATTGATTCAAATGAAGAAATCAATATTTTCAGCCATACCATTCAATGCAAACAGACCAGAAACCCGGTTTTAATAGTAGGCTTGTGTATATTCAATACTGTTATGTTGTAAAGTTCATCCCATTTTACATCGGCTTCATCTAATTAGGACAATGTTTGATTCCTGCATGCTATTGACTCAGTTGATGTGTGCTAGATGAGTTCAGAGCAGTCATTTGTGAGTTGCTCCGTTTTCCGTCACGCTGCCGTTCTGTTAAATCATTTCACCGTAGATTCCCACTGATTTGTGACATCTCGCACTTGTTTTGAGCAAGTTTCAGTGGAAACAAAGTCTTTTTTTTTTTTAAAACCTCTGGATAACGTGTGTGGGAGTGTTGGTTGTGTTTTGAGTGTTGTGAGGAGTGTGTGGTGTGAGTGGGTGTGTGAGTGTGTGAGAGAGTGGTGTGTGTGTGTGTGTGTGAGAGAGTGTGAGTGTGTGTGAGAGAGTGTGTGTTGTGTGCGAGAGTGTGAGTGAGAGAGTGTGTGTGTGAGTGAGAGAGTGTGTGAGTGAGTGAGAGAGTGTGTGAGTGAGTGAGAGAGTGTGTGAGTGAGAGTGAGTGTGGGTGAGAGTGAGAGTGTGAGTGAGAGTGAGATGGTGTGATGAGTAGAGTGTGTGTGTGAGTGTGAGTATAGTGGGTGAGAGAGTGTGAGTGTGAGTGAGAGTGAGAGTGAGAGTGTGTGTGTGTGTGAGAGTGAGAGTGTGTGAGTGTGTGAGTGTGAGTGTGAGTGTGTGAGTGTGAGTGTTATTGAGAGTGTGTGTGAGTGTGCGAGTGTTTGTGTGTGTGTGTGTGTGTGTTGGGCCGTACCCAGCTGTGGCAGTCGTGCTGCTGGTAGATGGGTATCAGATGGGAGCGGGATTAGGCCGTGTGATCACACCCATGTGTGCCGCCCCATGTGGCTGCTGAGGCTCCAGTAGGTCTGGCCCGGCACTAATTCGGGGTGCTGGGGGCGTTGGCTGACCCCAGCAGTGGGTAGTGCAGCGCAGACTCTTGTGGGACAAACTCAGCATGTGTCCCAGAATTCATAGTTCCTGTTCTTGTGCTCTGGTTGTGTGTTTATGAGGGGCAAAGACCATAAAGGACAGGTCTGAATGATGTAGGGTGACCAGACGTCCCGTTTTTCCTGGGACAGTCCTGTATTTCAGCTCTATTTTTAGTGTCCTGACTTAAGGAAAATCATGTTTTGTCTCGTATTTCAAAATTTCTTTACGGCTGGGTGATCAGAGCGAGTAGTAGTAGTAGTGTTCTGTCGCTACTAAACAGCCTAATTAAAGTTAACCAAGCTCATCGTAGAACAAAATTACTTTTTTTTTTTCAAATAACTTGCGCCATCAGTTCATCTTGTGCCTGAATTGTCAAACGCACACACAGTTGTCAAAATGTCCATCGTGTGAAGTATCTCACATAAATACAGT
The DNA here is from genome assembly GCA_018155175.1 of Sinocyclocheilus anophthalmus. Lineage (NCBI taxonomy): Eukaryota > Metazoa > Chordata > Actinopteri > Cypriniformes > Cyprinidae > Sinocyclocheilus > Sinocyclocheilus anophthalmus. The sequence continues at coordinate 201,407 of JADLZN010011635.1, forward strand.
GTCTGCTATGGCTTAAGTGAACATAAACAGGTGGGTGAATATGTGTCCGTAATTACAATCCGTACATTGGGTTTTAAAGGGACAGCAGCCTAATTAAGTACAAGTCTGTCATTAATGTTAATCAAGCAACACAATATGTTATTTATACATTTTAAATAAACCTATTGTATTTAAAAAACGAGTTATTTAAGAATATTATTATATGTAAAGCCATTGAACTGATCACTAGCAGACAGCCTGTTACTTTGATCAGGAAAGCTTTCTGTAGTACTTTCTGTTGTCACCTGCGTATTATTGTGTGCTTGGTTTCCTTGTCTTTTGAGACAGAGGTTAACAGGATGGGTGACTAACCTACTTAGCCACAGCGTCAGCACTCTCTAGTGTATCCTGGTCTGTGAATTAACGAGAAACACATGGCGTTGAAGCCGTCGCCTCTCATCGACCACATCACTGGCTGCTCCTGTGATCTCGCTCTTATCTGTGTCACTGGATGATGTTTAAATGATCAGACAGTCAGATTTGCACCACTCAGAACCAGTGTTGGGCAGTAACTAGTGTAGTATAATGATAATACTTTGTGCAGTAACTAGTAGTGTAACTAGTTAGTAATTCATGTTGCCAGAAAGTAATAATATTACTTTTGAAAGGAGTAGCGGTAACACTTTATTTTAAGGTGTCCTTGTTACATATGTTACATGCACTTACTATTATAATAACTATAAATGATGCATAATTACATGCAAGTAACCCTAGTCCTAACCTATAAGAGTCCTAGTAGTTATTAATATTAGCTCCTATATTTAATGTATAAGAGTTACACTTTAACAATCCCCATGGAAAAACCATACTATCTTGGTTTATAGTAAAGTGTATTATAGTACTGTATATATTATAGCACTTTGTTAATAAATGCTACTAGTGAGCTGATAAACTGTAGTATGCTTTAGTTTGTACTACTACTGTAGTGCATTATAGTATTATATACCCTATAGTTGTAGAAAACTTTTAATTTGTTTATATTATTATAGTTGTTATATTACTACAGCAACTACAGAATTATCACAACAAATGAATTCAAGTGCTTTACTGTAGTATGCTTCTATAAATGACTATAGTATTTTTTCACGTGACCTTAAAATAAAGTGTAACAAGTAACGAGTAATAAATGACACTTGTTTGATACGGGGGGGGGGGGGGGGGGAAAGAAAGCCCACCGCTCAGAAGTTCAAACTCGGTTTCCTGGTTTTGCTCACAGGATTGTGGATCATTAGAGAGAGGAAGAGCGTTACGTAGCGCTCTACCTGGGGTCCGTGGAAATGCAGACGTTAATTTCATCTGGAGGCGAAACATTACTGCAAAGCGATCGCTTTAAAAGTAGGGACATCCCAGATCTGCTGCCCGCTGCCTTTCAGATGTTATGGAACGTGGTTTTCCGTGCGGTTTCCCCCCCCCTTATGATCGCGCCGAGCCAACTGGAAAGCATTTCGCTGCTAAAAATAGCCCTCCGCTTATGGGACCGAGGTCTTGGATCTCGAGGAAAAAAAAAAAGAGGAACGCATAACGTTTTAATGACAAACATCTTCTCAGAAGTCCCCGTTTTTCAGGGAAACCCCCGCTTCTGCCTTCATGAACAGTTATGTAGCTGCTGCTGCCTGACGATGATGGGGCATCGGGCGCTCTTTCAAAAGGCGTGCTCGTTTGTTTTCATCAGCACACGCGTGTGCGTGACATGCGTCCTGCATCCTGTGCGCAGTGATCTCCGCGCGAGGTTTCTCTGTCTCAGTGAGAGTGCAGTGAAGGTGAGGTGTGCTGTGGTTATGCGTGTGAGTATTTGTGCAACTGCGCATTTACTACAATGCAAACGGAGCCGCTGGAGGAGGAGGAGAGCACGAGTGTTTCCCTCCGTCTCTCTCTCTGTCTGCATGTTATCTGATGCTCGGAGGGGCTGTGGGTGGAGGGGTGTGGAGTAAACACGGCGTGCTTGCGGAAGGGAGTCAGCAGTAAACACCGAGGCTGGTAACCACGCGGCGCACCTGGTGCACCTTGTTGCGAACTACTTTAAACAGTCACAGGCGCTCGCTTTTCTTCCTTAACCGTTTCACGGCCGGAGGACTGCCGAGTCGGTGATCGAGCCTTCCTTCTGTCTGGAAACAAAGGGATAGAAAGCTTTCAGGGATGTTAACCCAATAAACCATACTTTATGCGTAGAATTCTAAATTTGTACATTTGTAAACTGCACATAAATATCTTTTGTGTACATTCATTTAAACAATTAGATTTTTTGCCCTCTGTATATAGTGCATTCTTTAAGTTTCTGTTTTTCTTATATGTGAGCCTGCAGCACAAAAGCAGTGTTAAGTCGCTGGGAGATATTTGTAGCAATAGCCAACAATACATTGTATGGGTCACAATTATGGATTTCTCATTTATGCCAAAAATCATTAGGATATTAAGTAAAGATTATGTTCCTTGAAGATTTCCTACCGTAAATATATCAAAACTTAATTTTTGATTAGTAATATGCATTGCTAAGAATTTCGTTTGGACAACTTTAAAGATGATTTTCTAAATATTTTGATTGTTTTTTTTTGCCCCTCAGATTCCAATTTTCAAATAGTTGTATCTCGGCCAAATCTTGTTCAATCCTAACAAACCACACATCAATGGAAACTTTATTTATTCAGCTTTCAGATGATGTATGAATCTCAATTCCAAAAAGTTGACCCTTATAACTGGTTTTGTGGTCCAAGGTCACAATTAATATTATTAATTCCATCCGCTACTGTGGTATTCTATGTATGGCTGCCTATCGTCGGCCGGGAGCTCTTGTCGTAAGAGTCAACTTCCTTTGTTGGAGAACATACTTGTAATTAGCCTCTCTTGACTTATAAGCGGACTGCGTCTCTTTGATAGCCATTTCGAGGCTAATATGACAAGCATTTCCAGAAAAACCTGTTGCACGCAATTGATAGCTCCATGTAAACACCATTAGTGTGAGTGCAACAAAGTCCACTTCATCTGTGCATCTTTTTGCTGTCAATCTTAACATATTAATACCTAGTAACACTTTAGTATAGGGACCAATTCCCACTGTTAACTAGTTGCTTCTTAGCACGCCTGTTATTAACATGTTGGCGGTTTATTAGCTCTTATAAAGCACATATCTGCCTGACCATATTCTACATCCCTAATACCCCATACCTAAACTTACCACGGCTTACTACTCCTAACAGCCGCACTTAGGAGTTCAGTGTTAATAGTTAACTGAGCCGAATAACTGTTGGTTAGTATTTACTACTATAATCGTAAGATACTAAGAGACGCCTACTTTACTTGATTATACCAGATATCTATATTTTTAGTCTCACATATGATCATCAGGCTTTTGAGGAATGTTTATTTGCTCATCTCTCAGTCATTGCATTGCATTATATGTTTGGATCGTTTAAAAATCTCATCCTATATATTTTGGTGAAATATAGAGCGACAACTCATTTATTGCATTTATGCAAGTATCTGTTATAAAGATCTCATTGATTTACATTTATCGTACGTTTTGGCCATATACATTTCTGTGACTCTGTTGTCTTAAACAGAGCTGGTTTAAAAGGCTTGGTGGCGACTCCCTGTTGTTTAACGGCCGATGAAGCTCATCTCCTGATGAATATGAGTGAGATTTACGGCGGGGTGAGCTCATCCAACCTCTCGAAGGACCGGTGCTAAAGACTAACGTGTCAGATCCAAACTATGACAGTATTTGCTTTTGATTTAGACCCGAGCCTCACTCTCGTCATTCATTTATGCCGACTCCTGCTTTTAATTATATCTCCTGCAGCCAAATGTTCTGCATGTGAACGCTCTGCCTTTCTGATGAAAGGAAACCAGAGAGGCTTTTGGGACACAGCGGTTGTTGCTCTCGGACTCGGTCTGAGGGTCTGCTAGAGTCTGTGGGATGTGAAGGGTGGGTGGGTGCGTGTGTTTGGTTGTTTGAGTACAGTTGTGTGCGGTAAGTTTTTGTGGTTCACCGTGGAAAATGAGACCAGACTGAGCCTTCACTCCTCACCTGAAAAACAAAGCAGCCCTGCAAACACAGGCAACAAGATGCACGTTTTCACCGACTCTCTGTTATAGTAGCAGTTCAGCTATTGAAGATGTGTTGTTAACTGTTGTTAATGTTTGTTAGTAGCGTAATATATCGGTCATTGTAAGGGAACTGTGCTGATTTATCATATCATAATGTGCTAAACTGCACAGTAAAAAAACTATTTTTTAAAAGAAAGTTGTAAATAAAATGAGATTGTGATTGAAAAAGTTTCATAGTAGCTCCTACAATATTGCGGTTTTATATTTCATTATAGTTCCTTTCTGGACAGGTTTTACCTGCCAAATATTACCAATAAATGTTTTTTTGTCTGTCCCATTTAGGATGTTTTAATGGTCTAATGTTATGGGGATAAAGACAAATTTAGCCATTTAAAAAAGTGAAAGATTATTTCATTTTCAATTAAAATTAATTTATGTAGAATTCATTGTAATGTTTGGTATCACTGAGATGCTATTAATAGTTTGTAAGAATGTTTTCTTTTTTAATTTGAGTATTTTTGCCATTTATGGTACTTTGTTTTTTATATATCTCTAAATACAGTAGTTTTTTTAATATTTATTTATTTATTTATTTATGTATTTTATTTTAGACATTTTAGTAGGCATCGTTAAACTTAATTAAAATGAGAAATGTTGGCTTGGCAACTACTGTAGCTGAGATTTAAAAAATATATATTCTATTCCAGTTAATGTTTATTTTATTTCAAGTAACAAAAATATATTTTAAAGGTTTCCATTTTAGTTTCAGTTAATTATAATAACCCTGTTAGAATTACATCTCTCTCTCACTCCCTCTCTCTCTCTCTATATTATTATATGTTGTGTGTGGTGTGTGTGTGTGTGTATATGTTGTAATAGTAAAGAGCTGGGAAAAATTGTAATTCCTTGCAGAAAATTAGCTGCACTCTTTCTTTCAACCCTAAAATGCACTATTCAATGCATAATTTAAAATATGGCAATACAGAATATTCCTCTATTAACACTGTACACTGCATCTGTATTTTTACAGACATTTCTTATAGTGTAGCTATGAACAAAACCGTTGCAAATTAGTACTGGAAAAATGTAATGCCCGAACGACTGTGATGGGCGCTTGATGGAGGTTTTTCACCCTCGGCAGTGTGTTATAGAAGCGAGGATGATGATGAAGATTATGATGTGTTTGTCCGTATGACTCTATGTGGGCCACAGCTCTGCACGCTGCTCTTTCCCATGTTGCTGTTGGCCTTTAATGAAACGCTACGGACTCCCACGCTGCGCTCGACGTCAGACAGAGACGTTCACTGGCAGCTCGGAGCTGCTCTCCATTAGCGTCTTGGCTCCGGGATGCCGCTCGTGGAAGTCACTGGTAATTATGGGATGCAGGGGCAGGCGAATCCAGAGCCGGTTCGCTCGGAGGAGGAAGAAAACCACATATTTACATTACAAATCATCATCAAACAATGCGCCTGACCACAGGACAAATAGGATGCAGTGTTCGGAGCGGGACGGAGTGACTGGAGGGGAGGGTCACAAGTTTCAATGGACTGCAGTCCATAGGGGCTTTATTTTAATGCGAAAATTATATGGTAAGGTTTGCTTGATACCTCCTTCGCTGAGACCGTTTGGCCATGCAGTGAATTCAGTCGACGGATATTTGAATGCAAACCCCGCAGAATGTGTCACACAACTTCATCTGCTCCAGATAACCGCTTTTTAAATTATTATTATTTAAATGATCACAGCAGTTGGTGCACTGTAAAAAATTCTACCCATTTCAACTTAAAAACTTCAGTTCAGTTGCTCCCTTAAATGATTAAGTATAATCAACTTGGTTGTAGAAGTCATTTCATTTCAACTTTTTGAAAATCTGGAATCCGAGGGTGCAAAAAAATCGAACTATTGAGAAAACCGCCTTTTAAAGTTGTCCAAATGAAGTTCTTAGCAATGCATATTACTAATCAAACATTAAGTTTTGATATATTTACGGTAGGAAATTTACAAAATATCTCCATGGATCATGAACTTTACTTAAAATCCAAATGATTTTTGGCATAATTTTTTTTATAATTTTGACCCATACTATGTATTGTTGGCTAAATACCCATGCTGCTTAGTTGCAGGGTCACATATACAGTAGATGTGCTTGTCTTCAGCGATGAGGGCCGTCGTCGTGTAGCTGTGTCCATCTAATGTATCCAACCTCCGCAACATAACTTAAAGAAGCTCCATAACACGAGCCCTCTGAGCTGTGTGAGATGAAAGTCTAAACATCAAATCAATACTCCAGTCGATAAAAACATGACGAGAGATTAAAGAGCAGAGGATCAGGCTGCAGCGTGCTAATAGACGACACGAGAGCAAATCGGGTGAGGCTTTAATTGATGCGAGCCGGAATAATGTTATAATGGTCACGAGCAGATCTTCAGAGAGCTCACCATGCTCCTTTAATCACACTGCTCTTCAGACACATTAGAGCTTGCATCACAACTGCTCCTTCACTAGCGCCTTTGTGTATGATGTTTGATATTCAGTCAAACTATTTTACATTTTCACCTGCTGGAACATAAAACAGGTGAAAAGATCCTATAACCTGAACCACATCTACAGATCAGAAGACCACAGAGATGCGAAGATGCAGGACTGTTTTCACACCAAACACCTGTTTCTACTGGTGAACACAAAAAGATGATGTTGTGGGAAAGTGGTTGTGTAAAAAAGCATGTACTGGTCCGTATTGTCTTCCATGTATTGTTTTTTTTTTTTTTTTTTTTTTTCCATCTTATTGCAGTCAGTGCTACCAGCAACCGTTCAGGTTCCCAGATTCTTCCAAAATATCTCCTTTTGTGTTCAACAGAAGAAAGCAACTCATACTGGTGTGGAATAACAAGAGGGTGAATAAATAATGTCAGAATGTTCATTTTAGGTGAACTGTCTCTTTAAGAAGGATTTGAATTCCAGAGCAGACTGTTGTTACAAATCATCATAACCTCTTAAAGGTCAAATATCCTCCAACTAAATTTATTGGGTTGTTTCAAAGGTAAATCATTACAACGTAACACTACCTACGTGTAACATATATTACTATAACTAGGAATGTGAACAAGTGCTCTGAAGTGACACTTATAATGCAAATAATGATGATGCATTCTCAGAAAAAAAGGTACAAAAGTTGTCACTGGGATGGAACCTTTTCAAAAGGTATACTTTTGTACCTAAAGTGTCCGTATTAGGACCATAAAGGTGCATATTATTACCTAAAGTTTGCATATTTGTACCTTAAAGGTATTAAAAAGTACCTTTTGAAAGAGTATCGCCCCAGTGACAGACTTTGTACCTTTTTTTCTTAAAGTGTGAACAAAATCCCCCTCTGTAATTTATCTTAAGAGATTTTGTTGTTTTAGTGTATTATTTACTTATAAATGTGTTAATTACACATGCTATTAACAATTATATTTGTTAAATAGTTTTTGCTATCAAAAATGGTATTGTGAAGCGTGCTCTTTTACTGGCTTTGGTAGCGACTACCGAAATGTTAGTATAGTGACAACACTAGTGTACTTGAATTGACACAATTTGGCCTATTTAGTTTGTATATTTCATCTCTTCCAATGAAAATAGTGCCAAAAGAAGCCAAAGCATCAAGCTTTGCGTGTCACCAAGAGACAGTTTATCTAAAGTTTATTATTGAGTCGATCAGCAAGTCTTACGATTTCACAATTTCAGCCTGAGATGCTCGTCTTGAGCTGTTTTCACTGCAGCTCGGAGCGTGTGGGTGTTTGACGTCACCGCAGCGCAGTCCAGATCTGCTGTCTGTCACAAAGGCACAGATAATAACCCGTGTCAGGATGTATTATCTCATGCTGTAACAGGAAGTGATGTCACAGATGAAAGTTCCTTATTTCCTCTTCCCACCTGATCAGAATTTAGTGCTCTGTTATATGATATTATATAAAAATATATATATAAAGGCATGACAATAGTTCTATATAGACATTCAGAAGGTTTTAATGAAATATTATTACATTTTAAAATTACTGTTTTCTATTTTAATTTATTTAAAAATGTAATTTATTTATGTGATGTGCAGCTGTATTTTCAGCAGCATTACTGCAGTCTTTTTTTTCGCGCACAGTCTTCAGAAACTGTATATATGCCCGACTTAATTATCAATGTCGAACAGCTGGGCTGTTTTAGAATTTGATTATTTAATTTTATTTATTATTATTTTTGGGAATTTTGTCAGGATTCTTTATGAATAAAACGTACCAAGAACAGTATTTATAGAAAATAGAAATATTTTCTAACAATAGAACACTACTGTTCAAAAGTTTGGGGGTCAGTAAGATTTTTATTTTTTTTTCCTGAAAGAAATGTATACTTTTATTCAGCAAGGTGGGTTTAACCGGTATATAAATTGAATAATTGATAAAAAGTGATAGTTGAGACTTATGTTGTTAGAAAAGATTTCTACTTTGAATAAATGCTATTCTTTGTAACTTTTTTAATTCATCAAAGAATCCTTAAAAAATAAAAATATTAAGCAGCAAAACTGTTTCTAATATTGATAATAAATCAGCATATTATACAGATTTCTGAAGATCATGTGACGCTGAAGACTGGAGCAATGATGCTGGAAATACAGCTGCACATCACAGCAATACATTACAGTTTAAAGTATATTAAAACAGAAAACAATCATTTGAAATGGACTATTTCACAATATTACTGTTTTTGTTTGTATTTGTGATCAAATAAATGCAGCCTTTATGAGCAGAAAACACTTCTTTAAAAAGGGTTAAAGGATTTCTTTAAAAATCATACTGATCCCCAAACACTTTACAACGGCAGCGTACTGTATCGATATATATATTTTATATGACCTTGCATGTGAATTTATGCATATAATGTCATAACGTCTCTATCCTGTTCATAACGGCAGTCTTTTTACTTGTGCAGTATAAATAAAAAAGCATGGGCCTTTGCCATTGGGAGTTTGGTTAGCAAACATACAAAGCATCCAAAAACATTTTCTCCATAAAGAAGCCGCAGGATCAAGCCGCTTCAAGCTGCTTTCCTCTGGTTTAATATGATTGATATCTGCAGCCACATCTGAGACGGTTTGAGCTCAGCGCCGATAATTAGAATCAAACGGCGTAATGACGCCACAGCGGAACTCTATCACAGACCAAACATCACGTCTGCATGCTGCAAAAAGGAAAAAAATGTGTCACCTTTTAGAAAAATGCAGGCTAAGAAATGTCTCCTTGTGTAATATATTCCTGCAGTTTATTCCTTCATGTCCACTGCTGGGCCTAAAAGTCTTTTTAATCGATTCAGCGCTTCATTATGTTTTAAATGCATAGTTCATCATGTACTCACTCTTGCTTCACACAGTGAAAGATAATGCGCTCAGATACTGTCAAGCTCTGAAACTGATAACTAATAAACAGTCCATTATTCACTCAAATCTCCCTCTCATTGGCACGTGTGACGTTTGATGGCTGTGGTGCATGTGATGAATAAACCGCATGTTCGAAAGTTTTGAACCGTTTTTGTCCTTTTCGGAGCTTGACCGTATAAATCAATATCTGCTTTTATTATATCAAAAAGAGCTAAAAATCTGCTAAAAAAAATCTAAATTTGTGTTGCCTTGGAGAAAGAAAAACATGGATGTTTCTATTTGCCAAGCTCTGAAATACTTATAGAAATTGTGTAAAATAATGTATATGCTTTACGTTTTGCCAAATTCTGAAAGAATTTATCGGGTATAAATTGATTTTAACAAATGCGTCTAGTTTTGCCCAGCTGAAAAGTATTTTATTGGGTATAACCAGAGTAAAATATTGTTTCTAGTTTTGCCAAGCTCCAAAATATTTTGTATATAAATTGAGTAAAATTCTTATATCTTTCTAGTTTTCTGAGCTCTAAAATATTTTATGAGGTATCAATTGAGTAAAAATAATGTTTTTAGTTTTGCCGAGCTCTAAAAATGTAGTATAAATTGATTAATTTTGTATAATTGATTGTTTATTTTTATACAAAATTTTGTATAAATTGATTAATTTTGTTGAATTTTTTATTTTGCCAAGCTCTAAATTTTTTTTATAAATTGATTAATTTTGTATAATTGATTATTTTTTTTGCCAAGCTCTAAAAATTGTGTATAAATTGATTAATTTTGTATAATTTATTGTTTTTTATTTTTATACAAAATTTTGTATAAATTGATTAATTTTGTATAATTTATTTTTGCCAAGCTCTAAACATTTTGTATAAATTTATAATTTGGTTAATTTTTTATTTTGCCAATCTCTAACATTTTTTTATACATTTATTAATTTTGTTAATTATTTTTTTTTTGCCAGCTCTCAAATTGTGTATAATTTCTTTAATTATTTTTGTATATAATTGTGTTTTTTTTTTTTTGCCGATCGCTAAAAATTATTATAAATATTGTATTTTGGTATACTGATTGTTCTTTTATTTTAATAATACAAATCTTTGTATAAATTGTTAATTTGTATAATTAATTTTTTTTTGCCAAGCTCTAAAAATGTAGTATAAATTGATTAATTTTGTATAATTGATTTTTTTTTTTGCCAAGCTCTAAAAATTTTCTGTGTAAATTATTGCGTAAAATGATGCATGTTTCTAATTTTGCAATTAAAAAAGAAATCCTTATACAGTAAATCATGGACAACTGGGCAAGTCATGGTGAAACCTGTTGGAGTCTAAAAAAACTAAATCAAAACAAAAAACCCAAGTAAGCCACGCTCTGTTGTTAAATTGGTTTTTAAAAAATCATATATTTATAGTTTGTCCAAGCCCAACATTTTTTTTTATCAGGTTTAAATTTAAATTGGATTTGTTTCTATTTATTTATTTTTTCTAAATTCTAAAATAATTTATCGGGTATAAATTGATTTTAAAAAAAATGCTTTGCCCAGCTCAAGAGTATTTTACTGGGTATAAATTGAGTAAAATATAAATTGTCTGTAAATCATGGGCATCTGGGCAAGTGATGGTCCTGTTGAAAGCTGTTAGAGTGGGAAAGGTTGTGAATGCTGGCAGCGGTCTGCAGTGACTCCTGCACGCTCAGGTTTGAGGACGGACCCCACAGGCTGCCGTAGCCATGGGAACGGGGCCGTGTTGTGTGGGGCGCGAGGGCCCATCCCAGCGGGTGGCATCCAGTAGAGCGACGTGAATTAATCAGAGGGAATAAATTACTACATGAAAGCGCCTCGTTCCCCGTCCATGCATATTTGAGGCTGCGCTGCTCTCTGATTTCAACGCTCAAGCCACATTCCTCATGATTCCATCTTGAAAATATGATTTCGCTCTGTGACATTCAAAGCAGCCTTGTTTCTGCATAGGATTGTGAAACGACACGAGTCCTATTCTGACCCCTCTGGTCATGAGTTTCATGAGTTCTCTGACAAACATGACAGCTGGAAATACACTCATAACTTGCTCTGATGTCTCAAGCGTTTATTGGCGTCTGTTCATAATGCGTGTTACAGGTTTGCACGTCAAGAAGAGCTAGGAGCACAGTTATGAATTTACTTTTTATTTTGGTCACACTTTAAAGTCCAATTCTCACTACTAACTCAGACTTTTGCTTTAATAAACTCCTAATTTGCTGATTATTAATAGTTAGCAAAGGGTGGATTAAGGGATCTAAAATATGCTCATGCAGAATAAGACATTAATATGTGCTTTATACTAATAAACAGGCAATGTGCTAGTAATATGCATGCTAATAAACAACTGGTTACTAGTGAGAACTGGTGTCTAAACTAACTTCTTGTCTTTATTTTTCTGTAGTGGATCTTTTGTCAAGCCGATCGTTTCCAGCTGTTTGTTTGAATGTACTTAAGTATGTTCTTTTAAAGCATGTTATTTCCATAATATGATTTAAAAGAACATACTTAAGTGTGAACTGAATGTTATGTTTTCGGAAACTTTATTGCATCTTGTTTTCCAATTGAATTAAAATGTGTTATAGTTTAAATTGAATTAATGCCTTTTAAAAGTAGGACTTAAGTACATCTTTTGATGTAATTTCATAATAACTTGTATTGTCTTTGAAATATGTTTCAAGTTGAATGTACTGACAAGCTTTTAAACTAAATTAATTTAAAATGTCATTTTTTCAGAGTATTTATAGTATTTTATTAATTATTTATTAATATTTTTAAATATTTGTGAAGATAAGGTTTAAGGGAACGCTGAATAACACTCTAACGTTAAAATTAGCTCAAGCTCAAAAATATTTTATTGGGTATAAACTGAGAAAACTATTTGTTTCTAGTTTTGGCCAAATTTTAAAACATTTTATTTGGCATAAATTGTGTAAAAAAAACAAAAACAAATCTTTCTAGTTTTGCCAAGTTCTAAAACATTTTGTGTATGAATTGAGTAAAAATTATACATGTTTCTAGTTTTGCCAGGCTCCAATATTTCAGTGGGTATAAATCGAATACAAATATTTTAAAGAATACTTTATAAATCACGAACAACTGTGAAAGCCATGGACCTTTTGAATATCGTTGTGGACAACAGGAGGCCTTGTTTTCATTAATATTATATGTGAGCCTGCAGCACAAAAGCAGTGTTAAGTCGCTGGGGTATATTTGTAAAAATAGCCAAAAATACATTGAATGGGTCAAAATTATAAATTTTTCTTTTTTTTGGTTATGCTAAAAATCATTAGGATATTAAGTGAAGATTATGTTCCATGAAGATATTTTGCAAATTCCGTACTGTAAATATATCAAAACTTAATTTTTGATTAGTAATATGCATTGCTAAGAACTTCATTTGGACAACTTTAAAAACGATTTAAAGAAGACCCTTTCTCATATTTTGATTTTTGCGCCACCCTCAGATTCCCGATTTTTCAATAGTTGTATCCGCGGCCCAATATTGGTCCGACTCCTAACAAACCTTATGACTGGTTTTGTGGTCCAGGGTCACATATTATCTGCAAGTACAGTTATTTCAAAAATAACGTACAGGGGTCATATTATGCTGCTAAAAATAACATTAGTTTGTGTATTTGGTGTAATGAAATGTGTTTATGCGGTTAAAAACACATTATTTTCCACATATTGTACGTTATTGTTTCTCCTCTATGCCCCGGCTTTCTGAAAGGTGTCGATTTTTATAAAGCTCATCGTCTGAAAAGCGAGGTGTGCTGTGATTGGCCAGCTATCCAGTGCGTTGTGATTGGCCGAATACCTCAAGCGTGTGACGGAAATGTTACGCCCCTCACCATACCTTGTGGTGATGTGCCCTGTCCGGGTGCGGAGCTAACCATAAAACCATGTCTGCATTTGTGATCGGAGAAATGACAAACAAGCGCTACTCTACACTGCCCAAAACTCACGTTTGACTCATCAGTTCCAATCCTTTTAATATGAAAACGTACTTCCCTGTGAGGTCAAACATCGGCTTGTGTCTAACTCTCCTCAGGATTCAGAACATCCTCTATAAAATGTGCTGCACACCTCTGAATATTTGGGTTGAAGTGTTCGGGAACAGTGTTGTAAATACAACTTAAAAACCACTGATTTCTAGTCCATGTTTTCCCTCTTTTGTCAGAACCAAACAAGGTAGTTTTCGCTTTCACAACGAAGCACACAGCGTCTTCACGACATGGCGGCGGCAGCAACAATATTACAGCAAGAATAAAAGTTACGCCTTATTTCTTAGCGTGAACATTTGGGCAGCGTTATGCAAATCATCCCAGATAGTAACGTAGACATGTGGGGGCGTGTTAGAACGAGCCTTTTAGGAGGTGTTGCTGACTCTTACTTAACTTTTATAAATAATAAACTCTTGGATTTGAGACTTTAGTCTTTTTGCAACTTTACAGATCTTCTTTATGCACCAAAGAGCTTGTAACACTCCAAAGAGTAAGGAAAATTTTAAATCGCATCATATAACCCCTTTAAGATTTGAAGTGTACTACAAGTGCACATTCAATGCAATTAAGCACTTTTTTATGAGAAGGTGTAAGTGACGTGAACTGGAAAGAGGAAGTTTTATGTTTATGATTGCAGTTATGAGTTCAGTGTTAAAACTTTGTGTTTTGAGGGTGTATTAGGTGTCAGTCTCACACTTCTCCCCCGTCCTTCTTCAGGCTCAAGCCTTTGATGTTGTAAGCCTTAGTACAGAGCCTTCCAATAAACTTGCACACACACACACACACACACAGAGCACCTCACTCCTGTTTCCCATATGCGATTACCACCACTTTCCCGTCTGCCTCACCTCACTCATATAGTCTCACTCGTCTTCATCTGTGGCTAATACTGCCGCTGTTTGATGCTATAATTTCATCATCGTAACTGCTGGCAACAGAGCTGTGAAGGAAAGGTGTGTGTACGATAAGTCCAAACAGCCACGGGTCTCGTGATGCCTTGGGAAGCTCCAGCGCACGAGATCACGACGCCGTAATTATGACGCGAGACGCGTTCGAGCGATTTGGGATGTGAGAAAAATCAAGAATGGGTGGCAGGGAACCCAATGAAGAGTACCAGGAATGTGCAAACAGTTGTCGTTTTTGTTATCTCATTAACCCGCTAAATGGACAGTCCTTGTACGCTTTATTGCTTTTCATCTGCAACGGGATGCAAAATGCACCTGCAAATAACTAATAAAGAGAAATTTGGTGACACTTTATTTGAAGCCCTTATGTATATAATGCATTATAAAGTATTCGTAAAACGTTGTAATGCATGTACGTTTTCATGAATAATTGTTAAAATGCATAAAATATTTTAGGTTTTGTTTGTTATGTTTGAAGCGTATAAAAGGTCTAAAAAATTAATTTGATATATTATGTATTCTAACTGTGGTTACTCGTGAGGTCATGCAATGCATTAAAACTACTTTTATTATGCATTACATATAAATTGTTTGCAGAAATGCTTCTCAAATATTTTCTTGCATTGCTTAATATTTGAAACAACCCGATAAATTCATCAAACATCTCACCTTTGGGGATTTAAGGCAAGTCTGAAGTTATTTGCAGTTATTTTAATTCAATGTATTTTCTTCAGAAAAATCTCAAGAAAGCAGATAAGAACATTCTTAAGGTAGTAAAATGTCAGTTCAGGTCAAGAGATTTTGCTTTATTTTCAACCTACTGTAAATATAAAACCTTCTAGAGAAATACCCCGTAGACTATTTCAATCATCACTTTTGTCTCAAACATTTTTAACGCATGTCGGTGCGTAAGCAAATTCATTTTTTCTGCATTTCCAAGTAATATTGAGTGTCGAGATGGGTTTTTTTGCTCTGGCGAGGTGTTTCCCTCGGGCACCGAGGCCAGTGTCAGAAATACCCGGCAAATTCAAAGCGTTTCATTTTGAGTAATCAAGTCTTGACTTTATTGTGTCAGGTTTAGCTTTATTGTCATACGTGTTTGATGTGCGAAGAGTGTTTCGTCTTTATTTACGGTCTGTTTGTTTTGTTGTTTTTATTTGGCTTCTCCATAAATGGTTTTGTCTGGTCTTAAAGTGATTGTTTTGATGTGCATGCGTTTTTATGATTTATTTCAATAATAAAGCGTACTTGTGTCAGATTCCTCCAAACCGCAGGACAAACAATCGTGGAGTTGTTTAATAATGCACGTCCCGTAGAAGCACGGTGTTTTGGCTAGGATTGGGACACTTGTGGCTCTGTGTAGTTATTTGTCTTCATGTCGTCTCGTACACTGTAAACAAGACAGTTTCTCAGAGTTATTGCTTCGAAGCGTCACGCTGTAATGAATTAGCTCTTCTTTGTTTGTTGGCACTTTATCAGTCATCTGGTTTTAGCAAGCTAAGTTTTATTAAATTATTTTGAAGAGCGCATAATTGAAGCCATTATATCTTCATTTCTGTTGTATGAAGATGGACTTTATCACACACAGAACTAGATTGTTGCTGCCTATAAATTATTGTGCAATTATGTTTATGCTCACAGACTTTTACACAAATTCCCTATTAATACATTTAATATTGTTGTTTGTGTTGTGTTTGTTTAATCATATATAAACATATACATCATTTATGGGTTAAATATTATTGCAATTTACAATACCGGTTTTCTATTTTAATATACTTTAAAATTTAATTTATTTCTGTGATGCAAAGCTGTATTTTCAGCATCATTACTCCAGTCTTCAGTGTCACATGATCTTCAGAAATCAGTATAATATGCTGATTTATCGTAAATGTTGCTTAATATATTTATTTTTGAAAGTGTGATACCTTTTTTCAGGAGTCTTTGATGAATAAAAAGCTCAAAAGAACAACATTTATTTATAATAGAAATTTGCTGACAATGAACGACTTTTTCTACACTTATACACATCTCTCCTGATAATTATAAAAAAAAATTAAAAAGAAGAAAAATTTACTGACCACCCAAACTTTTGAACTGTGAGTGTAATGATTGTGAATTAGGAAATGTATACTTAACCATATTTTGGGAACAAATTTGTAACAAGAATTGAGCTAAACTTGACAACCTCCTTTTGTGGACGTCCTCATTCATAAAAACAGTATATAAATAAATACAGTTGTTTTTTTTATTGTAAAGATGTAAAACGTTTTCTGTTAGGGTGTTGGTTAGAGTTAGGTCATAGTTTTTAAAAGCAATAGAAGTCTTGTAATTTTTCCTCCCGCATTATGATGTTTAATAAGCCGAGTGCGTGTGTGCGTGTGGTGTGTGTGTGTGTGGGTTTTGGGGGTGTGTGTGAGATGTGTGTGTGTGTGGGTGTGATATTTGGTGAGTGAGTGATGAGTGTGTTGTGTGTGGGTGTGGATATAGTGTGCGTGTGTGTGAGTGCGTGAGTGAGTGAGAGTGAGAGAGAGAGAGATAGTGTGTGTGTGTGTGTGTGTGTGTGGGTGTGGATTATTGTGTGATGTGTGATGGTGGTGAGTGAGTAGATAGTGATGTCGTGTGGAGTTAGAGTGTGTTTGTGTGTGTGTGAGAGTTGTGAAGGGTGGTGTGTGAGTGTGTGTGGGTGGAGTGACGTGTTTGTGTTTGTGTGTTTGTTTGTGTGTGTGTGTGTGTGTGAGTGTGTGTGTGTGTGTGTGTGGGTGTGTGTGTGTGAGAGTGTGTGTGTGTGTGTGGGGTGTGATGTGGTGTGTGAGTGTGTGTGTGTCTTTAGTCTACTCTGTAAAAAAAAATGACAACCTATTGCATTGAAAACGTAAGCCGAATTGCTGAAGTGATAAATTCATTGCACTTTTTGGACTGTGCACTTGTGAATTCCAATTTCTGGTGACTCGCAAGAAATCGAGTAGAAATGAAATGAATGCAAACAATAATAATCAAGACTTGTTTTACAGTGCTTCCTAATCTGGTTGTCTAAAAAACCTGCCTGCTTTGTTCCTCTTTTGTAATAAAAGCATGCGCTAGATGCATAAATGTAAATGGAGATGAATGATAATGACACTGTTTGTGTTTTGGATTTTCGAGACTTTCCAAAAGTTGCAAGCAGGCACATATCTCTACAAGTCTGGCAAATAATAATATGCATGAGCAGTTATGAGATGAAGCCAGAGGTCTCGGTGTCTTCATGTTGACGGAGGGGGCCGGCGGCTGGGGGTTGAGTGTGTTTAAACGTGCCTCTGTTGTTATGTCTGCGTCTCCTTTGAAGTTCCTCAAACCTCCAACTAAGTGGCACTCATTTTCCATCTCACAGACCTGGAAGAATTATTTCCAGATTGCGGCGCGGTGCCAGAGGGAGACGTGGTGTCAGGCGTAATGTAGCTCCAGCAGCATCACAATAAGGTCTTGTCTGATTTTAGTCTCTTCACGGATGCTTTAAGAGGCATCGAAATGAAATTGACCTCGATTCTAATAAACCCACGCACATTTACCCTCAAGACAACAGGAATAGATACACAGCCTTTAAAGACCACTGTGGAAATTTTGCTTATCTCACTTTCACTCAGTCAGGAAATGGAGGTTTTTCTCAGTTACAGTAATCTGAAGCTCGCTGTTTCTCCTCAGTTTGGGGATCAAAAAACAACAAAAAAAACATTTTTGAAGTGCTTATCCTTCATTCATGTGTCCAGTGTCTGAAAGAATGACTAAAAAAGATCTGATGCTTGTGGAAACTCGTGCATCTCGCCGTCATGATGTCTTCATGCAGATGGAGCGTAGCATCAATGGCATCCTCTAATGTGGTGATGCAACCCAAACTTTTGGAGGGCCAAAATCATTGACAGAAACCGAGATGTTTAATTAGTGTTTCTCTGATGTCGTGTTTTGACCATGTTTCGTGGCACATCATGGATAAACTACAGCGGTCAAACATGCCAGCTTCACCAGTGTTTGGGGAAGTTACTTTTAAAAGTAATGCATACATATTGCGTGTACTCCCATAAAAGTACTAATTAAGGTACTTGGTTACTTTTTATGGAAATTAATGTGTTACGTTACTTTTGAGTTATTTTTTAAATCTGGGCTGGGCTTGCTTTTTTGTTTGTTTTTAATATAAAAAGTTCTTCTTTTAAAAATGTAAAAGCCTTTTCACAACAAAAATGAAATGAATGCGCCTCAGGCTGAAGGGAAAATACAGTAGAGTGCAGAAGAACATTTCCACCCCTTCTCCTAACAAGACACACTAATGTTCGTCTAGAGTAATTTGTGTTTATTAGTACGCTTGAACTGGATCATCGAAGGTCAGAAGGCAAATAGAATGGTGTTAATACATAAAGCATATTGTGTTGTTTAAAACGTTAATTTCGTCAGGTTGCGTCCATATTCTGAGTTTGCATTTTTTTTTTTATTTTGAGGAATACTGAATTTGTGTTTTTTTTTTTTTGTGAGTGAGATGAATAAATGCATATTCATATTTATTTAGAACTACAATAACATCTGATTTATGTCAACAAGGTGCAAAGGG
Source organism: Sinocyclocheilus anophthalmus (assembly GCA_018155175.1). Classification (NCBI taxonomy): domain Eukaryota; kingdom Metazoa; phylum Chordata; class Actinopteri; order Cypriniformes; family Cyprinidae; genus Sinocyclocheilus; species Sinocyclocheilus anophthalmus. Next base: position 220,404 of record JADLZN010011635.1, read on the forward strand.
GACTGTCAATTCACTACTTTGAAAACACAAGTAACTTAACTGCGTTACTTATTTAAAAAGTAACTCTTGTAAACTAAAGTATGCTTTACTTTACTAGTTTACTGAAAAACGTATAATCTGATTCCGTAACGCGTGTTACTTGTATTCATTACCCCCAACACAGGCTGTACATATTGAGTTCCTGGTCGTAAAGGCATTTTCAGCCAATTAAATTGTCATCATATTACCTCGCCCTCTACATTGTTCAACCGGTAACGATTTTCTTTCTTCTTTTGAACACAAAGAAGATATTTTGAAGGATGTTGACAACCAAACAGCTGACGGTAGCCATTGACTTTCATAGTAATTTTTTCCACACTATGGAAGTCAGTGTGGACCACTGAACAACTTGAATAACTGTAGAGAGCTTAGTATCACGTCTCATGGTTTGAACCACAGAAAGGCATCGGTTAAACAGCTTCTAAACAATGTCATGCAACACCACCTTTATCTCAAAAAAGCCATTTAATAAGCTTGTTAACCAACTACAAATTAATACTTCCAGCGAGGAGCATTTTGCAATATGCACTATATTACATATTCATTATATTTTTATTTAACCTGTTAGCAATATCTGTATTTTTTACAGCCACAGTTTATGTGTGTATATTACAACAATGAGTCCGAGTAGAAACAGTTAGCCTATATCATTAGAAAGTTGTCTAATGTGCAGTTTTAATGTTTGTGCAAGTCCGTTTTTTATTAAATAACATTTTTAAATAAACTTTATATTCACTTTTTATCTAAATGAAAATTTTTGGTAAAAAATAGATTTTGTTGCATCACTGTTTGAATGGCGTCAGTTTACTTGCTGTGTACTGTGTGGTCCAAAATAGCATGATGAGATGGTTTTTCATTTAAACCTGGACATAAACAGTTTTAGGATGCATAAGCGTTCTGGTGTCTCTAGGTTCGTCGGATGCATTATCGAATGCAAGTAAATCGAGTGCTCTTTGGAGAACATGAGCGTCATGTTTAATTCCTGGAGCTGAGAAAATACTGAGAAAATATGAAATGAATGCTCATTTTTCAATTCAGAATATAATTTGGACCCTAGCACAGTAAAGCTATTAGAACATTCTTTTGTTTAGGGATGTTCACGGGTCAAAGACGAAAAAGGGTTTAAGCATAAAAACAATAAGTGTAATACTGCTTTTGTTGTTCCCAAAATTTTCTGTTTAATTTAATTGCAATTCTGTTTTAGTTTTTCTGAGCAAAAAATAAATATCATACATTTTCCCCTGATTTACAGAAGAGAGCCACTAAAATGTCATTCAGTGTAACAGGAATATTTACAATAAAAATCTATTTATGACATATCGAATTACTTTCACCCCAAATACTAATCAGTTGTAATTTTACATTTTTAAAATGTGCCACTATCCTAGGTTTCGCCCATTTGTCAGTAAGAATTTTTTAAATCATTTAAAACACAATCAAATGTAATATGCTCCCTTATTCTTTTATACATTTTAACATGTCAGTCAAATAAGCATTGTTTATTTTACTAAATTGTGTTCCCTGAATGACAAAGGAACATTATTTCAACCAAATTTTGACATTTTATTCTCCAAACACTAATTTGCAATTTTAAAAGTAGACACTTTACTTACATTTAGTGTGCTTTCTATGGACATAAAATCACTTTTGTACATTTCTTTTGATGCGGACATCTTAACGTCTTTGACCCTCATGCATATGGTATGTTGGGTGTTATGGTTTTTCTATTGGGTTGTTCTGAGTAGATGCCAGCTCACAACTACTACTAAATATACTTCCTCCAGGCATTATCATAGAGACCAAAGGTTCATCTGATTCAGCGTTCTTGACCACATCAATGGCAACATAAAGCGTGTAAAATGATCGCACCCCATTCAGACGCGTCAAACACATCGGTGCTCAAACAGGAGATTAAAGACGTAACACTCAAAGCGCTCGCTTCCAAAAGGTCCTCTAATTTCCGCTTCAAAAAAGCACTTAGATTTTTAAAGCAAAGAATACATTAGACAGGACAGCGTTTGAGACCCGAGGAGCCCACGGGTCGTCGTGTCCATCAGTGGTCAGTATTAAAGGACCGAACCCTCAGAACAAGTCATGCCTGCATTGCCATTCAAAGAAACGCCGGATAAAAGGAAAGAACCACATGCAAATAGATTTTGTGCTCTGATATATAATAGCCATGTTCGTTTGATGCGATATGAACACTGGACTCATGCTGCACTGTCACTGCAGTGAATGCATTTGTATTTGTGCGGGGAAAATACTGTGTTGTTCATCAGGAACTAAACACTGGAATCCCCTCAGCAAGATTTCTTCTGGTCTTTTCAAGATGCAAGAGCTTGCAAGATAAGTATGTTGGGTGAAATAGTGTTTCTAGTGTTTTATCTCAGTGTAAGTGTATCTCAGTGTAAGTGTGCGTTCATGAAATCAATTCTTTAGTGGATCGAGATCGAGGTCCAGTGTTAAAGTTCTCAGGCGCTATGGTCATGTATGAGAAATGAACAGATGCTTGGGGCAAAAATGGCACTTAAATGATCCAACATGCCCCCCAAATTCAAGATACAGGACAAAAAATGCCCCTTCTAAATAAACTAAATAGATTACAGCTGAGAAATGTGAAAAAATGAATAAAAGTGTTGATTGCAGCATTACATTTCGATCTGCTTGCTTATGTTGCATACATTTTTATGCATTGTTTTTGTGTAGCGTCGGACATTGTAACCACTCACACACATTTGTCTTGAGCCAATCAGAGAATTTTGTCTGGTGGGCTGCTTTTTGCACGTAAAGTCTGTCATCATAAATTACAAAATGCAGATACTTTGTAAATAAGAGATTTTCTTCAGTGTGCACTGCTTCATTGATTGTAACGGGAAGTCATTGAGTGCTTCAGTGATGGAGAATGTTCTTTGCTTGTTTTATCTCCAGTTTGAATAATATGTTTTATTTTTCATGCTGGTAAGGTAACCAATGTAAGTCGTTGTTTTAAATAAATAAAAAGCTTTAAACTCAGTTTTGGTAGTGAAGCTACAAGATTATGACGGGCTTTCCCCCAACATTTGAAATGCATGCATTAATACATAAATGAATTAATTAATTAATAATTAAAACAAAAAAAGAAGTAGATGGTTGAAATTTTATTTTATTTTTGTTGACTTAAAAAAGTGACCATGCAGCACAAAAGCAGTGTTGAGTCGATGGGGGATATTTGTAGCAATAGCCAAAATAAATTGTATGGGTCAAAATTATACATTTCTCTTTTATGCCAAAAATCATTAGGATATTAAGTAAAGATCATGTTCCATGAAGATATTTTGTACATTTCCTATCGTAAATATATAAAAACTTAATTTTTGATTAGTAATATGCATTGCTAAGAACTTCATTTGGACAACTTTAAAGATGATTTTCTCAATATTTAGATTTTTTTTTTTTTAACCCTCAGATTCCAGCTTTTCAAATAGTTGTATCTCAGCCAAATATTGTCCATACATACATCAACCATACATCAATGGAAAGCTTATTTATTCAGCTTTTAGATGGTGTATAAATCTCAATTAAAAAAAATTGACCCTAATGACTGGTTTTGTGCTCCAAGGCCACAAATGTTTCAAGCATTGCAAAAAGTATCAGTTTATTTCACAGATTGAAAACATATCGAACAATATGCAAGCTGACCATAGCAAATGCTGTTAGTCTTGAGTAATTAAATTAAGTAGTATATGGCATAGACTGAAAAAAAAAAGTTATCAGCCAGATGATTTATTTTTTGTGGCTTTAATCCCTGGGTTTGATTACAGGTGTTTAATGGGGAGCGCCCATTATGAAGAAAGTAGAAAATGGACTTTGCACATAAATGTGGCCACACTTGGCAAATATATCCAATTCTGTATGAAACGCAGTCTGAAAGTCTCTCACACATGTGCACAGATGAAAAGACGCTCGTATGAAAGGCACAGCAGTCAGAAGTTTGGCCAAGAAATGCAGCTACTTCCAGCCATGCAACCGCCATGACGCATCGTGTCAAACAACATGCTGTTAGCATTAGCAAACTGGATTTCACATGAGTTATTGAAGGCCATTTGTAAACACAGACATGAAAGCAAACAAGCTCTTGTGCTGCTGGCCTTGATCATCAAAGCCGTATCGATCAAATGGCTCCTTCCCATTGATTCTTTCAGCAAATGCATTCAACATCTGACACGCTCGCACGCCGCTTTCAAGCATCAGACTTCAACTGACCAGCATCTTATTGTGTGTGTGTGTGTGTGTATGTGTTTCTTGCAGACCAACAAAGTGTCGTGTCAGCAGGGGATGCATCCTCTGACGCCGCTGCTGCCCTACGATCACTTCAACCCCAGTCCTCCACACATTCCCACAGACGTCAGCCAGAAACCAGGTAACACACATGATCTAAAATATCACTGGATGAGCTGCATTCGAAGCAGTTAAATAGCTAACACACACACACCAGTGTTGTTATTTTCTCTTGATGTCCAAACCGTAGCTGCGAGTATGCATATCTATGATATACATGTGGATTTAGCAGACGCTTTTATCCAAGGCGACTTACAAATAAAATGACAATAGAAGCAATCAAAATCAACAAAAGAGCAATGATAAGCAAGTGCTATGACAAGTTTCAGTTAGCCTAATGCAGTACACGTCGTTTTTAAAATTATATAATAAATAAAAGTTAAATAAATAACGAAAACAAATAGATAGAATAGGAAGCTAGTGTTAGTTTTTTTTTTAAAGAATAGAATTAGAATAAATAGTGCTAGAGTTAGAGGGTAAAATAAAGATGGAAGAGATGCGTTTTTAGTTGTTTCTTGAAGATGGTTAAGGACTCAGCTGCTGGGATTGAGTTGGGCAGGTCACTCCACCAGGAGGGAACAGTTAATGTAAAAGTCTGTGAAAGTGATTTTGTGCCTCTTTGGGATGGCCGTTCAAATATTATTCAAAGATCATACAATCTTCATCAATAGTGACATTAAAACATATTTTAGGCTTAATATTAAAGTCTGTGTAAAGTCATTTCTGAGAATTGTTTCTAAACACATTATAAATGTTAGAAATGCATTGCTGAAAACACGTTACAAAGACTGTGAACTATGTAGTACTTAATTGTGGAGTTAGACCATTAAACAGTTTTTACACCATTTTCGTGTGCAGGATTTTCTGGGCGGGGCTAACACCATGACTCGATGATGCAATGGAGACACTGAGCACGGCCCCTCCCCCAACAGCACTGCGCGGATCGATCGGTGTGAAACATCAAAGTACAGTCAGAGCTATTAGAGAGCAGACGACTCCTTATGCTTTCGAATCACTCTCGTGGTACTTTGATGTCATGCACTGATCGTTCTGCGCAGAGTCGAACACCGCTAATAACTACAGCGCAGTGGTTTGCCCACTCAATCGCAAAGTTCTGCATTACGTTCGTTAATAAGCATACTGGTTGCAGTAGCTATGCCTTCGTCGCCTAAATGCATACTACCTGGTGCAAATAATTACAAAAAAGCTCGGTCTCCTTATTTAAATAAGCTGCTAGAGGAAGACAGTTGAGAGAGACGGCAGGTTTCCCGTGAGTGGGCGGGGTTTCAGCGCCGCCGGTGGACACGCCCAGCGTTGAGAGCAGAGATATGTTATTTCTGTCGAGATGTGTGTGAGTCACTGCTGTGTTGTGCACAGCAACTTCATTCAATCCATTCATTCAACCAATATTTCAAAACAGCTGATTCACTCAAGAATGAGGCAAATGTGACTGTCTTTATGAATGAGTTCAGTGAATCATTGGCTCCACTTGTTTCATCACCACTGTGTTGCTCGAGACTCAGAGAGGAAAAATCTGGCTTTGTGAAAACTGAGCAAAAACAGACAATACTTGACAATGCTGTGTCTCAAATATAAACAATATAACTATTGTATGATATTGTATTTAAATCGATATGTGCAAATATTAAGACAATTACAGCATTAAGCGTATTTTTTATGATATAAAATAAGAGGGGCCATTTTTGCCTAATATCTGTCACACAGTCAGTCAGTCCGGCCTGCATCATGTTCCTCAGAGTATCACACAAATTAACACACAAACATCCTCAATTATTAACCTCACCATATTTTTCTGAGTCACATGAGCCTTTGTGTGAGGAACAGACCTGCATCTGAGTCATCTTTCACTGATAATGTTACATTGCATACATAATGCAGTGTTTTATAATCTAGAGATTGTAAAAAGGATATAGCACACGCACTGTCGAGTCAAGTGACAGTGGATTAGAGACCTGCTCCCGCGAGACCCGACGAAACAGAGTGCGGCGCGGGACAAGATGGGCGAGTGCTGGTGAGGGCGGGTAGACACTCTTGTGTGTGCGGGATGCGGGAGAATAAAAAGATTCACGGGACTCCCGCAAAATAGAAATATCTAAACATAAAATATCTAAAACAAATAAATTGTTATTCATCTATTGCACAAAAGCAACATGAACTAATATAAAATACAGGTGCATCTCAATATTAGAATGTCGTGGGAAAGTTAATTTATTTCAGTAATTCAACTTTTGTGAAACTCGTGTATTAAATAAATCAATGCAACATAGACTAAAGTAGTTTAAGTCTTTGGTTCTTTTGTGATGATTTTGGCTCACATTTAACAAACACCCACCAATTCACTATTACATTTCCGAGTAACTTGCCAACACTGGCAGTGAGTGATTAACATTAATAATTACAAACAGCAGAAGGTAAATAAGGCTGATGTCCCTTTGAGACCAACTGCACGGATCCAATATACTGATACACATCCGTTTTTCACCCAACTTTACGTTTATTTAACACAGCCGACTGTTTACCTGAATACTCCACACGACGAGCAATTTGACATAATTGTGTGCGTATTTGACCATTCAAGCACAAAGAAACACTAAATAGATCAGTTTTCGCGATCGCGTGCTGTCGAGAGAGGGGCTTTCAGTGCACGCGCTTCAGCTGTGTGTCAGTCAGCGCAAGCAGCAGATTGAGTTATTTTTCACTGCTTATTGCACTTATTAACTCTATCAAGTGCGTCCCACTCTTTTTCTCATTCATGCATGTTTCCTTGTTAATCTAAGGTGTATATACAGTGGGGCAAAAAAGTATTTAGTCAGCCACCAATTGTGCAAGTTCTCCCACTTAAAAAGATGAGAGAGGCCTGTAATGTTCATCATAGGTATACCTCAACTATGAAAAAAAAAATGAGAAAAAAAAATCCAGAAAAAAACATTGTAGGATTTTTAAAGAATTAAATGGTAAATTCCTCGGTAAAATAAGTATTTGGTCACCTACAAACAAGCAAGATCTCTGGCTCTCACAGACCTGTAACTTCTTCTTTAAGAGGCTCCTCTGTCCTCCACTCGTTACCTGTATTAAATGGCATCTGTTTGAACTCGTTATCAGTATAAAAGACACCTGTCCACAACCTCAAACACTCACACTCCAAACTCCACCATGGCCAAGACCAAAGAGCTGTCAAAGGACACCAGAAACAAAATTGTAGACCTGCACCAGGGTGGGAAGACTGAATCTGCAATAGGTAAACAGCTTGGTGTGAAGAAATCAACTGTCGGAGCAATTATTAGAAAATGGAAGACATACAAGACCACTGATAATCTCCCTCGATCTGGGGCTCCACGCAAGATCTCACCCCGTGGGGTCAAAATGATCACAAGAACTGTGAGCAAAAATCCCAGAACCACACGGGGGGACCTAGTGAATGACCTGCAGAGAGCTTGGACCAAAGTAACAAAGGCTATCATCAGTAACACACTGCGCCACCAGGGACTCAAATCCTGCAGTGCCAAACGTGTCCCCCTGCTTAAGCCAGTACATGTCCAGACCAGGCTGAAGTTTGCTAGAGAGCATTTGGATGATCCAGAAGAGGCTTGGGAGAATGTCATATGGTCAGATGAACCAAAATAGAATTTTGGAAAAAACTCAACTTGTCGTGTTTGGAGAAGAAAGAATGCTGAGTTGCATCCAAAGAAACACCATACCTACTGTGAAGCATGGGGTGGAAACATCATGCTTTGGGGCTTTTTCTGCAAAGGGACCAGGACGACTGATCGTGTAAACGAAAGAATGAATGGGGCCATGTATCGTGAGATTTTTGAGTGAAAACCTCCTTCCATCAACAAGGGCATTGAAGATGAAACGTGGCTGGGTCTTTCAGCATGACAATTATCCCAAACACACCGCCCGGGCAACGATGGAGTGGCTTCGTAAGAAGCATTTCAGTGTCCTGGAGTGGCCTAGCCAGTCTCCTGATCTCAACCCCATAGAAAATCTTTGGAGGGAGTTGAAAATCCGTGTTGACCAGCGACAGCCCCAAAACATTACTGATCTAGAGGAGATCTGCATGGAGGAATGGGCCAAAATACCAGCAACAGTGTGTGAAAACCTTGTGAAGACTTAAAGAAAACATTTGACCTCTGTCATTGCAAACAAAGGGTATATAACAAAGTATTGAGAAGAAATTTTGTTTTTGACAAATACTTGTTTTCCACCATAATTTGCAAATAAATTCTTTAAAAATCATACAATGTGATTTTCTGAATTTTTTTTATAGTTGAGGTATACCTATGATGAAAATTACAGGCCTCTCTCATCTTTTTAAGTGGGAGAACTTGCACAATTGGTGGCTGACTAAATACTTTTTTTCCCCACTGTAACTATTAAGTAGTACTATGTTACGCAGATACGTTTGCATACCACTGAACACACGATATAGCAAAATGTCTAACGATAGACACTTTATTCTGCGGTAACAATATACCGTCATACCGCCCAGCCCTACTAGTACAGTATAATTCATGTCATGTTTGTACACAAATTTCTAAGCTTTGATCATCAAACTAAGCATAAACATCTTAATGAGACATATTATGGAGATATAGATTGACGAGTGATAGTGGTCATTTAGGGAGTAGCTGTTATCTGTTATAAAGATCTCATTGATTTACCCTAACAAGCATTAGAATTTCATCACTTTTTGTCCATAAAAATATCATTATCTATATTTTTTTGCTCAGTTTGATTATCTAACTAAAACTAAATGTTTCTCCAAATATCATTATATAGTAATACTGTATAGAGCCATTAAAAGCCTGATATATAATAATTATTATAATAACTTAATAGTTATCTGCCTTTAGTAGACGCTTTTATCCAAATCGACTTACAGTGCATTCAGGCTATACATTTTTTTGACAGTATGTGACATATATATATCTCATATGATAACACAAAAACACATAAGCAAACCTGGCCTTATTTGTTGGATGACTAGTCGTCTAGTCAAGTGTCATTACCCATCTTTACTACAGCGATGAGTTCATTGCACCTACTTAACTTTGAAATTGATTGTTGATAAAGTAAATTGAGTAGAAATGACAGATGCTGGCATATTTCCCAGTGGCTGTAGTTTAAAGGGGTCATGAAATGAGAAACCAAATTTCCCTTGATCTCTGACATAGAAGAGGTCTTTGTATTATCAAAAACATTACTGTAAGTTCAGACTCAAAACGTTGACGTTAGTCTAAAATCCGCTTATATTGAAGGCAGTCTGCCAAAACGACAGTTTGTATAATGTTCTAATAATGATGTAACAGTGTGATAAAACTGCCTTGCAGGAGACTCATGGTCTACTCACTGCATGTGTAGACCGCCCCACGCATTCTACAGCATGCTGTTTAGCCCCGCCCACCGATTATACATCACTGCCTGTTTAGAAATGGAACCGATTTAACAGCACATGGCCTGTTTGCCTCCGAAGAAACGATTTCGACAGCACTGCCTGTTTAGCCCAGCCCACCGATTCTACGCAATGCTGTTTAGGCCCGCCCACCGATGCGACATCACTGCCCTGTTTAGCCGCCGATTCTACATCACTGCCTGTTTAGTCCCGCCTACCGATTCTACATCACTGCTGTTTAGCCCCGCCCACCGATTCTAAATCACTGCCTGATTAGCTCCGCCCACCGATTCTAAATCACTGCCTGATTAGCTCCGCCCACCGATTCTACATCACTGCCTGTTTAGCCCCGCCCACCGATTCTACATCACTGCCTGTTTAGCCCCGGCCACCGATTCTACATCACTGCCTGTTAAACACCGCCCACATATTCTACATCACTGCCAGTTTAGCCCCGCCCACAGATTCTACATCACTGTCTGTTTAGCCAACAAAAAGGTTCTACATCACTGACTGTTTAGCACCAACCACGATTCTACATCACTGCGTTGCCACGGCCACCGATTCTACATCCACTGTTGTTTAGCATGCCCACCGCTTGCTTCTACATCGCTGCCTGTTTAGCTCCACCCATTCATTCGCACATGTATTGTAAATAACGAGAGAGGCAAACGCATGTCTATGCAGAAATCAAACGATAAAGATGCTCAGAAGACAAGACGCTGTGCAGTGCCAAGATGTGGAAAATCTTCTGATCCTAAACGTTATGGAAAGAGTGAATGAAATTTATTTTTAATGAATATCCAGACCGTGTCAGTAAGAACGTGGTCCTTTGTTCGCTTCATTTTACAGCGGATTCGTTTACAAACAAGGTACAATTTGATGCAGGATTTTCAGAAAGATTGAAAGACGATGATGTGTCGACTATATTGGATCCGACAGTAATGTCGCACCACATGAGTGTGAGTAACTGTTTTTATTATGTGATCACTATTGCTTTGTCTCTTAAACAGATCATTTGATATGAGTATTATATGCGCATTTAACCTAAATCACAGCAGCATCCATCTATATCACTATATCTATATCATATTATAGAAATTAGCCTCTGACTAATGAAGCAGAGCAGGATTTACAAGCTTGTTTTGACCTCACTGATTGGAGCGTTTTTGAAGCTGCTGCCACCGATCTGGACGAGCTCACAGAGAATGTAACATCGCATATCAGTTTATGTGAAGACATGTGCATTCCTACCAGGACTCATTTAACCTACAACAACGACAACCCATGGTTCACTGCAAAACTCAGACAACTCCATCAGGCCAAAGAAGATGCTCGCAGAAAGGGGGACAATGTCTTGTATAAACAGGCTAAATACACACTGGAAAAGGAGATCAGGGTGGCAAAGAGGAATTATTCAGAAAAATAAGGATTAAATTCTCTTCCAGTGACTCTGCATCAGTGTGGAAATGTCTGAAAGAAATCACCAACTACATGACACCATCCCCCAGCACTGTGGAGACTCAACAACTGGCAGACGATCTGAACGAGTTCTACTGCAGGTTTGAAAAGACACCCCACACAAGCAGAAAAGGAAAAAAGCACCAGGCCCAGACTGTGTTACACAAGTCTGTCTGAAATCCTGTGCTGACCAACTGCCCCCCATCTTCACACAGATCTTAAACAGATCACTGGAACTGTGCGAAGTCCCCTCATGCTTCAAACACTCCACCATCATCCCCGTCCCAAAGAAACCAAAAATTACTGGACTTAATGACTACAGAACCTGTGGCTCTAACGTCTGTGGTCAAGAAGTCTTTTGAAAAATTGGTGCTGGCCCAACTGAAGGACATCACTGGACCCTTGCTAGACCCCCTGCAGTTTGCCTACCGAGCAAACAGGTCTGTGGACGATGCAATAAACATGGGACTGCATTATGTTCTGCACCATCTAGACAGACCAGGGACTTATGTGAGGATCGTGTTTGTGGACTTCAGCTCGGCCTTTAAAACCATCATCCCAAACCTCCTCCTGCCCAAACTATCTCAGCTCTCCGTGCCCACATCCGTCTTTCAGTGGATCACCAGCTTCCTGACAGAAAGGCAGCAACTAGTGAGGCTGGGAAAATACACATCCAGCACCAGTACGATCAGCACTGGTGCTCCTCAGGGTTGTGTTCTCTCCCTACTGCTCTTCTCCCTCTACACAAATGGCTGCACCTCTACTGACCCCTCTGTCAAGCTCCTTAAGTTTGCAGACGACACCACACTCATTGGCCTTATTCAGGATGGTGACGAGTCTGCTTACAAGACAGGAGGTCGAGCAGCTGGCTGTATGGTGCAGTCTCAACAACCTGGAGCTAAACACACTCAAAACTGTGGAGATGATCGTGGAATTCAGGAGAGAAAACCCTCTGCACTCCCCCCACTCACCATCATGAACTGCACTGTGGCTGCAGTGGAGTCATTCTGGTTCCTGGGCACCACAATCTCTCAGCACCTGAAGTGGGACACTCACATTGACACATTGTGAAAAAGGCCCAGCAGAGGTTGAACTTCCTTCGCCAGCTGAGGAAGTTCAACCTGCAACAGGAGCTGCTGAAACAGTTCTACTAAGCCATCATCGAGTCTGTTCTGTGCACTTCAATAACTGTCTGGTTCAGCTCAGCTACCAAATCTGACCTCCAAAGACTTCAGAGGGTAGTCCGGACTGATGAGCGAATCATTGGTACAACCCTCCATTCTCTCCAAGAACTGTACTCATCCAGAGTGAGCAAAAGGGCTGGCAGAATCACTCTGGAACCCTCACATCCAGCACACTCCCTCTTAGAACTGTTGCCATCTGGTCGACGCTAAAGAGCACTGAGCACCAGAAAGACCAGACACAGGAACAGTTTCTTCCATCAGGCAATCCATCTCATGAACACTTGACAATAACTGTGGAACACACACTATTTATTCACTCATACACTTATTTATCTATTTTATCTTATTTATCTAACACTCATACTCAGTCTACACTCATAATATACAGTATCTATACATACAAAAAACTGTCTATTGTAATATACCTGCACATACAATTGTCGATTTATAATTGGTATTCTATTATTTTTATTTTATTATCCGTGTTTTTGTTCTGTCACCCGCATTCTGTTACACTGTGGAGCTTCTGTCACGAAAACAAATTCCTCGTATGTGTAAACATACCTGGCAATAAAGCTCATTCTGATTCTGATAGCCACGCGCCTATTCAAAAAAATAGTTTTTTGATCTAAAAATCTTGCTAAAATTATAAGTGGACCTCAGAGAACAATACAAAATAAAAAACAGAGGCAGTGCATGACCCCTTTAAGGCCTGTTGATGGGCTCGACTGTGGTCAGACACCTGTCCTCATGTCAACTCACTTCATTGTGTGTGTAAGTCAGTGAACTGTGGCAGACTCAACCACCGTGACCCGACGCGCTCACATGACGATGTTGACACGGGTCTGAAATGTGTCACGACTGTACATCCAGGTAAAGTACATGGTGGAGCATGAACCGTGAACGTTTGAACCTCTGACACTTACTGTATGTGAAGGGTTTACGTTTTACTGTACTTTGTTTGATATCTTGATGGTGTTTTCTCTGCGCTTGCAGTCCAGTCATCTCAGGCATCGGTTTGATCGGTTTCACTTTCGCGCAGTGAATTGTGTCTTATATTGAAAGACTGTTTTAAAGGCAGCCTGTTTGCTGTTCATGTTTTCCATCAAGAATTGCTCATTTTACCTTCTGTCGGCTGCGCTGGGAATGTTTTGACGGCTTGTTTTGAAAATGAGTTATTATAAGAAATGTTAACTTGCAGTCATGACCAATAACTGGGGTTGTGTGTTTCAGAGAGGATTCTCACACGATGTAGAATTGCAATTTGAATTAAAGGAGTTAAAATTAAAATGGAAAGAAATTAATATACTGTATTTGTCAATGATTCATAAATGAAGTTTTACAATATATTTTAAATATATCGATGCAGTAATGAACCATAATCGATTATAGCCTACTGACGTCATTCGCATACGCGCTTGTCACGCGAGTATTAAAGTATTACGCGATTCACACTCCTAAATTACAGTAATGAGCAGAGGCTGTGCTTAATTGTCTTAAAGTGGAGATAAACCAGAAGACATAAGAAGATCCAGTTATGACATTTTGATTAAAAATGATGTTGTCAAGTACTGTGAAACATAGACACGGATGAATCGTTCACGAGAAGATCTATAAGATGCGTTTAGAAATCAGCTTTTGTCTTGAGGTTTTGGAGAGAAGCGTGAGCTGCAGGTTCTCAGCTAGAACCCATCGACTCGGTCACATTCCAGCATGGCAGGTTTATTGAGGGTTCGCTTCACGAACAGGCCCAGAGCAAATGCAAATTACAGTCATCATGCAGCATTCTTCAGCAAACACAGGTTGCTCGGGTCGCTCTTAACTGCGGGGTGCTGTGTACAAATGACTTCCTGCAGAAAAGCACAGGTAAAGTACTTTGTATGCTTTGTTGTTTTCACAATTATAAAATCACAGAATGCCATCAAGATGGTTGTACCTGCAGACCACATGCAAATTCAGTCTTAAAGCCATAGATTTACATGAAAATATGAAGCCGTTCTGAAGAAAACCAGACGGCATTGCAATTAAATCTGTAATCTCATCTGCGTCTCTTCTAGAGCTTTAAAAGACGTCTCAACAGTGTCTCAAAGTGTGCTCAGATTTGCCTAAATGCCAATCGAAGGTCCGAGATCTCAATATGAGCTGCTTTCCAGCTCTGCACTCCTACTGTATGACAGCTACTGACTCATTTCTAATAAGGCATTTTTGGAGAAACATCTGTTGATGCTTAGATTAATCATTACTGAAAGTGTCCTGAAGATATGAAAGAGCAGTCTATAAGAGAGGTTATGCTGCTTCTGAATGCTCTTGACTGTGTTGTGTAACTAAAATCACTCAAGAGTAGGACTCTGTGATTTCTGATGATGCTGAATCCAGTCATAAAAATGGCATTTACAGTATAATACACAGAATGGCACACAGAATTTCCCATCTGAACACATGTGAACTTCATCTCCAGAGCTGCTCTGAGAGTCACTTCAGCAGCATTTCACAATTTCCTTTGAGAAATACACATTAAAACCCCAAGCTCTTCACAGCAACCCACCAAACTAAAAGTCAGAAATGCATTGCCGTTGTGCAGTAGTCTGTACTTCTCAAAGTAGAAATGAGCATGTAATAATTTAACATTTCAAGGAATCTCACTCAATTTTTCTTCCATGTTTTAATTGAAACGGTAAGCCTAAATACAAACGCCAAAAATCAAAGGAATCATTACATTTTAATTTGATTGCATTTTAAAATGTTAATTGTTAATGTTTTATACATTCATTTTATTACCACTGTTTTTGATAATAAATGTGTATTAAATCATAAATCCAGAAAAATGACTTCTTTATTAAGTAACTAAATTTAATTGGTAATTAACCTCATATGGCTCTATTTTGTTAATCTATAACAACTAATACTTTGTTAAAATGTCATTGTTTTTTTAAATAAACTATTAAAAATAGGGAAAAGGGATAGGTAAAAAATTTAAAATGTAATTTGGGGAAATTACATTAGGGCTGATTAATATTTCATTAGGACTATAAAAACGTAGGTTTCTGTTCTATATGGTAAAGACTATTTTTTTATTATTTATTAACTATATAATTTAGTTTAAATAAAAGCTGTTTTGTTACTTTTTATCATCAAAGAATCCATGCAAAAAAAAAAGTTAACAGTTTCCAACAATATTAAGCCGCACGGCTGTTTCCAACATTGATAATAAATCGGCATATTATACTGATTTCTGAGGATAGGTGACACTGCAGACTGGAGCAATGATGTGAAAATCCAGCCGCGGATACAGAAATAAATACATTTGAACGAATTAAAATAGAAAAAAACAGTATTTTAAATTGCTATAATATTTCACAATATAGAGACTGCCAGACCCTGACAACAATAAAGAACTAACAAATTTTGCTTGCATCATTAGAATTGTTGTTATAGTGGTTCATCGGTGTTGAGTGATGTCTTTATGATTTTTCGTCATTTCTGCCATATGTACATTAATGAAGCACCATGATAAGGCTACCCCTAATAGTGTAGAAACTTAATTTGCTGTAAAGTTGCTTTGCAACAATTTGTATCATAAAAAAAAGCGCAATAGAACTCTTTTTCGTATTCTTTGGATCAAATAAGTGCATGCTTGGTGAGCAGAAGAGACTTTTTTAAATTGAGCAGAAGAGACTTCTTTAAAAAACAACAAAAACAGTCTTTCTGATTAAAAAAAAACAACAACAACAAAATTATTAAACTTTGACTTACTAAAATAAAAATGAAAATAAACACAGATTCAAACTATGAGACAGTATCTCGATGATACTAAAGTAACACGGGTCTGAGCGCATTAAAGCACCTGAGATCTTTCTGATCTCCTCTGGGGTTTTGAATGGCAGTCTATGGAAATAAATACATATTCAGATTAGTGGTGGCTCAGTATCTTTCAGGGAAACGGCATTTCTTAATCATTTCTATCACCTTTCACATTGGCTCCATGTGCAGCATCACACTCGTTAGCAGTAAGTGCGGGGAAAGACGCTGGGCTCTTTGTTTCTGGCCGTCTGGCCGGGGTTCGAGGCTGGTGTAATGGCAGGTTCCCAGCGTGTTAATAACGGCCGTCCTCCTCTCGCTGTCTCACAGGTGTTCACAGGCATCAGTCGCAGGAAATCTCCAGTTTCTACTCGCTGCCTCAAGGCCAGATCACTCCGTCCATGAACTGGTAAGACATCTAAAGTCAGAGAGTGCACACATCTCTCCTCATATCTGCTGATGAAGGAGAGCATCCCAAACAAGACTTGAAATGTGAAGTGGCCCAGTATGTCCTGCCCTGTACATTTACACTCTTAAAAATAAAGCTGCTTAAAAGGCTCTTCACAGCGATGCCATAGAAGAACCATTTTTGGTTCCACCTAGAACCATCTCTTTCTAACCTTTTTATAATCTGAAGAACCTTCTTTCGCCACAAAGTAGCTTTTGTGAACCGAACGTTCTTCAATTTGACACGGTTCTTATGACATTTATACAAAACGGTCTTCTATTGCATCGGAGCAACCTTTATTTTGTTTTATTTTTAAGAGTGTATGTGTGCAGCAACTTAATGTAATAACTGTACTTGTGTAAAAAGTTGAATTATTTAATACAATGGAATTGAATATTATGCATAATTTGATATAATGGTCATAACGCAATAATCTTCTCCAATCTTGAGCTCATGTTGTAGTTTACTATTGCATAATCGGTTATTGCATGAGAAATTGAACAAAGTGTAGAAACGTATAATAAATTCATAGTTTATAATCTTATGGCAGCACGTAATATAGTTGTTCCAGTTTTAGTTGTATTTGTTTAATTGCAATTGTCTTTTTTTAAGTTACTGATTTTAAAATATAAATCATGAATATTTAAGTATTCAGTAAGTAGTTTAGGATGAGATTTAAATTTAAAGGGATAGCATTTTTTGTTATTTCATTAAAAAGGTGATTATTAAATGTGACAATGTTTTAGTTGCACTCATATGTCTCGTAATGTAAAAAAAAAAACATTATTCCTTTGAGTTTAGACATTTTGTTTTTCAAAATATTACTTTTTTAATATCTTGCATCATGTGCCGTAATTACATTGTTCATTGCTGATGTTAATCTCTATGGTCTTGTGTGTGTGTGTGTGATAAATTGGCGAGCTGATTTGGAGAGAAACTCAGCTGATGTTGTGTGAGTGTCAGATTGATCGGACAGATGTTTTCATCATGCAGTGTGTCGGAGGATATATATATTCTGTCGGTGTGTGTGTGTTGTTGTGTGTGTGTGGATTGTTTATGAAGGCCGTGTGTCGGTGTTGATGGTGTCTTGTTCTCCGTTAACCTGACGTCTGTCAAGGCCTGAGAAAGCAAGCTGTCACCTGGAAACATTTCTGGTCATAAAGCATGAATGTTTCACCATCAGTGTACTTCTTGCCGTAAAGGTGAAGATTTGAAAAAGATCGTGCTTTTCCATCCGTTAAGAAGATCGTGGCGTTTTCGATTATTCCCCAATTGTCACGATCGCGTTTTGGATAAAAGCATCCGCTAAATGAATAAATGTACATTTGGATTACACATGACTAATTCACTAAAAACAAATAGACTCACTGTGATTCATATCTGTTTATCGTACATAAATTAAATGGGTCAGATTTTTTAATATAAACTCAATAACCAGGTTTATGTATTTATTAGCAATAAATCCAGTTAGTTTCAATCCCATGCATTTAATGACTTGAGTATCACAATGAACAGATTGATTCTGATTTGAATAAATGCATTTTGAAAATCTGATGTTTGAAATAAAATCAAACAGATGCAAATAGTTCATAATAAACTATGCCCTGATTTGTTTGAGTGCCTGACATACAACAAAATAAAAGTTTGTTAAACCCGCTTTATCCATATGCATGAACATTTTCTATGCAATTCCAATGCATAAATCATAAATTTAGGCTGAAATATTTTTTGAGTGCATCATTTGAATAAGTGTTGTATATAGTATATAGATAGTTTATTTTATTGCATTTTTAAATTTTAATTTAGATTTTATGTATTTATGTATGTATTATTTATTTATTTATTTTTAAATTCTTTTTTTTTTTTTTTTTTCTTTTTTTGTGCCATCAAGTAACAGAATTAAATGAGAAATGTTGCAACTAGCTAACTTATGTATATAATAATAAGTATATATTAGTTGTAATTTTATTTTCATTGGTGTTTTAGTTAAGTATAGTACGGCCCGCGTATCAAAAAGCGCTAGTATTAAAGTTGAGCGTGTGCGTTGCTAGAATTGTTTTCAGAGAGGTTTTCTGCCTCCATTGGTCAGACAAGCAGTTAGCCCCGCCCCAAACACAGTGTTCAGTGTTTGGAAAGCAGTTGAGTCTTCAGCAAATCCTCCGCCGGGGGCTCTAACTCTGTCCCCCGACCCGCAGGCCCAATCAGCCTGTCTATCCTCTGCCCTCCTGCGGCTTCAGACAGTCCTTCTCCTCCAGCCTCCAGAGCAGCTCCTCCTTCCCCAGGTACAGTACCAGCCCTCACCTGTGCTTCCCCTGACGCTTCAGCCGTATGTGTGTCGCCGCTGAGCTCCCGGTCACGACCCCAAATACTGCTAAACTGAGCCACGCTGACAGGAACGCTCCGGGTTCAGCTCTGCAGCGCTCTGATTCAGACTTTATTCAGCTAAAACTTGTCCGTTGAGCTTGTAAGCAGTGCATTATAGTGGTTTTACATGGTTGTGACTCGAGTGGAAACATGTGACCCTGGAGCACAAAAGGGTCATAAGGGTAAATTTTTCGACATTGAGATTTACACATCATCTGAAAGCTGAATAAATAAGCTTTCCATTGATGTAAGGTTTGTTAGGATCGGACAATATTTTGAAAATCTGGAATCTGAGGGTGCAAAAAAATCTAAATATTGAGAAAATCATCTTTAAAGTTGTTCAAGTGAAGTTCTTAGCAATGCATATTACTAATCAAACATTACGTTTTAAGATATATTTATGGTAAGACATTTTCAAAATATCTTCATGGAACATGATCTTTACTTAATATTCTAATGATTTTTGTCATAAAAGATAAATTAATAATTTTGACCCATACAAAGTATTTTTTGGCTATTGCTACAAATACACCAGCGACTTAGGACTGGTTTTGTGCTCCAGGGTTGATAAACCCGGAACTCTGCTTTAATTACAGTTACGAGAGATCATGCTATACTGTGACTGCAGGCACAGATAACGTGCGTTAATATGCAGATACACATTAAATATCGTCCTTATATTGGTAGATCTAGTAGTGGTTGTAAACTAAGGAACGCTCCTATTGTGCTGTGTGTCAATTTGACCCATATTCAATTTTTAAACAGCTTGAAACACTGGTTAAACTTGCTTGTCTTTCTTATTGAGTCATGAATGTGCATGCAAGGTTTTGACCCCGTAGGTGTGTTTTGGAAAGCATTTTGGTGACTACGATTGTGTTGGGAGTCAAATCGGCCCCCTTTTGGTTTCCATGCACTTGGACAGATTTTCATATCGGCCGTTTGAATAACAGCAAACTTTCAGGTACAAAAACAGAAAGCTGTAGTTAGTACAAATCTGATTTTATATGCTGGCATGCAAAAGTTTGGGATCAGTAAGGTTTTTAAAAGAAGTCTTTTAGCCTTAAAGCTCCATCATGTGATCAAACTACAGAAAAAATTGTCATACTTATTACAATTTAAAATTGGTTTGCTATTTTAAATACTGTAAAATATAATTTATTCTTGTGGTCAAAGCTGAATTTTCAGCATCATTACTCCAGTCTTCAGTTAGGAAAGAGTGTAAGCCTTTACGATCACTTTTTATCAATTTAATACATCCTTGCTGAATAAAAGTATTAATTTCTCCCCCCCAAAAAACTTTTGAACAGTAGTGCATATTGTTACAAAAGGTTTCTATTTGACAAATGCTGTTCTTTTTAATATTTTATTCCTCAAAGTATCCTGATAATAAATCGCATATTATAATGATTTCAGAAGGATCATGTGACTCTGAGTTATGATGTTTTGATCACAGAAATAAAGTGTAATAAAACCGAAAACCGTTATTTTAATATTTTACAATATTAGTTTTTTCTGTATTTTTGATCAAATAAATGCAGCCTTGATGAGCAGAAGAGACCTCTTTAAAAAAAAAACATAAATATATAAAGTCTCTGAGAAGCTGTAATAGAGATTACATTTTTGCATGACTCTTTAGTGTTGATTTTTGTCATAGAGCATGGAAACCAGTAGGGGCCTATTTTGACACAAATGTCGTACCCACAACACAACATGAAAGTTAATAGCTGGTCTCTGTGGAAATGACCGATCATACGCTGTGTGATCTTTTGGTTCCTTTTTCATATTGAAGTACTTTCTTGTGGTTCACATAACGTCCAGTCAGAAAGTAACCCAGACGTCTATTGGGTACGACTCAATCTCTTCTCGGGTGTTCTTCAAGCCGTTTGTTTGTTTGGTCAGCTCAGTCTCAAAGTGGATTGGGTGAGGCACCAACCCATCGCTGTGGCTTTTCCCATCAGACGTCAACTGTGATCAAATCCTTCCTTTGTAACCCAAAACCCGAATTAGATGAACAAATCATGTTAATATGCTTACATGCAGTAATAAATCCAAGCTGTGGAGATGGTTTCATTCGGATGTCAACAGACGACGCACATCTTTGTTCAATTCTTCTCGTGTCAAAGGCACAAATCCAAAACCGAGTCTGGAGGGGACGCTTTGTTGAGCTGGAACCCTTTCTGCTGTCCTTTCCCATCAAATATTAGTGCTGCTGTAGAGCCGGCTTTGAGATGATATTTGAGTTTGTGTTGAATGCTTCAGACGGCGTGCTTGTTTTCCCTCCCCAGTATGTGCTTGCGGCGCTTCGGCGGTGCAGATAGAGCGCCAGCTGCTGGTCACATGACGCATTGACGCTTCATTACAGTTTTTTTTTCAGCTGCTTACACACACAATCTTTACTTGTCACACAGTTTCTGAAAGCTGACACTCAAACACCAGAAGCACACACCAAATCTACAAAACCATACGCTAATTCTCCTACATCGCACTTTTTTGCAATCAGAGTTTTTTTTTTTTGTGTGTGTGTGTGTGTGTGTGTAGGTTCTCTCATTCTCTGATGCTTCAGTCCGGCATGCACCCTACAGGCATCCCACACCCCGCGATAGTGCCTCCGTCCGGCAAACACGAGCACGACCAGTTCGACAGGAGCATTTACACGTAAGTCCTCTGATGCTTTCAATGAATAGTGCACAGAACAGACCTGGGGCCTCATTTATAAAACGTGCGCACGCACTAATTTGATCTCAAAGCCACGGGAACGTTCATATTTGTGACCCTGGACCACAAAAAAAGTCATAAGGGTCAATTTTTCGAAACTGAGATTTATACATCATCTGAAAGCTGTGTGGTTTGTTAGGATAGGACAATATTTGACTGAGATTTACTATTTGAAAATCTGAAATCTGAGAGTGCAAAAAAATCTAAATATTGAGAAAATCCCCTTTAAAATTGTGCAAATGAATTTCTTAGCAATGTATATTACTAATCAAATATTAAGTTTTTATATATTTACAGTAGTACATTTACAAAATATCTTCATGAAACAAGATCTTTACTTAATATCCTAATGCTTTTTGGCATAAAAGAAAAATTGATAATTTGGACCAATACAGTGTATTGTTGGCTATTGCTAAAAATATCCCCCAGCGACTTAACACTGATTCTGTGCTGCAGGGACACATATATAAATTCAGTCTTGCATGGAAACGTGCTAGAGCCACTTCAGGTTCTGAGCGACATACACACTTTTCCATTGTTAGCCATCATGAATGATAATAATAATAGTAGTATTAGGCATGTGCATTTCAGTTAATTTTCCTGACAGATATCAGATGCTGGACAATTGGTTAAGAGTTAACAACAAGATTAGAATGTTAAATAAAAACTAAATTAGATTTTAAAAATTATGCGTTAATAATGTCATAAATGTGCAAATATCACCATAAACATAACATGAGTTTTGACATGCCGTCATGCATCTGCCGCACTTTTGTGAACGGAAAAAGCCCAATAAATTGTATACCCTTAAATAAACGAAACACGAAATATGTTTGACTTAAAGTAAAACAAAATTTTAAGCAAGTAAGCTGCGCTGAGTTTTGGTGTGCTTCTGTGATTCGCTCCTCATTAAAAGAACCAAGAGTTAAAACGTCATCCTGTTTTTCTGGATCTACACATTAAAGCACGCTATTTTATTTTATTGTGAGTGTACACAAATAAAAGCCCAACTTTGGCCTCACTAAAGGTCTTTTTCCGGCTGCTCGCCATCCTCAAACAACTGTTATCGACGTTGACTGATGCTCTTTTATATGCTAATGATATTAATTAGGGGCTATTTACAAGGCAGAGATCTGACACCAGTCATCTGCGCACAATTTCAAGATCATTTGCGATTTATAAATGCCACATCTGGAAGTGCGCATGTTCGTTTTACGTTTTCTCTCAATCGCACTTGTGCATGTTTGAGAAACGATCTTAGAACAAATTTAGGACACAACTTTTTATAAATGAGGCCCCTGGAAACTCTTGAACCCTTGAAGTTAGTTTTCTGAAATTTAAGCACATGCAAATATCATTCCAGTAGTTTATTTCTATGTTTGTGCCATTTTTTTAAGTGCACACATTTTGGTCTCAACACCAAAAATGCAACGTCTGAACACAGTTGACTCGGACGGGACTAGTTTTCCTGGAGGACGTACTTTGTGATTTTAATCCCATCTGAATCTGCCAAATCTGTGTTTTTCCCACACAACCTCTGTAATAATTCCAGAGAAAATTACCTTCGTTGGTTCCTGTGAGATCTGGAATTGCCTTGTGAGTTTGCACCCCTGAATAGAAATACTTGACACAAATCTGATTCTCATAATAAATTGTCCATGTCTGTGGTCCTAATTATAATACCTCAAATACCTCTGTTTGTGTGAAATATATCCAGTGCTGGGTAGATTACTTACAAAATATAGAATAAAAAAATTCCAATAGTTAAGTAATCCATTACATTACACGTTTTAGTAACTGAGAACTTATTTTTTACTTTTAGATTACTTTTGACCTAATGCATTGATCACATTGATTTAAATAAGACAATCTTGTAGCATATTGATGTAAAATACAAAGAAAAAGAAAATATATTACATTTGTTCTTATTAACAACATGAAGCGCATTAAAAAGTTTCCCAAACTGGGGTTCATTGCAGGAATTTGTGAATTTAAAATGAAAAAGCTAATATTAATACATCATGAAGAATGAATCCTGTTTCAAAATAATGATCATTTAAATATAAATTATGTGTTCATTGTATTTGAATTCAAATGTTGAAATGTTGAGAAACTTATTTTTCAAGTTTAAGTAAAACTTAATAAAACGGAAATTATTTTTGTAAATTTCCGTTTTTGTGTAATTATATCCATCTGACTAGTGTCTGGTAGAAGACTGGAAAACTCGTAGGCTATTTTAGAAAGGAAGATTGGATATTAGGATATTAGAATAATTTATTGCTTTACTAAGAATAATATGTAATCATGTAATTCCTAATAAAGTAACCATAGTCTGATTTCAATTATTTTAAAATATAACTACAAGTACTTAATTTTTGGAATCTGATTACGTAATCCACATTACATGTAATCAATCACTACTCAGCACTGAATATACAGTATTTTTGTTTAATATGAAGTGTTAGATCAAGTCTCCACGTCAGAAATTTCAGATCTGAATCCCGTCACCGAATTCTGCCGAAAACCAGTCAGCGAAGTCTTGTCTGATACCCAAAACCCGTATTAACAGTCTTCTGTCAGCCGAGAAGTTGACTGAGACAGCCAGAGAAGAGCAGAAGAGGAGACAAGTGATGATGATAACAAAGGAGCAGAGTTTATCGAAAAATCATAGTTGCGTCTGTTTCAATTCTCAGACTTCATCTGACCAGAGCAAATGCAACAAGTGTTATTACACTACGATCGGTAGCCATGGAAAATGACTGCTTCACAACAACGTCCCTCTTATCATGAAGACAAATATCCCTTGAAACCACACAATCATAAGACAACAATGGGAAAATAATATCAAATATAATAATATAATATAAGTGACTAATCAATGAAATGAGTATATAAGTGGTTTAAATGATCACTATAGATGAGAGATAAACATGGGCTTTGTGCCTTTGTTGATTTCGAGTAACGCCCGTCCAAACATCTTATTAACTATTGTTATTTGTATAATGAAGTGTTTTTCTCTTTCTTCTTCATCACGTACCTCAGCAAATCTCATGCAGAGTTGAAGCGCGAGAAGGAGCCCAAGAAGCCGGTGATCAAGAAGCCGCTGAAAGCGCGTTCAAGATGCTCTACATGCGGAGAAGCGGGCCAAAGTCTCGCTGAGTGCACGCTGATGAGAAGCCGCCACACCAGATCCTGGGCCGCGGTGCGTTCCAATCCGCTTCCCTCTGCTGTCCAGGATGACTGTTTGTGTGTGTGTGTGTTTGAGAGAGAGAGTGAGTGAGTGAGTGAGTGTGTTTGAGTGAGTGTGTGTGTGTGTGTGCGTGTGAGAAGAGTGAGTGAGTTGTGTGTTTATTAGAGAGTGAGTGCGTGTGTTGGTGTTAGAGTGTGATATTTGTGAGTGATGAGTGTGAGTGTGTGTGTGTGCGTGTGAGAGAGTGAGTGAGTGTGTGCGTGTGAGAGAGTGTGTGTGTGTGTGTGTTTGTTTTTGTGTTTGTGTGTGTTTGTGTGTGTGAGAGAGTGAGTGAGTGTTTGAGTGAGTGAGAGTGAGTGAGAGAGAGAGAGAGTGAGTGCGTGTGTGTGTGTGTGTGTGTGTGTGCGTGTGAGCGAGTGAGTGAGTGTGAGTGAGCGTGTGAGTGTGTGTGTGAGTGTGCGTGTGAGAGAGTGCGTGAGTGTGTGTGTATGAGTGAGTGAGTTTGATTGTGTGTGTGGTGCGGTGAGAGAGTTAGTGATTGGTGGGCGGGTGAGAGAGTGTATTGAGTGTGTGTGTGTATGAGTATTGAGTGTGTGTGTTTGTGTGTATGAGTATTGAGTGTGTGTGTGTGAGAGTTGCGTGATGATTGAGTGAGTGAGTGTTTTTGGTGGGTGTGTGTGTGTGCGTGTGGCGATAGTGATTTAGTGTGTTGCGTTGTGAGAGTGTGATAGTGTGAGAGTTTGAGTAGTGGAGTGAGTGAGTGAGTTGAGTGAGTGGTGGTGTGTGTGTGGTGTGTGGTGGCTGAGTGAGTTAGTGTGTGCTGTGAGAAGTGAGTGAGTGAGTGAGTGAGTGATTGAGTGATGGGTTGTGTGTGTATGATGTGAGGTTGGAGTGAGTGATTTTGTGGTGTGATAGTGTGATGAGTGAGTGCCTGTGTGTGTGTGTAGGTGTGTGTGTGTGTTGTTTGTGTATGTTATATATCCTGGTGGGATTTAACTGAGCTCACACTATGTCATGGTGGTTTAGCATAAATTGTGTTCCCCACGGGTACAAAAGCTTATAAATAATTCAGAATGAGTTTTTTTTTAAATATAAAAATGCAGAAAGTTTCCTTTTAGGGGTAGGTTTAGGGGTAGGGTTGGTGTCGGGCAATAGAAAATACAGTCTGTACAGTATAAAAACAATTACACCTATGGAGAGTCCCCATAAGGATAGCTGACGCCCCACGTGTGTTTTTGTGTGTGTGTGTGTGCGCGCGTTTTTTTTTTGCGACAAATAAGGACATATATTTGTATAATGACAAAGGTATAACAGGTATCACAAGGAGACGGTGACGTTTGTGTGTGTGGTGTGGTGGTGTGTGTGTGTGTTAAATGTCCCCACAAGGATATTAAACCCTGACATTTGGTGACATTGTGGTGAACTGCCTGCGCTCCCCGCCCATGATGGAAAAAAATTATTAAAAATAGTAAATGATGTTTATCTGAAAGTGTATCAATGCAAACAGGTTTTCTGTAAGGCAGCAGTGGGGAATGTTGATCCTGGAGGGCCAGTGCAGAGTTTAGCTCCAACCAATTAAACACACCTGAACAATCTATCAGTCTTCAGGATTACGGAAGGTTTTTTTTTGTCACGCTGCAGACAGGCGGCCATGCCCAGATCAACTCCCCCCAACCCCTGCGTAGAGGGGTAGGATTATGTTGGTTTGTGGTTATGGGATAGAAAATATTGTTTGGGTCAGCATAAAAGTACAGAGTCGAAGGGGTCACCAATTTCACGAAACCGATGTGTTGTGTGTGTGTGTGTGTGTTTGTGTGTGTGTGTGTGTGTTGTGTTTGTTGTGTGGTGTGTGTGGTGTGTGTGTGTGTGTGTTGTGTGTGTGTGTGTGTTTTACAGTGGCACGCCTGAACCCTCGAGGACAGCGCCAGTACATGACCTAGCGCGAAGGAGCGCAGCTTCAACCTGCAGCTTTATCCCAGCTGGTGCGGCCCGTGACAACTACGTCGTGCTTTTCGCATTACTCTGCGCTAAGTGGGAAATCCCATGTGGGTATAACGTGACTAGCAGCAGATGCATTGTCCGAACTCCTTCAGTTCAGCTCAGTACAGATCATCGACAAGGATATTATTCTGATTATTCTCTAGATTTCTTATGCACAGGGTCGTGTTAACTAGAACTAACGATCAAAACATTTCAGTTAATTGAAATAAATCTGCAATAAAATAAAATATAAATATTAGATGATATTAGCTTCAGTTAGTTGCCAAGCCAAGATTTCTATATTTTTAAGTTGAGGCACTAAAATCTAACCCAGCTCAGTGTCAATACAGATACTTTTCTACAAAACTGAAAAAAACGTACCTATAGTACGATCGCATGCGGGTTCCAGTTATAATGAACTTTTATTGCTTTTCACACAAAGTATGATTTACAGGTCCACAGTTTCAATTAATAAAGCTTAATTTTCACATAATTACTTGAGGAATGTTATGTTATGAATTCAAAACAATTTTAATATGCTGCGAGATTTGAAAACTGATACTTTTGAATGTTAACGTCACATAGACGCACGTATTTTTTTATGAGAGTTGCTAAAATTACTAACTAGAAATAAAATAAATAAAAAATCTAAAACTGAAATAAAATTCAATTAAATAAAATTAAGCAATTAAAAAAAGACAAAAGCACGTAACAAAATGACAAAACATAACAAATTAAAATGAAATAATTAAAATAAAAGCAAATTCAAAATAGCATAGTATATAAATAATAGTAAAATAGCACTGTTATGCATCTGATTTATAGTGCATGTTATTCCAAAGAAAAAAAGGTTTGTTTTTGTTGTCTTTTTTTTGCACAGACTATGATTACTAAAATGAGCATAAAATATTAAAGTGTGCATAATTTTGTGTCAGATAAGAAGACATGCATAAACTACAAGGAAAATACATCAAAATACAAAATAGTAATTTCTAATTTATTATAAAGTCATTTATTATGTAGGAAAATGAGCTACATGTTTGCAGCAATTTCCATTTTTCCCGGGAAGTGACGATTCTGTTCTCGTGCAAACGGTACTTCATTTGCAAATGTTTTATTCAATGTTCCATTTTTTATTCCATTCCTTTCCTTTCCTTTTTTTTTCGCATTAGTTAAATTTACAATTTTGGAAAGACACAGCTATTGAAAGAATATATTATTTTTTAATATATTAATATGTACAATTGTGTGCTTGATACTTAATTTGATAATATACGAATGTACAAAAAATACTACTAATAAATCTCAATCTCAGAGATTTAACACCCATGGAAATATGTAAATATTAGATGAAAAACTTTTTAGTTATTTGGCCGGGACAAGATTTCTACATTTCTAGAGTTGAAGCATAACTGGGGGAACAAAATTAGATATATATATATATATATCTATATATATTTTATATATATATTACAAAACCAGAATCACATAAAAATTAACAAAAAAATACCTAAAAGAAAACTTGCAAAGTCTAAATAAAAGCTAATAAAAAAATATCAATAATACTATAATAGATATAAAATATTAAAAATAGAGTTATGCATGTGTGAGTCTTATGCAAAGATAACACCGTTTGTGTTTGTAATCTGTGAAACTTGATAGTTACTTACTACTTACAAATGATAAATAATACATATTGTTTATTTAAATATTAATAATTTTCATTAACAATAATATAATTTTTGAGCAAAACCACGTCCCCGAAAATCCACTGATTTACTGGTTTATCACAGCTACCCGTTTTCCTTTTTTGGTAAGTTCAATATTTGAATATTTTCAGGAAGTAACATCTCTCTCTCAGAGATTGACACCCATTACATGTGAACAGAAATTTCACCTGCATTTAGAGCTGTCACCTACATGTAAACAGGAAACACACAACCCACACAGAGATATTAACT
This sequence comes from Sinocyclocheilus anophthalmus, assembly GCA_018155175.1. Lineage (NCBI taxonomy): Eukaryota > Metazoa > Chordata > Actinopteri > Cypriniformes > Cyprinidae > Sinocyclocheilus > Sinocyclocheilus anophthalmus. The sequence goes on from JADLZN010011635.1 coordinate 249,277, forward strand.
GCAGCGCTGCTGTGCGGATGTGTCGGTACCACACACCAAACACACCACACACACACTCACTCTCTCACACACACCACACACACACACTCTCACACACACATTCTCACACACACACACATACACACACTCTCTCTCACACACACACAAACACCCCTCACTCACTCTCTCACACACAACAAGACAAACTCACCCACACACACACACACACACACACACACACACACACACCCTCCACACCACAACACACACACACACCAACTCACTCTCTCACACCCCACCACAACACACACTCACACACACACCACACCGCACTCTCACTCACCACAGACACACCACGCACACACACCACACCCACGGCCATAGACACCGCTCACACACACACACACCTCTCGCAACAGACCACGCTCCTCACAGACACAATCAACTCCGAACTCACACCACACACACACACCCACACACACACACACATGAACACACACTCACTCTCACCAACTCACACACATACACACACACGCGCAACACACACACACACACACACAACCAGACACACACACACACACACACACTGCAGCACATAAACACTCTCACACACACACACACACGCTCGCACGACACTCTCACACACACACACACAATCACACTCGAAATCACACACAACCACACACACGACACACACACACACAGCACCCCACACACCATTAATCACACCACACACAATGACCACGCACACACATAAACACACACACGAACACACACACACAGAGTGTATTTGGGAAAGCAGGGGGTGGAAGAAAGCAGCGACGTGTGCAGAGATCAGACAGATTCAGGAGTTTACACTGAGTGACCTGTGTAATTAGCATGATTCAACACGTGTGTGTGTGTGTGTGTGTTTGTTGTGTGTGAGAGAAGAGAGAGAGAGAGAGTGTGTGTGTGTGTGGGGGTGTGTGTGTGTGTGTGAGAAGAAGAGAGAGAGAGAGAGAGATAGAGTGTGTGTGTGTGTGTGTGTGTGTGTGTGAGAGAGAGATAATGTGTGTGTGTGTGTGTGTTTTTTTGTTTGTGTGTGTGTGTGTGTGTGATGGTCAGCGTGATCACGTCCTTCTCTCATCACCACAGGGCAAAAAGAAGCGAAGGAAACGAGACAAGCAGCAGGACCCTGGCACAGGTACATGTTTGTGTTTTCACATGCATTGAGTGCATTTAGAGTGAGTTCTGCACAGATCATGAGGAACATTCTTCTGTTTCACATACAAAAATATCAAAGATCAAACTGATCATTGAAACTGAATTCTGACTGGACGAGCCACGTTCCGATCGCACACCTGTGATGCAACACTAGTGCATTATATCACTCAGCAGAAGAATTAGAAACAGTTATTTCTAATAAATGCTGATAATGCAGATATTCATTGAACTCTGGTGTCTTCTCATCAAGCTGCTGATGCAGCCCAGCCGTCACAATGAGATTATTCTGCTCATTCCGACTGTCAACTTTTGATTAACATGTATGTAAACTAAAATTATTCTATATGTTTCTTATGTACCAGGGTTATTATCGTTAACTAAAACTAACTGAAATAAACCTGCAAGACAATAAAATAACAATGATACTTAAATAGCGCTGGTGTGAGGGGATTAAGAGATGCACACAAGTCTAGTTCAAATGAGTAACTTCTGGAAGAGATAGCAGAGGTGCTGGACAAGGATGAAACGCTCCAGTGTGCATGATGGCTAATAAATGGTGCATGCTTTGAAAGACTGCATGTTCAGCTGTGCACATCTGTGTAATATATACTGCAGTGTACACTTTCACTCAGAAATTGCTGGTAAATGTCACAAAAAAGTATGAAGTTACAACACTGAAATAAACATGACATCTTGAAGTAGAAAGACCTGAAATAGTTTTGTTTTTTGTAAAACAATAATAATAACAACAATCATTTTTGTATGGAAGCTCGTTTCCGCCATGGGATAAAAAATAAAAATGGTAATTGCAACTTTTTGTCTAAAAATTCTGACTTGTTTGTATCTCACAATTTAGACTTTTTAGAATTGCAAGAAAAAGCCAGAAATCTATATACTTATGAGTTTATCCCTCAAAAGTCAGAGTTTGTATAATTCAATTCTGACCTTTTTCCCTCAAAATTCTGAGTTTATATATCATAATTCTAACTTTTTTCATCAAAATTCAGAGTTTTTATCTCACCATTCAGACTTTTTTCCCCCTCAAAATTCAGTTTAATTCACAATTCCGTTTTTTCCCCTCAAAATTCCAAGTTTTTCACAATTCAGTTTTTTCCCCTCAAAATTCCAAGTTTTTCACAATTCTGTTTTTCCCCTCTGAATTCCAAGTTTTTCACAATTCTGTTTTTGCCCTCTGAATTCCAAGTTTTTCACAATTCTGTTTGTTTCCCCTCAAAATTCCAAGTTTTTCACAATTCTGTTTTTTCCCCTCAAAATTCCAAGTTTTTCACAATTCTGTTTGTTTCCCCTCAAAATTCCAAGTTTTTCACAATTCTGTTTTTCCCCTCTGAATTCCAAGTTTTTCACAATTCAGTTTTTTCCCCTCAAAATTCCAAGTTTTTCACAATTCTGTTTTTCCCCTCTGAATTCCAAGTTTTTCACAATTCTGTTTTTTCCCCTCAAAATTCCAAGTTTTTCACAATTCTGTTTTTCCCCTCTGAATTCCAAGTTTTTCACAATTCTGTTTGTTTCCCCTCAAAATTCCAAGTTTTTCACAATTCTGTTTTTCCCCTCTGAATTCCAAGTTTTTCACAATTCTGTTTTTCCCCTCTGAATTCCAAGTTTTTCACAATTCTGTTTTTCCCCTCTGAATTCCAAGTTTTTCACAATTCTGTTTTTGCCCTCTGAATTCCAAGTTTTTCACAATTCTGTTTTTGCCCTCTGAATTCCAAGTTTTTCACAATTCTGTTTTTGCCCTCTGAATTCCAAGTTTTTCACAATTCTGTTTTTGCCCTCTGAATTCCAAGTTTTTCACAATTCTGTTTTTGCCCTCTGAATTCCAAGTTTTTCACAATTCTGTTTTTCCCCTCTGAATTCCAAGTTTTTCACAATTCAGTTTTTTCCCCTCAAAATTCCAAGTTTTTCACAATTCTGTTTTTTCCCCTCAAAATTCCAAGTTTTTCACAATTCTGTTTTTGCCCTCTGAATTCCAAGTTTTTCACAATTCTGTTTTTGCCCTCTGAATTCCAAGTTTTTCACAATTCTGTTTTTGCCCTCTGAATTCCAAGTTTTTCACAATTCTGTTTTTGCCCTCTGAATTCCAAGTTTTTCACAATTCTGTTTTTGCCCTCTGAATTCCAAGTTTTTCACAATTCTGTTTTTGCCCTCTGAATTCCAAGTTTTTCACAATTCTGTTTTTTTCCCCTCAAAATTCCAAGTTTTTCACAATTCTGTTTTTTCCCCTCTGAATTCCAAGTTTTTCACAATTCTGTTTTTCCCCTCTGAATTCCAAGTTTTTCACAATTCTGTTTTTCCCCTCTGAATTCCAAGTTTTTCACAATTCTGTTTTTTCCCCCTCAAAATTCCAAGTTTTTCACAATTCTGTTTTTTCCCCCTCAAAATTCCAAGTTTTTCACAATTCTGTTTTTTCCCCTCAAAATTCCAAGTTTTTCACAATTCTGTTTTTCCCCTCTGAATTCCAAGTTTTTCACAATTCAGTTTTTTCCCCTCAAAATTCCAAGTTTTTCACAATTCTGTTTGTTTCCCCTCAAAATTCCAAGTTTTTCACAATTCAGTTTTTTCCCCTCAAAATTCCAAGTTTTTCACAATTCTGTTTTTTCCCCCTCAAAATTCCAAGTTTTTCACAATTCTGTTTTTCCCCTCTGAATTCCAAGTTTTTCACAATTCAGTTTTTTCCCCTCAAAATTCCAAGTTTTTCACAAAACTCTTTTCTCATAATTGTTAGATATAAACTTGCCATTGCAAGGAAAAAAGTCAGCTCACAATTCTGACATTTTCATTACAATTGAGTTTATATCTCACAGTTGTGTTTACATCATGCTGTTCTGAGAAAAGAAATGTAAACTCACAATTGTAAGAAAAAAGTCAAACTAGAGGCAAGTTACTTTTATTTTTTTATTCAGTGGCAGAAACAAGATTCCTTAGTTTTGTCTTATTTACAACTTTAAAAACATATATTTGGCAGTACAGTAGGCAGTGTGCATGGACTAGCAGCTGATATGATATTGCGTAGCTCTATGTATTTGCAGTGGGCTTGGTTTAGGTCTTGACTGTGATTGCTTTTCTCTCTCTCCTGGTGTTTGGACGGCTAACCTCTCTGCCTCGGCGGCCTCTTCTCCTTCTTCTCCTCTTCTCTCTGCCGCTGTCTCTCTTTCTCTGCACGCATGCTGCCTTTCGCTCAGACCCCGGCTCGCCAAAGAAATGCCGCGCTCGCTTTGGCCTCAAGCAACAGACGGACTGGTGTGGCCCCTGCAGGTGTGTACGACTGTCACTAACAGCCCTCTGGAGCTCAGCAGCTCTGCTTTCATCACTGCTTCATCTGACTTTATGCTCTCCAGAAACCGGCCGTAACTTTGGCACAGTGGTGGAAGAAGAAGGGTTGTAACTTATTGATTATTATTCATTCTAGCCAACACTAGTCAGTCAGAAAGATTAGTGCAGACTAGGGCTGCATGATTAAACTAAATAAATGGCTTAGTGTGATTATCAAGTTACAAAGGCTGCTATTTAATTCATGCTCTAAGTTGAACCTTTAACATTTGAGGAATGACACAATAAGATTAGTATTGTAATTTTATATTTAGAATTTGTTATATTATTGTTATTTTTCTTACATATTATTTTTTATTTTACACTGAAATATTATAAAATACAGTATTTTAAATTAATTTAATTTGTGATATTTGTATTTAGAACATAATATTGTGTTGTTGTTTTTATCGCCAATAATAATAACAAAATTTTGGTCATCTTTTGCAGCACAGTCCAATATATTTGCTTTTTAATAATTTAATGCGTTTTAATAATAACAGTAATATTATTTTTTATAGCTATATTGATATAATCACAAACTTTGGGAGTAAAAAAAAATTGTGAATTAGACAAACAGTAGCATTCCTGGTTATTATTATTTAGCAATACTAAATTGCAGTATTATTATAATTATTATTCAAGAAAAAGAAATTCAATATGTGATAGCCATATTGATATATAATCACAAAATGTTTGGCCAAATTGTGCAGCCTTACACACAAGACATTAAATTGTAATCATATTTTTTTTTTTCCAGAAAAATTACAATAGTGCGGCCCTCTAATGTGTATGTATGATCTAAAAATAAGCTTGTTAATTTATTACTAAAACTTAATATACACTATCAAAACATTATATAAAATTTATATCAAAACATTAAAATAAACTTTAATATACTAAAATGTAAATTTTGTTTAGTGGTAATCAAAGTGTCAAAAAAAAAACAGCATATAGTATTTAAAAAGAAATGTAAATATGTGGCTACAAACAGTATAAAAATACAACGTATAAACATCCAAATGCATTACCATGCAAATGCAAAAATACTAGTTTTCATTTAGAGTAATCAGTACTAAAATTCAACAGTACACTCTTAAAAATAAAGGTGCTTCACGATGCCATAGAAGAACCTTTTTTGTCTAAATGGTTCCATAAAGAACCTTCAACATCTGAAGAACCTTTACGTTTCACTAAAGCTACTTTGTGGCAAAAAAAGGTTCTTGAGATTATACAAAGGTAAGAAAGAGATGGTTCTTTAAAGAACCTTTGACTGAATGCTTCTTTGTGGAACCAAAAATGCTTTTAAGAGTGTAATTCTTGAGTAGCTTACCAGTAACTCACACGCTCAAGCTCTGTTAGACTGGTTTGTGGTCATTTAGTCTGATTCCTGAGCCAGTTCAGCAGATTCACTGTGAAGACTCAGTTTGTTCACGAACCTGAGCTCACTATCTCGTCTCAGATGTCAGTTTCTTGAGTTTTTAGGAGGTAGCTCTGCAGCAGGGTTTGCAGACGCGCTGGCCGAGAGAGTGTGTGAAGTGACTGATCTCCAGCGGCTCCTGACGTGGTTTGCTCGTGCTGCGGTTTCCCGTCAGTGAGGCTTACGTGTTGCAGTCGCTTTCAACTTTAACATTCAAAACGATTCCCTAAGGCAAGACGCTGCAGACAAAACCAGTGATTTTTGTGCACCAGTCAGTTTTGAGATTCTGCTTGCGTTTTACTGGATGGAAAACATGCAAAATACATATTTAAGTTTTACCTTATTATGCTTCATCTATCTGCATCTGTAGATTTCAATTAGAATACATATATTTAAAGGCGGTTTTATTCCCATGTCTATTCTGAAGGTTTTTACAGAGGATTTTGTTCATCATTCACTTGATTTATATGTGACACTGGAGCACAAAACCTTCATAAGGTCATTTTAGTCGAAGCTGAAAGCGGATATAAGCTTTTCATTGATGTAAGGTTTGTTAGGATCGGACAATATTTGAAAATCTGGAATCTGAGGGTGCAAAAAAATCTAAATATTGAGAAAATCATCTTTAAAGTTGTTCAAATTAAGTTCTTAGCGATGCATATTACTAATGATAATACATTTTTTTATATATTTATGGTAGGAAATTACAAAATATCTCCCTGGAGCATGATCTTTACTTAATATCCTAATATTTTGGCAAAAAAGAGAAATGTATAATTGTGACCCATACACTGTATTGTTGGCTATTGCTACAAATGTCCCCCAGCGACTTAACACTGCTTTTGTGCTGCAGGGACACATATAATATTTTATCCTCCAATATGCTGACAAAATGAAACATTCGATTTCGCTGTATTCGATCTTCAGATTTCCGTTCTAGAAAAGCATGCAAGTTACTGCATTTTAAATGAGATAATGCCTCATTTGCTTAACAGAAAACATGTAATCTATTAGTTAATAATGCAACCCAAAAGATAAAACGCAGTGATCAAGTTGAACACGTATCTTTCATTTTATAATTCATGTTTTAAAATCTTACTGTAAATGTGACTGTTTATTAGTTGTATGAACTGCTGAGTGCATAAGTTCACATATAGTCCAGAATTATGAATCACAATCCCTCTTTTATTATTATTATTATTATCAACATCTTGAGATTCTACAAACGTATGCACTCCGCTGTATTTAATGCAGGACTAAATATATTCCTGCTTGGGTCATGAACTGATATGAATTTTTTACCCTGTAGTTTTCTTTAAAACTGTAAGTTAGGTTCACATTCCTCTGATCTTTTAAATTTTATGACCTTGGCGGTTTTCGTTCAAAACTCGGTCGTAAATTTAGAGTGTGAACTTGACTGGAGTTTTAATTGTCATGTTTTTAGGAAAATCGGGAATATTCACTGAAATTCAGTCGAATAAAGCAGTCCTTTTTTCACACGTCGGCGTTTCACACTTATTGTAACACGTATAAACTACATAAACCTATCTCACTGCATAACTGTTTTTTATACAAATTTGTGTGCTCTTACAATCAATTTCTCACTATCCATTTGTAAAAAAAATAGAGGCAGTTCATATTTGTGACGTTTCACATCCACGCTTTATTCACAGATAACTCTCTTGACTGTTCCTAGGAGGAAAAAGAAGTGCATTCGCTACCTTCAAAGAGGACGCTGCGCCAGCCCCCATTCTTCCGATGGAAGTGCTATAGACTCCTCCCCTTCACCTGTCAATCACCTGCCAAACCCCGCCTCCCCCACCAGCAGTCCCCTCCCACAGACCGCCAAACGCTCCGCCCACCCGCCCAGACTCTCGCTCGACTTCAGCAGAATTAAAACAGAGAGCGCCGTAAGGCAGCCACAATGACTGACGGCTCGGTCGCTGCGGAGACTGATCTCACATTCTTCAAGTTCTCTTCACTTCAGTTTCCTCGGGACATGGGGCGTCCTCTCATCTTTTAGGAAGTCATGGAATTAGATTTCCGTGTGGATGAATCTCATGAAGAATGTTTTTTCCCTCCCGTTTTCATTCATTTTAATGACAATTAAGCATATTGTATTCATTACCAATAATGCAAAAAAGATCATTTTTGCTACTGTAGTTTGGAATATATATATATATATATATACACACACACATATATATACAGGGTTCAACATTTACACTTCTATATCCCGATAGAGTTAAGCAGTTAAGGAACATTACACGAGCAAGAGTGCTGTTTTCCCAAATATCAGCACGATTGCAAATGTGATATTGATTTTATTCAATTCAGCAAACAAGAATTTTATATTAAACGAGTTACATTTTAGACACCAGTATTACCAGTAGTTGCAATTCTCTGAGCGTCTTTGATCTGTTGAGCGAACAATTCAATGACTCACTCGTTTTCTCATTCTTGAACGAATCTTTCGAATGAATGACTCAAGACTGTCACAGCCACTGACTGGTAGGTTAGCTTCATATTTATATTATGTATATATAAAACATAAATCTCATAACATTATTTTGCAGTGTAAATGCATTTATGCCACCTCTGTTTCATGAAACAGTCTGTGCGTCTAAATGCAGTGAAAAGATATATTTGGCTGATACTGATTTTATTTGTTTGGTAGCAGCCGCTTAGCCACGATTACATTTTTTTTTTTTGTGCAGTACAGTAATGTGAATTTTGAGGGAGATGTGCTTAACTGTCATCACAATCCCAAAAATCTGAATGGTCTGAATAACTTGATTTTCTTTGTGCAAAATGTGTTTTTGACCAGGATGTTTCTTCATGAGATTCAGCCACTGCGTGGAGATCATGACCATGTCTTTACATCACTGAAAACAGTGTCAGTTCTCACCATAACTCTTGTACAATCAAATAAGTGTTGTTAAACTTCATCTTTTATAGACCGAAAGGCCGTAAATAACTAAACTTTTATATGTTTTTATGTAAAGAGAGGAAAAAAAAGAAAAAACATTCCTTGGCCGTTTACTTTTAATGACACCAGTTCCATTTTTTATAGCTTTTGTTGTGTAGATCTGAAGTAGTCAGCTATGCCTGTCATCATCCAAACGTCGCAGTATGAAATGAAGTATGTTTATGTATCTGTGTGCTTTCTAGTAATCATTCAGTGTTGACTCAGGTCTGTTCTGAAGCGATCATGTCATCTGTGATCTCCTGCCACACATCTTCAGTGTTAACATATAGCGAGTCATTGCTTTCTTTCGCTTTTGATGTAACAATCTCTCGAGATTTATTAAAATATTTTGAAAAATCCGTCTGATGGCGTTCTTTCAGTGGTTCACTCAAGGGGAACAGCATACTGTTATTTTTCTATGGCACTGTGTCCAGCTTGACCTGTTTTACTGCTTTTATCGACTGTATAATGAACTCATCTGATCACACGGCATTGTTTTGCAATGCATTTTCACTGCTGTTTTTAATAATACCAGAACAATATAATACTGCACAATATTTAGTAAGCTATTGTCCCATCACAGCCACCGTTACAATTATTTGTTAACTGTAAACAAACAATGAAAAATATGTCTAAAGCATTTATTAGTCTGAGTTAATTTCAAGATTGTGAAAATGTATTCAAATAAAATTGTACCCGTTTCTGCCACAAACTAAAAAAAATGTAATCGAAAATGTAGCTGCAACACTTCTCAATTCAAATAAAAATAAAGTCAGAATTGTCAGAAACTCTGAATTTTGACTTCCTTTCCCACGATTCCAAATCACAAAAATTAAAGAATTTTTTACATTTTGAGTATCCCTCTCAACATCCAATTTTCTTCATAAAACTACCAGTTTATATCTCGCAATTGAGAGAAAAAAATCTAATCTAACAACTCTCAGCATTGAATTATGAATTAAGAAATATGAATCATTAATTCATAGCAAATTATTACGAATTATATTAACCTGAAATTGCAAGAAAAAGGTACAAATCGTCAGAAAAGGAAAAAAAGTTGCAACTACCTATTTTATGCCATAGCGTAAATGGGCTTCCATAGTAACTCAGTGTTAACTCAGGTCCATTGAATAATATTAAAAAACAGGGCTAATATAAACTAAAAAGCAATAGTTGTATTTTCATTAACAAATAACATTAAATGTAACCAATGATGTCCCTATTTTCTTCAGAGTAGGTGTAATGGTTACTGGTTTGCACAAAATGTATGGATAATTATGTCACACGATGTCTTGAAAAAGTCAAAAAATAGCACTTTTAAGCTCAAATATTGTAGGCTAGGTGTGAAAAGATTTAGTATTGAAAGACACTACATGGTTGTGGATCCTGTTCATCAGTTAATGTGATTCTCCACATCTGACAGACTCAAAAACACCGCTCTAATCGGTAAGAAAACGTGAGTAGCAGAAAAGCTCCAGCAGCATGTGAGATGTGCAGATACACACATTCACACCAACAGAATGAGCTCCAGATACGGTCAAACTTTGAGCCAAACGTAAAACACTTGCAAGATGCAGAAAGGACACTGCACAGAGAACGGACAAATCCCACAATGATCTTGGTTTATTTTTTTGTTATTAATCCCAATCGCCTGCCGTTTCGCAGCAGAACCGTGACCGACCGTCAATCAATCCTATCCAACGAGGCAGAGCACTTCCAGTTCACAAGACATCTCAACACTGAGCTCTCATCAGCACAAATAAGGCTGCTTAGAAAATGTCCCTTAAGATATACGTTCATTTCTCAAAAACAGAAAACAGAATCTGCCATTTGGTGCCAAGCTCCGTTAAAATAAAAGAAAAGCGTGGAGCGTTTTCTCTACTCCGTTCATCTGAAGAGGAATGGCATTAAAAAAGGCTTTTACAGCACACAAGCAAGGAGAATGGCCATGCTAGCAAAACACAAGGGATTTTTTCTGTTTATTCCTGTTAAACCTCAACAAATATGAACAGCGCAGTGCAATTTTTTAATTACTTTTTTTTTTTTTTTGAACAATACGTAGTGTTAAGTGTGTCAGGATCTTCACTTCTCTTCACACCACTGGTTCTCCTTACGTACCTGCAACAAACAACACTCTGGGGAGTTATTATAGTTCAACTAAAACTGAAAAAATCTTATTTCAACATCTGAAACAGTATCACAGTTTCCAAAAAATATTAAGCAGCACAACCGTTTCCAAAAATGATAAATCGGCAAATTAGAACGAATTCTGAAGATCATGTGACGCTGAAGACTGGAGTAATGATGCTGGAAATTCAGCTTTGCATCACAGAAATAAATTATTTTTTAAAAGTACATTTAAATAGTAAATCATTATTTTAAATTGCAATAATATTTCACAATATCTTTTTTCTTTTGTATTTTTTTGATCAAATAAATGCAGCCTTAATGCGCAGAAGAGGCTTCTTTAAAAAACATAAAAAATCTTACTGATTCTAAAAGTTACTAAAAATTACAAAAACAAAATTATTACATTTGACTAAAATAAAAATGAGATATACAAATAAAAACTGTGTGACAGTATGAGTATCAATAGCGCATTAAGACCATGCGTGACGGAGGAGACAGGAAATGAGCACTTGTTTTACCTGGGCTTCCTCTTCCTCTGTAAAATCATTTTTGATATTGAAAGTCTTTCTGATCTCCTCTGGGGTTTTGCCTTTGATCATGTTAGCAACCGTCTTGCAAGTAACATCTAGCAAGCCTTTGATGTCCAAGTAATTTGCAGCCTAAACAAAGGGGAGAGAGATGAAAGTGAGCTGCATATGAAGACGTGGCCATCGTGTGGCTGCTTAACGCTCAACTCACGACACAAGCGTGAAGAGCACAAGACACTGATTCACAATGGAGAGTTTCAGAGATGCTTGAAGAAGAGAAGAGAACTTGATTATAAATCCCCAGTGCATACTGATATTTGACAGATATATTAATATTGGTAAATGTCAGAAACTCAGAAATTGATATTTCATTGAAATCCTGCACATAATGGGAGATAAACGTCAGAAGTTCCATACATTTAGAGGAAAGACATTCTTGGCACTACCATCCTTCTACCTTAAACCTGCGGACAATTGTTGTTTTAAAATTCATATATTTATTCCTTTTCGTAATGTATGTTCATACTAGGGCTGCCAAAAAAAAAATTTGAATTTTGAATATTCGTCGAATTTAAAATAAAAATCCACATTCGATTGCAAAAATGTTGCATGATGTTGTTTGCAATGTTGATGCTGAAGATGTGGTTCACGTCAAAACCGTTCACACAGAACGCATATTTATCGCATTTTCTTGAGACATCTATCCAGCCTGTCCGCGCGTCGCGTCGCGCTGGAGGGGGCAGGGGACAGGGCGCATCGCGAATGAGCAGCAAAGTTTAGAAGCCCTGCAAATAATGTAAGGTCAACTTTTATAAAACTGTCTCGATACTTTACGGCGGTTTTTCCCCATCCCACTGCCTCGCATGTTTTTAAATGAAAAAAAGTACTATTTGATTGGTTTTTCATCCTTTGTTTACGACTAGACATCATGGTGCTTGTTTTGTTTCTCCCGTATTTTAAGCACTTAAGTTAGACATATGGTTATATAAACATTTTGAACCATTAGGCACTTTTTTCACAGATAGTCATCTTATCTTATGCTTTGAAGAAACGGTCTTTCATTAGTAATATGTTGCTCTATGCGCCCTCTTGTGGCCTCAGAAGAGAAGACAAAAGCTTTTCCCACATAACTGAAATTATGCCTTTTAAATTTGAATATAATTCGAATATTGATAAGTACAAAATTCAAATTTAGTTTTCCAGCCTTTTTGACAGCCCTAACGTACACCTAAATGTGTATTTCATCAGATCATTTGCACAACCGGTTTGAAGGACTGGATAACATTCACTTCCTGAGATCGAAGTGCATTATTATAACCGAGGGGGAAACCCATAATTCATTGGACTATACGCCTAGAACTGCACGACATAAATCCCTATATGGCTTAGGTGTATTATTAAATCACAAGGCTGAGATGTAATGAAATAAGTGTGAGTGAAGCGCAGCACTGTTTTTAATTACACATCAGCAGCTCATGAATTCCCCGGTGTTTGTCACGTCCTCAGTCAAGTACTGATCCACATGAACTCCATCTGCATCTGCTCGGAGTTTGAGGCGATTTACCATGCATTTGGAAACTAAACATGCACCCACCTTCTTCATCACAGCTTTCTAAAAGCAGCACTCATTATGAAAGGCAAGCTTTTAAGGCAGCTGCGGCTTACTGTCAAAATAAAAGTTTAACGGTTTTTAAGGATGCTCCGATCGATCGGCCGATAATCACATTTTAGGACATAATCACGATCTTACGAACCGATCTCAACGCATTTGGACGTAAATGATTTGGTGCTACAGTCATGTCATCGCGGAAATACTATGACGTTTCAAGAATTCTCTATTTGCCGTGTATGTTTCAAAGAAATCTCACAGGGCGGAGCATTGTCCAAAACATTTAACAGGACGAACCTGATTCTGCACTTAAGAACGAGCCACCGCGAGACGTATGGCGAATACGAAAAACTGGCAACTGCAAAAAATGCAATGGTAACTAATAACGCGACGCTCGCTCAGCTATCCATTACAGACGTTCTGAAAAAAACATGAACTTTACACACCAGACAGAAAGAAAGCTATGGTAATATTTGTGAAGATTATGGAATTTGTATGCATTGTAGTTACACGCGGATGAGCTTCACCCGCAGCTTCAAATAAATTATCCACCCGCCTATATTTTCCTCTGATTTAGATAACCGCACCCGATCGTCACATTACAATTACTCTAATTCTCAGTTTTGCATGATGATATGATGAATGGATGGTTCATTTTAACAGCAGATTCAGTGACGTTGATCATGCTGATCGCGGCCACTCTAGTCAACGCTTGTGTTTATACCGGCCAGCCGCGGCACGTTTGATGCACTATCGGACATGTATAATTAAAAACTGTTTTGTATTGTGTTGTATTGCTGTGTTTATTCGTTTGTACTGTATTTATTTTACATGTTCGAAATAAATATTTATACTCTTTTTACTGATATCAAAATCAGTTTTTCTGGCTTTTGAACAGAGCCAACGCACATACTCTCACTCTACTGAAGTGATCCACACATAGTAATTACTGCTGATAAGATGACAATGCTTATTGTTATTGTTAAATGACCGTTAAATAGATTTGATTAATTGACTATGAAACTTATTTTCAGTTTTTCAGGTCATTTTATTTTCAGGTGCATCCTGAATTTTTAGTTTCCATTTTGACCCAAAGTTTTAATTTTGGTGCATGACTAATTGTGAGAACTTTTCTGAATGTTCAACCGTGGGGTTATTTCTCAAGAACCAGAAGGCACTCTCTTTTATTTCTTTTAGCTTCTCAACTGGTTTTGCTTCATTAAATGCAGGGCGCCACATTTGTTTATCCTACAATTTCAAGCACTCAGTTGGTCCTAAAAACCAACAGGATGCATTTGGCTTTGTTTTCCCTGCATGAAATCAGATCTGCGACTCCGTTCTGTAGCATACAGCACCGTTTTAACGAACGCTGGCAGGCAAAGCACAAGCAGTTTTACAAACCAGAATGAGTTCGAAGAGGGTGCCCTGGTCTACTTTGAGGAACTCCTGGTCCCACACGGGGATGTCATCCGTTCTTTTCTCTTTATTCTCATCGTCTTCAGGGGGAGGAGGGTCGTCTTTATGGTGGGTGCACCACTGAATCACCTGTGGGCATATTAAACTCACTGTAAGGCTCAAGACGGACACATTTCGCATTTATTTTAAAACACAACCAACATGCACACTACATCAATTATTTTGCATAACTGAGAAAAATGAGCAACGAGGAACAAAACCCAGTCACATTACACTAATGAGAACTGGCATGAAAATAATGTTATTATGCACTTTGATATAGAAACCACATTGCTGAATATTGATAAACAGTAGGCTTGCTGCGATAGACGGTGTTGGCGGTAGGGTTGGGTATCGAAAACCGGTTCCATTTTAGAACCGGTTCTAAATTTCCAAGAACCGGGTAATCGATAAGACGCGTGCATTTTGATTTTGATTCTGCTTAACGATTCCTGCGTTCGCATTTTAATGTGATTTAACGTACGGTAATCATTACATTACATTTAGAAGACGCTTTTATCTTTTATCCAAAGCGACTTACAAATGAGGACAATGGAAGCTAAATAATCCACTAGTTTGTCGAGGACGGTCAAAATGACAATTTTCACCTAAGATTCAGAGCCAAATTACAGGGGGGTAAATTGTAATTTGATCATAATGTTATTTACACGCAAAGATTGGTTGGCCTATTAGTATAATCTCTTGACTTTAGCAATTCGTGTTAATATGACAATGGTGACTACTCAAAATTGGAGAAAGATCACTTTTCAAGTTTTTTTCTCCACAGTTTGCATGCCTGTAACTCAAGAAGTATTAAAGGTATCTTAACGCCCTTTTATATTTTGGGTCTTAAACTTTCCTTTTGGCATCTTCATTTTTAAGTCCCTATATGGTTCAGTTCCAGAGATAATGGAATTTCAATATGGCTCCAGGAGTAAATTGTACACTTTCTCAATGCAAAACAAAATGTGGGCCACTTTGTATACATCACTGTATTTAAAGAACAATGTCTGAAGAATAAATCATGCTGGAACTAGAATTGTAGCTTGTCTGTCAAATGGTGAACGGTCACCATTGGTATATAACGCAACAAGAGTGCTAAAATCAAACAGATTTTATTAATAGACCTTCTAATTCTCTCTGTAAAAATAAGATGCTGCCATCTTTCGCCTGAAGGGTCATTTGTAACGTCCGGACTTCGCCGGACTCTCAGGTGAAAATTGTCATTTTGACCCCCCTCTACGAAATAGTGGATTACTCCATAAATATTCATCCGCGACATTTAATATTTTGACAATTTGAGCTCTCCGGTTGAGTTGACACGGAATGACCCATATGCAAAGTATCATTTATTATCATCTTGGGGTAAAATCAGACCTAGATACGTTTGGGGGAGTCCCCCATCTATTTACCCCAGTGTACCATCTGTATACTAAATCATGTGAAACTCCCAATTAAACATGACAGCAATGTACAAGTCCGACCTTCTTCAGGATGGCTGCGTTTACATTGGGCAGAGGAACCGGATCATCATCTCCTTCATCATCCATCCCCAGATCTGAGGCGATAAGACAGCTGTGAGTACCAGCACACACACACACACACAAGAGAAAAACATTATATACACACACCACACACACACACACACAAACACACACACACACACACACACACACACATATATACACACACACACATATACACACACACACACACACATATAACACACACAC
This sequence comes from Sinocyclocheilus anophthalmus, assembly GCA_018155175.1. Taxonomy (NCBI): domain Eukaryota; kingdom Metazoa; phylum Chordata; class Actinopteri; order Cypriniformes; family Cyprinidae; genus Sinocyclocheilus; species Sinocyclocheilus anophthalmus. Next base: position 265,628 of record JADLZN010011635.1, read on the forward strand.
ACACACAACTCATGCACACACACACATATACAACACACACACACACACCTCTACACACACACACCTATATACACACACACACACACATTATCCAACACACCCACACCATACCACACACACACCACCTAATAACACGACACACACACACACATATATACAGCACACACCACCACCCACACCACACACACACACACAGACACACACACACACAACACACAACACAACACAACACAACACAATCCAAAACAAAACCAACACACACCACTATACACCACACAAACACACACACACACACATAAACAAACAAACACACACACACACCCACATATACACACACACAACACATAACACACACACACACATGATATACACACACACACACACTCATGATAAACACACACCGCAGGACCAATATCACACACACGACACAACAGTATCACACACACACAATATATGTACAACCACACACACATATATATATACACACACACACACACACAACCCACACAAACACACACACACACAAAAAAAAAAACACACACACACACACACACACACTAATATACACACACACACACACACCACACTACAACCCACACACACACACATACACACACACACATACATATATATACACACACATACACATATATACAACACACAAGGGGGCACACTATAACACACACACACCACACCCCACACACTACACACACATATACACAGCACATACACAGATACACCCACACACACATATACACACACACCCCCACACACACACACAGATAGACACACACACACACACACAACCCAACACACACACACACACACACACACCACATATATACACACACCACCCACACACAACACATTATTACACCAGACACACACACACACACCATATATACACACACACACACACAACACACACAAAAACACACACACACACCACACATATAGTGATACACACACACACTACACACCATCATACACACACAACACAACACCACCACACACACACAACACACCACATACACACAACCAACATACCACCATATACACAGCACATCACAGTATATCACACAGCACACACTATACACACACACACACACACACACACACACACACACACATATATACACACACACACACACTATACACACACACACACACATATACACACACACCCACACATATATACCACACACACCACACACATTAATACACCACACACACATATACACACACGACACACACATAATACACACACCACATAGATAATATACACACACCACCCCATAGTATATCTACACACAACACACACAGCACAGAACACACACATCACCACCCACCCCACACACACAAACACATACACACACACACATACACACAAACACACTCTCTCACACACACAAACACCACACACACACACCCACACACACACACACACACCATACACACACACACACACACACACTATACACACACATACACATATATACACACACACACACATATACACACACACCACAGGCACACACACACACACATACACACACATCTACACATACATACACATATTACACCCACACACACATATGACACACCCACCACACACACACAACCTAATACACACACACACACACACACAACCCACATATATATACACACACACACATCACACACACATATATACACACACACACACACACACACATATATACACACACACACACACACACACATATATAACACACACACACACACACACACACACATATATAGACACACACACACACACACCACATAGTACACCACGCACAACACACACCACATATTACACCACATCAACACACCACACGCACACATATGATACACACGACACCACACACAACACCACACAACAAACACACACACATATATACAACCACACGACACACAACACACACACTATGACTAGACACACACATACCCCACACCCACATATTCTACACAACACACACACACACACACACATACACACACACACACACACACACATATATACACACACACACACACACACACACACACACACACACACCCATATATATATATGACCACATCTCAATTCAGCTTACCTTCGAGCATGGTTTTTATAGTCACAGACTGCTTGGCGATTTCAACATCCACCTCAAACATCTCTCCATCAGAGCTCTGCAGTTTAATAGTCGGCATCTACAGGAACAATAATACACAATAACAGACACACAGAAGAGTGATCAGCAAGAAACGCGCTACTGTCGAAGCATCCAGAACGCTACAGCGAGATTTCATTTACAAACGCGCTTCTCTAGCATATTCATAAATCGCGCTTAAAAACGTCGAAGCATAAAGACTATCACTGTCTCAGTGTTTCATTCAACGAGCTTTTCACATGAATTTAAAGCATCACAGAGACATAACGCACGGGCAGTTTGTGATGCTAAGCTAACGTTAGCCGCGCGGCTATAGGCCTCTGTTAGCAACCGCTGCATTCATCACGTCAACCGCGATCAAACTACATCATTTCAGGCAATAATACTCCCGCGGTGTCTCTTCGCTGTCAAAATATAACATATGACTCGCTAATGTGGCAGATTTGGTCCCGTTCTTACCGTGAATGAGAGCGGCGCAAGTATGAAACTGAACGTCAACAAGGCCTGACTGAAACTGAGCGCAGTGTGACGCCGCGCATGCGCAAACTAACCACGTCGCTACTAGTTACATGCAACAACTTTTCCAAAATAATGTTTTTGTATCTTTTATGTATCGATCATACTTAATCTGACATGCAAATCCAAAATATTTATTTTCTGTTCTTATTTTTATATTTGATTTTTGTTCGAATATATTCATGTTTCTGTATGTTTCTACAAGTTTTGTAATAAAACAAATAAAATAAAAAAAACTAGTTACATGCAATGGAATTACGTAATTAAACTACAAAAAATTTAATTGTAATCAGTTAGAAAAATGTGTAATTAAATTACAGTTACTTAGGAAAATAGTAATGATTACAAAGGGGTTACATCTGATTTTTTTTTCACACACACACACACACACACACACACACACACACTCTCACACACACACACACACACACACTACACACACACACACTCACACACAAACACACACACACACACACAACACACACTCTCATCTTCTTACTCACCGTCGAGCAACACACTCACACATCAACACACACAATACACACTCACCACACACATACCACACACACACAGACACAGAGACACACACACACACTCACACTCACATCACACACACACTCACATCACACACACACACTCCACACACACACACACACACACACACACCCCCCTCACACACACACACTCACACACACTGAGACACACACACACTCACACACACTCACAACCCACACACTCCATACATACACACACACACGCACACACTCACACACCCACACACTCACACACTCACTCACACACATACACTCTCACACACACATACACTCTCACACACAGACACAAGACGACACCCCAGACCCACAGTGACCCCAGGACACAGCTCTCACCTCACACACACAGACACCACTCACTCACACACAACACTCTCACTCACACACTCTCCACGAACCCACACACACACACACACACACACAGACACAGCCACACACACACACACACTAACGAGTCACAACACAGCACCAAACACAGACAACAAGGAACACACGTCACTCAGCACACAACACCTTCTCCACACTCACAGACCACACAGCTTTGCAATAACTCTTTAATAAATTTGCAGTGACTGCTCTAAACTAGTAACACCAATGTTTCCGGAGTTTAGGACACATGCTTATGCTATTCGATACTATTTTTTTCATAATGCGTTATAGCATATATGATTTATTTTTGAAGATTAGCCTACTTTTTTCCAAGCCCTTGTTAATGCCAGCGTTTTCCCTCTCTAACTATGCCAAGATTTGATTTCAAAACGATGTACTAGCTATGTAACTAGTCTGGTTATGGGTTTAAATCTGTATTAAACTCAGAGTTTAAGGAGGGGTTGCTAAAAATCAGTTTTGTGGCAGCTGGTGCGTTTAAACTTACATGATTATAATCTTAATTCAAGTGATGAAGGGTTTTTGAAAGTTCTGGCGAGTTTGATCATTTTGAGTTCTGTAGCTTAAACCTGCCAGCGTCACAGGGTTCAACATGAGTACATTACACATTCATTGGAAAAATTTAGAAAAGTAATCAAAAATATTCAAATGTAATCAGTTACATTATTTTAATAAAGTAATTGAAATAGTTACTCTACTTATTACATTTAAGATAGGGTAACTTGTAATCTGTAACCTATTACATTTCTAAACTAACCTTCCCAACACCGCTCAAAACCTACTTTTAAGGCTACAAGTTCTTATTAATGACTAGTAACTGTTCCATGAAAATACCATGTTTCTAGAAATATTTTACATGCAGTGTTGAGTAGGTTACTTTGTAAAAGTAATCAATTCAAATGTAATACGTAGTGTGACTAATTGAGATAATTACTTTATTAATTGCTTTCACTGATATCCTTTTCAACCTGTTACCTTTCGTATAAAATCAACACGTGTTACTGTCAGACTTTCATCACTTGAATTAAGGTTATAATAATTTCATTTTAAAGCACATGGTTTTTAGCAATATTAACTACAAATGAATGTTTATGTCCACTCTATTGAGTCTAAGTGGCCGACAGGGTGGACATTTTGAGCTTCAACTAGCATATTAGCTTACAACAAACTGACTAGCTAAATATTTAGTCTGGTTGTTGAAGAGAATTTGGTATATTTAAACGTACATATTTTGAAAATACTGTATTCTAATCACTTCTGGCATATTTTATGTCACTAAAGGGGATGGCCTTTTCTTAAAGGGGCGGATTCAAGGGACATGGACAAACTCTTCTTTTTTTATTAAATACAAATATAGTTTTTATCACCAAATGATCAATGCACTCAAATGGAGTAATATCTTATTTAACAAAATATTAATAGGAGAAAGCTTAATATTTGTATTTATTAAATCATGCATTTCATTTTCCTTCCTGATTTGATCACTTGTGTATCAGAGGATTAAAGGTTTAAAAGGCAATTAATATTCAGTAATTTTATATTACTGAATATATAACGCCACTAACTTTGCAACACTGGCTCTGCAATTGAACCAAGACTGAACTCGATTCAACTGAACTGAATAATGACTTGTCTTCTGTAACTGATGTTGAATTCCTTTCATAATTGTTGACTCTTATATTAACACTGTCTCCTGTTTACTACTGTGAACCTTCTTTAAAACAACGTGTATTGTATAAAGCGCCAGAGAAATAAATATGAGTAGACTTAAGAGAAGCAGTAACAGCAATAGACCTCATCAGCTCAATGCCATATTCAATCTAACAGATGAAAATAAGAGTGTATAAAGGTATTAGATCAGGTCATCTTCACAATTCTTGACTTTTAAAACAGCTTAATGTTTTTGTATACTTAAACAGAACAATCTATAGAACGCACTGTACTTCAGTCCCTCACAGCCTCATTTTCATTCTTGTCAAATATTAAAAATAGCACAATCCCGGCTAAGGTCTATGCTTGGCAGCTCACCTGAGGATTCAAGTAGAACAGCACACAAAGTACATGAGCAAGATCCATCTTTATTCTTGAACTGGTACCCTTTATACAGACACAGAACCATCATATGAAGCTATTCCAGGATTCAGACGACGGCGTGCCATCTTAAGTCTGCCGTATATCATTAGTTGAACACGTTAAGTGTAGGAAGGATTATCACCTGCTTGTTGGGATATAAAGCATCTAATCACCCGTAGAGCATGGAAAACAGGGAAATAAACCGTAACACGGACTTCTGTTGAAAAAAAAGTGCAAACAGACATTAGAAAAAGAAGGAACACAAACAGGGTTCATGAAGGAGGCCGTGTGTTCGGGAGGGTTTCACAGCCGGTGTTCATCTAAAGAGCCGAGGACAGAAGCAGGAGCAGCCGGGAATATCAGGTGCTCGTGGATGGGTTTGGATATGGCACACACACACCTTTTGGTCCACAGACGTTTCTCACTGGATCAGTTTTCTCTACTGTTGCCCATTCCTCTCCTCTTATTTTAAACTGAATGAGGATTATAATATCATGGCAATACTGGATTCACAGGAAGTAGTCGGGGGTACGGCGGGTGACATGCGGCTCTCCTCTGCGCGGCGCCGGGTCGAACTGCAGGCTGGAAGCACACCACGACAGATCAGACACGTTCAGATCAACAGCATTCAAGAAACTGCATCCGTTTCCATCAAGCTTTCCAACTTACAAGGAGTACTTGAGGGTGTCGTCGAGCTCCATGATGGCTGCCTGATTCCCACAGCGGTAGCAGTAGTTGGGTGCGCTGAAAATCGTTACCACGTTGCGATCATGGCACCAGTTGTAACCCTAGAGGAGAAAAGTGTGTTACATTTAGGTCATGTTAGCATACGCTTTATCCAAGCAATCAAAATCAACAAAAGAGCAATGATATGCAAGTGCTATAACGGTCTCAGTTGGCTTAACACAGTACATGTAGCAAGGCCTTTTTTATTAAAGCAATAAGCCCCAAGAAGCCGTGCAGTGACTTTATAACAGCTACGGGGCGTTGTTAGGTACGATGCAAAGCTATTTTATAGAGGTTATAAATTCACTGTAAACCCCGGCTTCACGAGGCTTATTACTTGTATAAAACGGTTGTTACACATACGTAGTAAGGTTTCACAAAAGCAAACGAGCAAATAAAGTGTAATGGTAATAAACAACAGTGTTCTCCCCACCAAACAATGTTAGCTCCTCAGAAACAGTTGTGGTTGCAACAAGTGGTTGCCAAGCAACACAAACGTAAACAAAGGTGTACGTTACTTTGTAGCGTCATTTACAACAGCTTCGAACGCGGCTCACGCAATCAGAAATCACGTACCGGAACGCTCCGCTTTTAGAATTCTCTTTTTGTTATTTGTATAATAAATAAAAAGAAAACAAATAGATAAAATACAAAAAATTAGAGAAGCAAGTGTTAATTTTTTTTTTTAAGAAATCAAGCAGTTAGTAAATGAATAGAGTGCGAGTCTAAAAGGGGCAAGTTTTTTTTTTTTTTTTTAAGAATAGAATTAGAATAGAGAGTGTTTGAGTTATAGGGTCAAATAAAGATGGAAGATATGGGTTTTTAGCCGATTCTTGAAGATGGTTAAGGACTCAGCTGCTCGAGTTGGGCAGGTCATTCCACCAGGATGGAACAGTTAATTTAAAAGTCTGTGAAAGTGATTTTGTGTCTCTTTGAGATGGCACAATAATATGCTTTTCACTTGCAGAACGCAAGCTTCTAGCAGGCACATAACTCTGAAGTAATGAATCTAGGTAAATGGATGCAGAGCCAGTGGTGGTTTTGTAGGCAAACATCAATTACTTGAATTTTATTAACGATTATATTTTCATTATTATAAAAATTATATAGTTTTATTTAGAACCACTGAATATGTTTGTGTTTTTTGAAGAAGTCTCTTCTGCTCATCAAGTCTGCATTTATTTGATCAAAACTACAGTAAAAACAGTAAGTTTACCATTTACAATAATGGTTTGTCTATTTTAAAAACTGGAATGTAATTTATTTCTGTTATGCGCAGCTGTATTTTCAGCATCATGCCTCCAGTCTTCAGTGTCACATGATCAAAAATCATTCTAATATGCTGATTATCAATATTTAAAACAATAGTTTTTTTTCAGTATACACACCACGTCAAAGTTCAGGGTCATACAGTTTTTTTTTTTTTTTTTTAAAGAAATTAACATTTTTATTTAGCAAGGATGTGTTAAATTGATTAAAAAGTGATAGTGACGAGTTATTTGCTAGAAAAGAATACATTTTATTTATCAAAGCATCCTAAAAAAAAAAAAAGATCAACAGGTTCCAAAAATATTAAGCAGCACAACTGTTTCCAACATTGATAATAAATCAGTATATTATACTGATTTCTGAAGATCATGTGACGCTGAAGATGCTGAAAATACAGCTGCGCATCACAGGAATAAATTACATTTATATTACGTTTATTATAATCTACTGACATTAATACACAGTATTCACTGATTGTGAACTGCTCTGAAACAGCGAGTCTGTGAACAGTGCCCTGTTTTGACTTTAAACGTGTAGCTCTCATTTATTTAATAAAATCATAGCCTTTAAGTGTAATCATAATAGGATGTATTCTAATCTCGGTTTTTTCCATCCCCAAATTTAAGGTTTCTTAAAATAAATCGTTTGTTATACCAGTTAGGACAAGACCTTTTATGACCTTAACTCTTGTAAAACTGAACGTTTTAGATGTTTTGAGAACACGCATGCTCCTAAACACATTTCACACTTCTTTTAGTCGCGAGTGAAGCGCTCACACTGCCGAGATCTGAAGATGTGTGACCCGACTGATCTTTCAGCAAAGTAAGAAATTCAAATACTATCCACATATGAATTTAAGACAACGTGTCCCATTCAGCAGCGAAGTTCATTCATCCAACTTCAAATTAAAGAAGATAATGAGCTGACTGTGGCATCAAGAGATGCTCTCACCTCCATCACTAGCTGGTGAGCTCTAGAGACCAGCGTAAGGCCGTTAGCGTGGTTGAATGTCTCAGATATGTCCTGCCCAAAGGTGTAGCCTGCACCTCTAGGAGAAATACCCCAACCTCCACGGTCATCTGGGTCAGACCACAATAAATCACACATGGGGCCCTGAGGAAGACCACAGACAAAGAGAGCCATTAGTGCGGTTTAAAGCATTGTTTTTCAGCTTTATTTCTCCATTAGACTCAACTGCACGTGTAAAACACAGAGGAGGGTTGCAGCTGTCACCGTTTGCTGCTAAATGGCATGATAGGCTCATCTATGTCCAATACCTCATGAGGAACCTCCTGTAAACGATCCAGCGCTCTGATGTGATCAAGAGTGTCTATGGACGGTGACAATCCTCCATGAAGACAGAAGATCTGCAAGCAAAAAAGACAAGCAAACAAAAAATGAGATGCAACCTTCACGATACCCTTTGAAGGGTTTACTGAGGGCCCTATGATTTTTAACAGTGCATCTCTTTTAATTTTCATTTGATTAAAAGATTCATTCAACTTTTCATGTTTTATGCCTACGTTTGATTAACTTTAAAATTCTGAAAAACAAAACATTTCACGAGACCCTATTATTGTAAAAAAACAACGACAACGAAATATAATTTAATATAAATAAATAAATAAAAAGTTTTTTTTATTAATTTAATTGATTATATGCTCTTTTTGATTATTAAAGTAAACCATTAAAATAAAATCCAGAAGAAATAAAACGATTTGAGGGAGGGGGGGGTGGGGGGGGGGGGGGGGGGATTTCATTTCTGGGCTCAAAATGGAAGTGTTAAATTGTATAAATTTCTGATCTCAATTAATAGCATGGTTTTTGATCGCTAAATTCAACTAAAATGAAATCCAAAAAAACGAAAATAACAAACGATAACAAAAAAAAAAAGATGAAATAGAAAAAAATTTATAAAATGGATTTCATAGGGCTGTAGTTTACGTTACAGCAAACAGAAGCGCAGAAATAATGACGGGCAGGCTGGAAACAAACAAACAGATCACATGTGAAACCCAGGAGAGAGTATTTTAACATGAAAACACATCACAGCTTCAGCTGAGCTTCAGCAGAGAGAAGATCCACATACCTGACCATCTACCAATGCAGTAAGGGGAAGGTAATCGAAGAGGTCTGTGAAGTATTTCCAAACGTTTGCATTGCCGTATTTCCGTAAGCATTCGTCATAAAAGCCGTACACTTGTGTGATCTGTCTGCTTTCGTGGTTCCCTCGAAGTATTGTAATGCGCTCACGGTACCTTACCTAGAATTTGAAGACATAACCAATGATTAAAAAAATAAAATTGGCCATCAACCTGCATAAAGACTCATCAGACATGGTCTCGTGACTTGAGTACAGTACAAGTACAGACTGCAGGATATTGTTATTTCTCTTTTTAAAAACGGTTCTGTAAATATCATTTATTCACAAGCAATATTCTCATCAAGTCAACTAAAGGCTATGCCATAATAAATACTAATTATGTATTTAAATATAAATATACAAGCTTCCAGAGACTTCTCAAAGAACACAGAAAAATGACACATTGTCAGTGTATGTTTGTGGTTTTCATATTTCATCCGTCAATGCTCCGTTGACACTGGACTTCCTGATATCAATATTTGTCATAAATCACATCATAACCCTGTTGCTCTGGCAGAAAGATAACAATACAGCGAGGTGTGAGAGAGCGCTCAAACCTTCTCAGATTGTATACATCGGTGGAAGATTTACGGAAATTAATCATTCTTTCTAAATAATGTATCGGTATTTAAATGTTTAGGCTTTTGGACTAAAGTTCTGTGATTGCAACTGAACAAGTATGTTTTCTTTTTTATAAGTCAAATGAGCACGCAAAAAAAAAAATACATAACAGGATGCAAAGATATATATATAAAAAAAAAATCCTCAAGCAACTAGTGCGAATTATAACAAATTATACAAACAAACAAGTGTTTGTAAACAAGTACCATAACAAACTACTACACAAATAGTTTAGCTTGTGAATTAATTAGTAGCTGAAACCTCCCAAATGTTGTGACACGACTATCCAACCTCTGTTATGATTAAGATAACTTTGTGAGAAAACTCACAATTCGGATCGTACTATGGATTGAGTCACAGATCGGATCAGCAAAAAAAAGTACGCTTTTCATTTAATAATAAATGAAAAGCAAATTTTAAGTATTTCTATACCCCCAGCAGAATCTACTAGCTTAACTAATAAAGTCAGTAATAAAACAAAAACAATTACAAGCATAGCAAGTTACAAATGAAGTCAGTAACAGTAGTACTTATGTGCAGAAATGTAACAATTAAGTGTAAAAAAACACAATAAATCTCACTGCATGCAGATGAATGCAGATGAATCTTTGTTAAAGCAGTGTTGTTTGATTAGCAGAGAAGCAGGCGTTTATAGGCTGCGGTCTCTTTAGGGGCTTTCGCACCGGAGGAACTATTGGTGGAAGTTCCCGCTTTTTGGCGTGTTCGCGTCGCAGGAACTAGGAACGGTTTTAGTTCTAGGAACTCTGTTTGGAGGAACTAAATTAGCTCCTACTTCAGAGTAGGGTCTAACCCGGTTCTATAGGAACTGCCAGTGACGCAAGTGTACGCTGATTGGCCACATTTTTAAAAAGCCATGTAAAAATACTCACTCCATGACCATAGAAAACAGCGATAAGGGCATTTACCTGTTGTCTGCAGTGTTGTGTTCTTTTCTCAGCCTCGATATGTAACACTGCAAGTTGTCATAGGAGATTTTCGTCTCTTAGCCCAACTTTTTGCTCTTTCAGTCGCGTAAATCATGCGTTTACATTCCATCTCCATTATCACGAAACCCACGACACGCAACAAAAACAGCTCCGATCACGGCGTCCTCCATTCACCGGTTGTTGACGTATGTAGTCAATGAAATGTAGTTTTAAAAGTATTTCAGGCGAGAATGTAGTTGTTTAAAATTCAAATCTGCGGTAGCCATAGTCTGGAAAAAAATACTATGGAAGGCAATGGCTACCAGCAACCGTTTGGTTACAAACGCTCTTCAAAATATATTTTTTTGTGTTCAACAGAAGAAAGAAATGTATACAGCTTTGGAACAACTTGAGGGGGAGTAATTGATACTAAATGGGTGAACTATGCCTTTAATATTGATGAAATTTAGGTCAAAAACTACCAAAACAGGCCCGTACCTTGAGAGCGACGAGCAACGTGACGGTTTCCACAGAGTAATAGCCTCGGTCGACATAATCTCCCATGAACAAGTAGTTTGTGTCTGGTGACTTTCCTCCGATCCTGAAGAGCTCCATAAGGTCATGAAACTGGCCGTGTACATCTCCACACACGGTGACCGGACATCTCACTTCCTGCACGTTAGACTCCTTGGTCAGGATTTCTTTAGCCTGCAGAGGAAATAAAAAAACAACAAGATCTCATTATTCTAATGCTATTATCATAAAGGCCCTGATAAACACCGAGAACTAAAACGATGTCGAGCGGTTTGGCGTTGAATGAAATCAATCTGAAAGTTCACACACAAATCTATTGGGACAAAGCAGCAGACGCATGGAAAAACAACCGCATTATTATTATTATTATTATTACGACAGTCCTTGATTATGATTGTCTGAGCCACTTTGTAAACTATTCTATAAACGCACATTTAGGCTATAGAATATTTTTCTGTCAGTATAATTGTGTGGTTTTTTTTTTAATGAAACCCTTTTAGATTTTAGAACAGCTTATTGCGGTTTTCTATCGACGTTTAATAATCCAAGCATTTAAGACACACCCTCAAGTGCTTAAAATACAGGTCAAAAATACACACACTTGTGAAATTTCATGTAATTATATTTTTTTAAATAGCCCAGTAGTTACCTCAAGTTTTTAATACTACTAGGGTTGGGTATCGCTTGAATTTTATCGATTCCGATTCTTTTCGATTCCAGTGTGATTAAATAATATCAAACATTCATCCCGTGTCTCTTTTTTGCAAACCATTTAGTTGCAGATGAATACCATGAACAAAAATCAACAGACTACGTAAAAAACGGACTCTTTAAGAGCTGTTTGCGTGCAAAATACAACTGTGTGATTCTGGAAAAATTGTGTTGCTTTTTTTTCTTAATTTTTTCAAATTAAAAAATATCTTAATTTGTGTTGTGAAGATGAACGAAGGTCTTACGGGTTTGGAACGACACGAGGGTGAGAAATTTCATTTTTGGGTGAACTATCCCTTTAAGAGCACAAAATGATTAGAGAAGGCCTGCATGCGTCACCAGATGTTTCAAATCATTCAGAATAGGAGTTATACTTACAACATAGACAATACAATAGGTGTGCACATACAAAACCAAGAAACGGGCTCAGGTGTAGAACTAAATAAATAAAAGAACAGACGTCCACTCAATGAAAACACAGCTCCTGAAAGTTACTAGCTAGTTACTAATCAATGAAGGGCAACATAAAATAAATAAAACACAATAACATAAAAAATATATATATCACTCATCCCATAACAACACTGTATTAACAAAGATAATTATTGTATAGAATACAAATAATGCAACTCAGAATATGACGCAAGCCTGCGATAATTAAATGTTAAACACAAATATGCTTTATGTATTTAATCACATTCTATTAGCTTCGATGATCCAGTTCAAGCATACTAATAAACACAAATTACTCTAGACGAACATTAGTGTCTTTGTTTATTGCTGAAGTGTTGAAATGTCTTCTTCTGCATTCTACTGTACTTTCCCTTCAGCCTGAGGCGCATTCATTTCACGTTTGGTGTGAAAAGGCTTTTATATTTGCCAGAAATATAACTTTTATATGTTAAAAACAAAAAAGCAAGCCCTGTCCAGATTTAAAAAGTAACGCAACGCATTACTTTCCATAAAAAAGTAACTAAGTACCGTAATTAGTTACTTTATGGAGTAACGCGATATTGTAACGCGTTACTTTTAAAAGTAACTGTACCCAAAACACGGTTAAATCTTCAAGCGGCCCCCAAAATGCAACCACACCTTTCACACACTCCAGGCTCACGCCTAAATGCACACTTTTGGGAGAGTTACTAAGTGTGTTAGAGGAGTATAAACGTCCAAAGAGCGCAGGGTAGCAGTGCGATGTGTGTGCGCCGCTGTCTTCAGATGATGGTCAGTTACACGGGCGCCATTTTGAGATCGCGTGAGCGACGAGGAAGCAGCGTCGCGTGCAGAAACTCTCGACAACACACACACACACACACGTTGTTTTAATCAGAAGATTTAGTAACTGACTTGCTAACACGTCGTACTTTACCGCGGGTTCCCGTATGTTGATTAGTAACGTACTGTAGCTTCCAGGCTAACGTTACCGTAATTCATAAACCGCTCAAATCAACTCAATATTCACCACAAGTGATTTCACACAAGATTTACGTTAGACTTGCGTCGTGTTTTGTCACGAGATGAAGAACAATCGTAGTTTCTTGGGTCCGTTTAAAAGTCCGCCATTTTGTAACTCGGCGGCTAACGCGGAACAATCAAACAAACACTGAAACTCGACGTTGGTGCTGTATTTCACACACATACCTTCTCGCAGAGGCTGTTGGTGCTGTATTTCACACACATACCTTCTCGCAGAGGCTGTTGGTGCTGTATTTCACACACATACCTTCTCGCAGAGGCTCTTGACTTGGTTTTCCGACAGCTGTTTGCATTCATTGAGCTGTTCGATCCACTGATCGAGCTCTTTCGAAAACGCCTTTTCGTCCATGTCTGCTTTTCACGCTGATTTCTGCTCTAACTTCACCCAGCTTTCCACGAATGTCCACCGTAGCTTACTTTGAGACGTACATGTGGGCCAGGGATGTTGAAGTAGTTAAATAAGGGACTCTTGTGAGGAAACGAGAAGCCGTCGGCCTTCAGAGTCCCACCCTGAGCCACCGTTGTTTTCACTTCAGACTTGCGAGAGCCGGCTCGACGCTGATTGGACGCTCACAGCAGCTGCTTCACTCTGATTGGCCGCCCGGAGATGTTCTTGCTTTCCGATTGGTTCACAAATACATCGTTGGGCGTTTTCCTTCACTGCAATAGGATCTCATTAATACGTCAACGGCTACGTTAATATTTATGTAAAAATTGAGATAAACCAGCCTATTATTTTGTAATGATGCATCATCATTTTCTTTTTATAATTCTTGATACATATTACATTCATAACTGCTCAGTGAGGAAACTTCATTTTTGTAGAAGAAAAAAAAATCTAAATTCTCAATTATTATTTTAATGAAATATTTTTTATTTGTATATATATATATATATATATTATTACAAAACTTGTTAGAAACATACAGAAACAGGGACGGGAGACATGAATATATTCCAACAAAAAGCAAAAAAAAACAAGATTCTGTATTTGCATGTCCAATTAATTATTATCGATACATAAAAGTGCAAAAATAAACTTACATTCTTTTAGAAAAGTTGTCATAATACATCAAAAGTTTGGCACTCTTTGTTATTAGTAAGTCTAAGAGATGAACCAAGAGAGTCCAACTCAACAAGAAAAATGTTGATTTAAGGAGATTTAAGCCATTTTTGCTTATTAATGAAGAATTCTGCATTCAATATAAGAAAATTAACAACATATTCAACAGATAATAGCTTTGGATTTTCATAATAAAAGACAACATCTTTGAGGACGACGGTATGGGACACATTTGTAAGGTTAGAAACATAGGTGCTTAAGTCGACCCATAATTAACCCAAATAATCAAAGACAACCGGGCAGCGGTTTCCTCAACAAAACCACAAAACCAGCAAGACTCATCAACATTAGAAGATTTAGAAATAGACAAATTAACGGGGTTTTATAATGAATCTCCTTAACCTTGTTAGAAATGCAAAGTTTACTTTCTTATCCACTTTATATTTGTTATAAAGGAACCCCAATAGAATTTCCCTCTTGGAGTAATCTTTCTCTTTGTCTGAAATATTTTGTGGATATGTCTGTTATTGCATTTCTGATCTAAAATACCGATACCTCCCAAACATAAGCTGGATAAACACTGTTGCCTTTACTGGGTTTAAGGTGACTTTAATTAAGCCTACTGGGATGGCTCTCATCAAAGAATTATATTCCTTTGGTGGGATTTTTAATGGAATATTGCAGTGTTTATTATAAACGATTTATCCGTGCACATTCACTCTTGCATGTGTGTTTGGTGTCATATTTAAATTTAATTTTTTCCATTTCATGTATTGGTCAAAGTTGGTGAAACATAAGTCTATGTGGACCAAAATATGAATCATTTTCATCGCTTTAACTCTTGAACCCATCAACTCCTAAAATCATTTATACTCCGCCACCTGCAGAACACTGCAGCACATTTTTCAAATGCTCACACAACTGGATTTTCACACTTTCTCAGTTTTCCCTTTTTAGTTTGCACAAAACCTTAAAGTCGACACGAAACAAAGTTTACCTCTTTTTATGAAATGACATCTGCACGTCTCTTCTGATGCAATGTTAGGATTATACCAAGGGCTAAATCTTTCGGATGGCTGTGTAAATGTGTAGGAATATGTAAACATACGGCGTATACAGTATTTGTGCACATGATACTGTACGACAAACTTGTGCACTTTGCCACACACTGAACAAGCAAAAGTTGGCATGCATAACCATTAGATGCTTGTGTGAAGTTATGTTGCAACAACACTATTTTGAGAAGAGTTCAAATAGTTTTGAATGAATGAGGTATTTGCTTTTGCCGGAGATGTGTGACTAATGGAGTTTTCTAATGAGCCATAATAGAAGATATAGAAGCTACTGTAAACAAGCCCACAGTTAGTGTAAAGAAAAGGTGTGTTTATAGTGCTCTAGCTCTGATTTCTCAGTAAACAGATCAGCTAGAAGTGTTTTCTCACTGCATGCACACTTGGTGTAATCAGTAAATGAGTGGAATCTGAATGGCAGTGTTTCCAAACCACACACAGCAGATGCTAGCTTCGTGTCTAAATGTAGAGAACGGTTCAGTGTTTTGAAAAACGCAGCCCAAAAAAAATTACAATATTAATTAAATAAAAGTTTTGCAGACGTGGTCTGGAGAAAGACATGAATCTGAGTGTGCCTCGAGGAATAAGTAACTTTTTTTTAGTGTAAAAAAACATAAAAATGACAATAAATCAAATAAATATTTTTAAAATAATTGTAAAAAATTAACATAATTTTTTAAAAAGTCTTATTAAATGAATTATAATTAAATTAATGAAATAAAATATATTAATATCTAGAGCAGCAAACTAAACCACTTATTCAAATCACTATAACTGCAAAAAATCCTAATATTTTTTAATAATCGGGACATTTTTAATTAGGCTCTACTAGTTAAACAAAAAGATGTTTGAATAAAATACTTCACTGCATTGTTTTTTTTTAACGATTCCTGGTCCCTGATACTGTGTATACTGTCCTACACATAAGTTAAAAGAGGATAAACTACAAAATTACTTTATATATATATATATATATACAATTTATTAACTGAAACATTAATAACTAATTGATCCCCAACAGAACATTAAAATCCTCATAATAAATATTGTTTGAAAATCCTGGTGTAAAGGAAAAAGTGTGTTTATTACTAAAGAAGAGAGTCACCACACAAGTAGAAAACTTTAGTTTATCAATTAAAAATGTGAGGGTGTTTTTTATTTTATTTGATTTTTTTATTAATGCCATAACCAAGAACAATACAAGGAGAATTTTCCATTGCAAAACAGACAAACTAAAAACAAAAGTACAATAAATTAATAACACAACAACACATATGTCTAAATAATCTTCACAGGAAAAATGCATGCTATACGCTCTAATCGCCTTTTTACTTGTGCAGTTTTGCTAAAGCGTTACAATAAAGCTTGAAATCATTTTTAAAGTGAGAAATGTTTAATTTAATTCATTGGCTGAATATGAAACGTTCCCATGCATGTTAGATTGTTGCCAGCAGGCGCGTGGCTCATATCCTGCTGTTATTATCTGACGCTCTTCTGCTCTTCTGCTCGCTTTATGACAGCAAGCCGCTATTAAAGCATGTCTACTCCGGCGAGACGGCGGCTCATGAGAGACTTTAAGAGGTCAGTGTCTTCAGACGGGTGTTTAGTGTCGAAGCCAGGCCTAGTAGTTAGCAGCGTTAGCACGAGCTAAACAAGAGTACAGCACCAGTGTTTTTCATCAGGACACACTTGTTTAGGCCACAAGTGTTGTGCAGGGCTGAAGACACAGCTCTTACTAACCAACCACATGAACCATGCTATAGTAAAGTGTATTATAGTACTGTATATATTATAGTATTTACAACACTACTAGTGAGCTGATAAACTGTAGTATGCTTTAGTTTGTACTACTGCTGTAGTGTATTATAGTATACTATACCCTATAGTTGTAGAAAACTTGTTTATATTATTATAGTTGTTATATTACTACAGCAACTACAGAATTATCACAACAAATGAATTCAAGTGCTTCTATAAACACTAGTGTTGAGCAGTGTTGTGGGTAACGCATTACAAGTAACGCCAGTTACGTAATCGGATTAGTAAAGTAACGCATTACTTTTTAGTTTACAAGAGAATATCTGAGTTACTTTTTCAGATAAGTAACGCAAGTTACTTTGTTTCTAATGTATTGATTGACAGCTCTGGTGTCGCCATGGTGACAGAAATCAGAAGATGCTACTGTAGTTCTAAAATAAATATGAATATGCATGAATTCATCTCACTCACAAAAAAAATTAAAACACAGATTCAGTATTCCTCAAAGTGAATACAAATAATGCAACTCAGAATATGACGCAAGCCTGCAATAATTAAATGTTAAACAACACAAATATGCTTTATGTATTTAATCCCATTCTATACTTCTGAGCTTCGATGATCCGGTTCAAGCGTACTAATAAGCACAAATTACTCTAGACGAACATTAGTGTGTCTTTGTTTATTGCTGAAGTGTTGAAATGTCTTCTTCTGCATTCTACTGTACTTTCCCTTCAGCCTGAGGCTTATTCATTTCACTTTTGGTGTGAAAAGGCTTTTATATTTGCCAGAAATAGAACTTTTTTATTTTAAAAACAAACAAGCAAGCCCTGTCCGGATTTAAAAAGTAACGCAACGCATTACTTTCCATAAAAAGTAACTAAGTACCGTAATTAGTTACTTTTTTATGGAGTAACGCAACATTGTAATGCATTACTTTTAAAAGTAACTTTCCCCAACACTGGTGTTTACTATAAATTACTATAGTATTTTTTCATGTGGGAATGATTAAATATCTCGGCATTCTGAACTTACTCTTTGTTTTGATGTAAAATGGACCCACTTTATATTAAGCGTCTTTAAGTACCATGCACTTACATTTAAATGAATCATTTGATGCAATGCATGCATACATGTTTACATTGAATTCATGTTTAAAACCGTATTACTGTTTGTAATAATCTGTAAATCATTTCTATAGTTACATCTATAATTGCTCTGTTGACCACACTTCTTTACCCCTCACCAACGAAACTTAGCACTTTTATTTTATTTTATTTTTTGCAGATGATACTCATTTTAGGGAATTAAGTTTATTTTTATTTTAATGCTCAATCCGAGCAGCTGAGTCCTTATCCATCTTCAAGAATCGGCTAAAAACACATCTCTTCCATCTTTACTTGACCCTCTAACTCTAGCACGCTCTATTCTAATTCTATTAATAAAAACGCTTGCCCCTTTTAGACTCGCACTCTATTCATTCACTAACTGTTGTTTTCTTTTTAAAAAACTAACACTAGCTTTCTTTTTATTTATTATACAATTGAACAAGAAAGACCTCTAACACTAGCTTGCTCTATTCTTTTTCTATTCTATGTTTTCTTTTTATTTACCTTGCTGTGTGTACTGCGTTAAGCTGACTGCGACTGTTCTAGCACTTGCATATCATTGCTCTTTTGTTGATTTTGATTGCTTCCGTCGTCCTCATTTGTAAGTCGCTTGGATAAAAGCATCTGCTAAATGACTAAATGTTAATATTGTGTGTTTTAAATAAAGTGAGGTGTTACTCTGACACGTGTGGCTTGTCAAAAATGTTATGTTCAGCTGTCGCAAATTCAGTGACCTGAAAAAAAAACGTGCAAGAAAAGACGTGGTTTTGATGCACAAAGTTGTTTGTATTGTCTCTAATAACAAAAATGTGAATGAAAATGCAGATCCTGTTAAAACCACGTGTTGTTCCGTTATTAACCCTTAGCAGATTTTGACTCGTACATATTTAATATTAGCTTGTTCGTGTTTGTTTGCAGACTTCAAGAAGATCCTCCAACTGGTGTGAGTGGTGCTCCTTCCGAAAACAACATCATGCTGTGGAACGCGGTGATCTTTGGGTATGTTTGTAGAAATGAGCTGATACTCCACAGCAGAGCGTTGCTGTGCACGAAGAGATGTGGATCTGAGATGCTCCAGACGTGTTTATGCTTGAAGAACTTTAACATTGTTCCTGTGTTTCCTTGCAGGCCTGTAGGAACTCCTTTTGAAGACGGTGAGCCACTCCTCCAAATAAACACTCGTTAAGAACCATGCACTCAGCATTAGTTATTGAATCTTGAGCAGCTTTTATAAAAGCTTTGCAGGGCTCAGGGCCTGATGTATTTACTTCTAATGTGTCATTTGTACGGCTGCAGCTAACAGTTGTGTTGAAGATTAGTGGGTCTGTTGATTATTTCAGTAACACTTTATTTTTAAGGACCAATTCTCGCTATTAACTAGTTGCTTATTAGCATGCATATTACTAGCATACTGGCTGTTTATTAGTACTTATGAAGCACATATTAATGCCTTATTCTGCAAGATCATATTTTAGATGCATTAATCTGACCCCATACCTAAACCTAAACTTAACAACTACCTTACTATTAATATGCAGCAAATTAGGATCTTATTGAGGCCAAGTGTTGTAATCAATGCTTATTTAATAGTGAGAATTGGTCCTTTAAGTAAAGTGTGACCATTGTTTCTTTGATTAGTTAAGAAAGATCCAATTATTAATGATTAGTAAAAAATTCATAGAAGTAATTCAGTATTATTCTATATTAAATCATTAGCAAACTGTTAGTTTATAGTTAATTCATGGTTTATAAACTGTAGTCTCTACATTGTGTACCAATAGTGATTTCTTAATCTAAAAAAATATATATATATACATTTTGATATTAAGAAGAGACTTCTGACAAAACTTGAGGATTATATAGAAACATTTTTGAGAGTTATATATATATATATATATATATATATATTATATTATATATATTATATATAAAAGAATTTTTTCAAGAAGTCTCTTCTGCTCATCAAGGATGTATTTATTTGAAAAAACAGTAATATTGTGAAATAGTATAGCAATTTAAAATAACAGTTTCTATTTTAATACACTTTAAAATATAATTCATTTCTGTGACGCAGCGTTGAATTTTCATCAACCATTACTCTAGTCTTCAGTGTCACATGATCTTCAGAAATCATTATAATATGCTGATTTATTATTAATGTTAGAAACGTTATGCTGCTTACTCTCGTTTTGGAAACTGTGATACATTTTTTAAGGAGTCCTTAAGGTATGAAAAGTTAAAAAGAACATCATTTATTCAAAATATAAATCTTTTCTAACAATATCACTCGAGTTTGTATTTTAGAAAAATGTGCAGAATATTAGTTTTATTACAGTATAATTAGTTTTGAGCAGCACGTTTCATTGCATAAAAATAGAAACGTATCTTAATTAGGCCTGTCACGATAACAACTTTTTGTTGTGCGATATATTGCCCCAGAAATAATATACAGTATATTCATAATGTAACGGCATAATAATGCAAGAAGGCCTACGCACTTCCAAATGACAACAAACTTTACGTTTTTAAGAATATTTAAATTAAGTATCAAAATATTAGATACTTTAAAAAAACGGAATAAATAGTAAATAAACATTTTTGCAAAGTAACAAGTACAAAAAAAGAAAGAGAACTTGTATGGAGATTTCTCCCTGACCTTCTTTTCTCTGTAAATGAAGGGTGCACAGCACTATTGCTGACAAACACAAGCACTACTCAGCACTCAGATGTCCAGATGCACAAAGACACAGATCCCTAAACAAGACCATATCTGCAGATGAAACTTTGTTTGTAGAAGCATTTTTTAAATTTGAACGAGCAGCTCATGACTACACCGCGTTATGCACGAGAAGCTGCAGAAGACACAGGCGCAAGTGGAACATACAAAACATGGTGACATTAATGTTTAAGTAAATATAATGGGCGATATATTGCGTCACCAAAAATGATTGAGGTCATATATTGCACGATAAGTCGATATATTGATTATTGCGACAGGCCTAATCTTGATAGTAACATTTTGCAGTTTATATCCTTAACTGTACATGTTGGAAAATCATGTGATTATTTCTATTGTGCGTAAAGGAGCAGACTTCACAGACAGGTCAAATTTGATTAGAGGGATCAGTCGCTAATTTCATTTGTCGTTGATTACTTTGTATTGATTAGTGCTGCACTTCCCCCCACTAGCATATGTGACCCTGGAGCACAAACCATTCTTAAGTGTCAATTTGTGAAATTGAGATTTATGCATCAGCTGAAAGCTGAATAAATGAGTTTTCCATTGATGTGTGGTTTGTTAGGATTGAACAATATTTGGCAACTATTTGAAAATCTGGAATCTGAGGGTGCAAAAAAATCTAAATATTGAGAAAATCATCTTTAAAGTTGTCCAAATGAAGTTCTTAGCAATGCATATTACTAATCAAACATTAAGTTTTGATATATTTACGGTAGGAAACTTACAAAATATCTTCATACCACATGATCTTAATATCCTAATGATTTTTGGCAGAAAATTCAATAATTGTGACCCATACAATGTATTGTTGGCTATTGCTACAAATATCCCCCAGCGACTCAACACTGCTTCTGTGCTGCAGGCTCACATGTGTACATGATTTTATCTACTGACCGTGCCACAAACAGGTTGCAGAAGGTCGTGTCGATGTTATTCGTATTCCTCTGAAATCTCTCTCCGCAGTAACATTTAAGCTGGTCATCGAGTTTTCAGAAGAATATCCCAACAAGCCTCCTACGGTTCGCTTCATCTCCAAAATGTTTCACCCAAATGGTGAGCTGCTGCCAGCGTGTTGTGGAGTAATGCAACGTCTGCAGTGTTTCTGATGAATGATCTTGTGTTTGTCAGTCTATGCAGATGGCAGCATATGTTTAGACATTCTTCAGAATCGCTGGAGTCCCACGTATGACGTCTCCTCCATTCTGACATCCATCCAGGTGCATGATGGGTTTGTTCTTATTACACTTCTATTCACAAGTGTACTTTATTATTATTCAATAACGATATTTTAGATTAAAATACATGTGCATGTATGTATATCGGCATTGTTTCTATCGTTTCAAATTTGTGTGTTGGTAATGCACGTGTGCGATACACAAAAATACAGTACATCACAATAATAAACATGCATGATATTGTTATCGAAGGCACTACAAAATAGAGTGAATAATGATTATTCAGATTTTTAGAATGTATTTTATGAATGCTTTTCCCATCAACACCGCTGTAGTGCTAACATTAATTCATTAATGAGTTGACTGAAAACTACTTCTGATCACATTAGTAACTATTATTTAATGGACCTGAGCTAACAACTAACGAAGTTTAGCTGTATTTTATTGAATTAACGTTAACAACTTCTGTAACAAAAGTAACTATCTCATTTTTATGTTAGTTAATGCATTAACTGATGTTTACTAATGAGACTTTATTGTAATGTAAAGTATTACGAATTGTTCTTTAAAATTATTTTGCGCTTTAATCTGTTTGAAACATTTAATACAAAAAAAAAAAATTTTTTTGTCGTTTCCAGCCAAAATATCTAAAAATGATTAAATCAAGGATTTTCTAGACAAGTAAAAATTGTCTTGTTTTCAGAAAAAACATCAGTTTTTGCTTGAAACAAGCAAAATAATCTTGTTTTCTGTTTGAAATAATCCCCCACTGGCAGATTATTATTTGACCATTTTTACTTGTCTAGAAAATCCTTCTTGATTTAAGAATTTTTTGATATTTTGGCAGGAAACGAGACAAAAAAATCGAAGTAAGAAAAGCATTTTTTGCAGTGCGTTACAGCATAACACTTTTTGCGACTTATTTCAGCGTCAGCGATTCTTGCAACATTAATATCTGATGCCTAGTTTTTAAAAAGATCTGCTAGTGAATAATATTTAATATTTGTTTGACCATTTTTGTCCTCTGCGTAATTTTACGCTGACAAACACGAGTTAACAGAGTCTTTGTGGGTGAAATATGAGCTGCATGTATGACTCTTGAACAGTGTTGTGAGATCCAGACTTGTGTTTTTAGTCTCTATTAGACGAGCCCAATCCAAACAGCCCAGCCAACAGTCAAGCAGCTCAGCTCTATCAGGAGAACAAACGTGAATATGAGAAGAGAGTGTCTGCCATCGTGGAGCAGAGCTGGGTCGACTCGTAACGCACCTACACACCACAAACACTCATAGGATTATTCAGTTCTTTGCAAATGCATTTTACAAAAATGTGTGTGCTTATTTATTCCTTTTAACTGCATGATAAGTTATTGCTAACAAAATCTGAATCATGCTGTTGTCAGATTGATGCAGTTGAATGCAAATGATCGGCGAAGAGTGCAATCCCTAATTATCCCCAGCATTAATATATTTGAAAACTGATGACATGCCTTTAAATGCACCTGAAGATCGACTTTGTATCTGTATTTGACGATGCATCTCGACGCTCGCGTGTTTAATAAAACGAGGGCATGTTCCAGCGACGAGTTTTGAGAGAACACGCTCGGATCACAGTGTTTAGGGGACGTTTCAGTTGAATTTTTGTGAACATTTATACTTCTAATATGCTGTGTAGAATGAGAAATAAAACATTTTTCAGACTTGGAGCGAAGGACATGCGTTCGTTTTTATTGTAGCTAGTTATTGAAACATGCATAATAGAAAAGCATTTCAAAAACAGGGCGTCATATGTACAGCTAGGGATAAAACAAACTAGACGTTATTACAAGTTGGTGATGCTCCACAGATCTCCGGCTCCTTCATCAGATGTGATGATGCTGCTGCTAAAACAACACGAGGCGTGCAGGCGTCACCTCTGCAGAAAAGACAGAACAGATTATTTGCAATATATTTAATTATGTTTGGGTCGCTCTATGCATCCCGTGCGAGGCTTCAACACATGCTTCATCATTCATCACAAATGCCTTTCTTTCTAGGCATTTCATCATGTTTCCTCCTCCTTTTCTCCAGCTATAAAAGAAGTAAATGATTAGCGCTGCTGGTCTACGCAAAACTGGCCAGTGCTACAGACTCGCTGGTCTTAATTCGCCCTTCCACATGAAATGTTGCATGCATTTCAAAAATTAATATCCGTCTCCGTATTTTTTCGTTTTGTTTTCCAACACAAAACATCCTTAAATCGACATGCATTCACTCGAGATGCAAGCGGAACACATGAAGTCTCGTTTTCTGAGAAACGGAAGGAAATTAAGTGAGTTTATGCTTGAAACAAGAACAAACACGGGGTATGAAAAGTCGTTTTCCCTTTGAATTAAGTGGGGTTTTCTGAGCCAAGCGGTAGATAAACTCGCTTCATTTTGAGCAGCTTCCAAGAAAACAAGACTTTTGCTTTTGTAGTAAACATATGTGACCCTGGAGCACAAAAGCAGTGTTAAGTCGCTGGGGGATATTTGTAGCAATAGCCAACAATACAGTGTATGGGTCACAATTATACATTTTTCTTTTATGCCAAAAATCATTAGGATATTAAGTAAAGATCATGTTCCATGAAGATATTTAGTAAATTTCCTACCATAAATATATCAAAACTTAATTATGATTAGTAATATGCATTGCTAAAGAACTCATTTTGACAACTTGTTTAAAGATATTTTCTCCCCATATAGATTGTTTGTTCGCACCCTCAGATTCCAGATTTTCAAATATTGTCCGATCCTAACAAACCACACATCAATGGAAAGCTATTTATTCAGATACATTTTGAAAAATGTACCCTTATGACTGGTTTTGTGCTCCAGGGTCACATTTTTTTCCATAGATTTTCTTTAATTGGTCTTCAAGTCTTATATTTACCTTTATAAAATCTGCAGAAACTTTGAATATAAGTATTCAACGTTTAGTTTTTTTTTTTAAACATCAAGACATTATTAATGCATTAGTGACTGCATGTTAAATGCATTCATGTCCTGCATTAATCAGTCAGTGTAAATGCATCTAAACACCTCTTCAGATGCAGATTCTGTGCCACCTCTGCACTGCAAACACAAATGTTGTTGATGCTGATTGGTAACAGCCGTATAGTGTCCGGCTTCCATACATAATACACGCTTCAGTGAAGGACAGAGTGGATGATAGCAGGACGTGTACCTTCTGTTGCTGCTGCTGTTTGATCAGTTCATCTCTGGTCTTAAAAACAGGAGCGTCCTCCACAACGATCCCCTCTGCCATCTCGCTCACCTTCTCCAGCAGCACCGGATCATACCTACAAGCCGACAGGCACAACACAGCTGTAGATCTACACAATCCCTGAAACCAGACCAATCAACAGCAGTCATTGCTCTTTTTATCGTATTTCACTGTTTGGCGTGCAGCACTTAGGTCGGCCTCGTTCCGTGCTTAAACATGCTCTAGAAATACAACTGAACTTGAACATTTAGTCGAGAGGTTAGTTGCTTAAAAATGGAAGTTTTGGCCTTTTTGACATGATAGTCAAAGTAGTGTTTAGTGCATAAAATGCAATAAATATTTTCTTCTCGATGAGACATCTGTACAGTAAAAATGTTAAATATTATTACAATTCCAAACAACTGTTTTCTATGTGAATATATAGTAAGCTGTAATTTATTTCTGTGATCAAAGCTGCATTTTCAGCATCATTACTCCAGTCTTCAGTGATCTTCAGAAATCAGTATAATATGCTGCTCAATTAATAATAATGGTTTGTAGTGTTCTCAGAATAATAGTTTGCTGCTTAATATTTTTTGTTTTGTAACAAATGTTGTATATATATACAGTTTATTAATAACAGCATTCCGTATTTACTGATATTTTCACGCGTTTTTAAAATTGTTTTCCTTTTCCAGTATTTCATAATTGTGACCCTGGAGCACAAAACCAGTCACAAGGGTCCTTTTTTTTTAAAAATGGAGATGTATGCATCATCTGAAAGCTGAATAAATGAGCTTCCATTGATGTGTGGGACAATATTTGAAAGTCTGAGGGTGCAAAAAAATCTAAATATTGAGAAAATCATCTTTAAAGTTGTTCAAATGAAGATCTTAGCAATGCATATTACTAATCAAAAATTAAGTTGATATATTTACAGTAGGAGATTTACAAAATATCTTCATGGAACATGATCTTTACTTAATATCCTAATGATTTTTGGCATAA
Source organism: Sinocyclocheilus anophthalmus (assembly GCA_018155175.1). Classification (NCBI taxonomy): domain Eukaryota; kingdom Metazoa; phylum Chordata; class Actinopteri; order Cypriniformes; family Cyprinidae; genus Sinocyclocheilus; species Sinocyclocheilus anophthalmus. Next base: position 292,882 of record JADLZN010011635.1, read on the forward strand.
AAGAGAAATGTATAATTGTGACCCATACAATGTATTGTTGGCTATTGCTACAAATATCCCCCAGCGACTCAACACTGCTTCTGTGCTGCAGGGACACATGTTTGTGATGATGTAAAGCGCTTTTATTCTGACCTGCAGCCCAGGAACACGTGGTTCGCCCACACCATAGACAGAGCGAGCAGCTGGTCCAGGTGAGGGTCTTCATAATCGTTGATGTTCCTGAATATAAACTCCCTCCTGCTCTTCCAGTGTTTTTCGCTCTCGGAAACGCTGCGAAACGTCTCGACTAAATCCGACAGCTGCCTGTTCTGTCCGATGAAGTCTTCCACGTCCATAGCCGCCATGTTTGCGTCGGCGTGGTGACGTCACTCTTCTGCTTCCGTTCGTGACGCACGCACTTAAAGGGAGCGTGTCACGTACAGTGCCGCGGAAAACAACACCCGGCTTTCGTTATTATTTATTTTTTAAATTTTTTTATTGATTTCCAACATATAATATAAAGGTACTGGACAAATATAAACTACAAAAAATAAATAGAAAATATACAGTATTATATAAATAATAATACGCGGTAAAATAAATAAATAAATATAAATAAAAAAAAAAATAAACTCCGCCTTTCATTATATATTTATGTAAGCGGGATTGTTGTCGCAATCATCATTTAAAAACGTTCCTCAAATTAAAGCGGCGCTTTGTGGTTGGGAGTAGACACACAGCGTGTGCTGTCTTAAAGGGACAGTTGACCAAAAAATTAAAATGCTTTTTTTTGTCAGTGGATCCTCTTTCACCATAAATATATTTACTTGAAGCATCCCCTGAGATTTTAGATAGGCCTTATGTTATAATTATGAACAAATGTGCATTTTCAAGGTTCGCTGTCATTGGTTAATGGTCACGTGATATCTTTTAGCGAGTGTTTTATTCTGATTGTTGGTATTTTAAAATGATTTATGTAATGTTTAATGCATTTCACAACGAATAGATTTTCTTTCTCGTTGTGTTTTTATATCAGTAGGCCTATGGTGCAAGATTAAATCAATGTGATCAATGAGTTAGGACAAAAGTAATCAAAAAGTGTAATTCAAGTGTAAGTCAATGGCTGCCGTCAACTGTTTTGTTTCCAAACATTCTTTGAAATATCTTCTTTTGTGTTCCACAAAAGAAAGGTTTGAAATGACATGAGGTTGAGTAAACAATGACAGAATTTGTATTTTTGTGTGCACTATCCTGTTTAAGGTCTTGTTTTGCATCACCAGGACATTTTTTTTTTTTCAGAAACATGCATTTTCAAAGTTGCTGCACAACAACTCTGCACTGTAAAAAAAATGGCCGTGAATTTAAAACGTCAAATGCTATGGTAAAACCTGTTAATTGGTTAACGGTAAATTCCCCTACTATATACGGTGAAAAACTGTATTGGACATTACATGTTATTGGACATTAATTTTACGGTAGTATACCGTTTTTGGAAGTGAAAAATACCGTATAATTTACAGTGTATAACCGTAAATAGACATTTCCAGAATTCCCTGCTTTACATTTCAAATTTGATGTTTTGTTGTTGAAATAACTGTTTCTTCTTAGTTTTTTCTTATCAGTTTTGTACATTAGGGTTGTGTGTTACACCTAATGTTGTTAAATTAATGTTTATAGGTTGGTATATTAACATTATACCAGTTAATGAAATTACGGTATTTTACTGAAAATTTAAGTTAAAACCGTAAAACCTAAAACGTTGCTACCGTTGTTTTTACGGTACAATTCCGGCAACCGTTTTTTTACCGTAAATTTTACTGATTTTTTTTACAGTGTTGTCCTCTATCCTCCACCCTTCTATTTTTTCATTTGCACAAAAAAAAATTATATATATATATAGCGCCACCCTTGACAAGGCCTATCTATTTTCCACATGCTTCATTATGTGAATGTTTAATATAAACATCTGATATTCATGTGTTTGCATGTTGCTTCATATGCATGTCACATAATTATTATCAGTATTATCCTTGCCCCTCTTTTCACGATAAAACAGATTGCTGTGGCAAAATAATGGCATGTTTTATATGACTTAGGGGAACAAATCTGATGAGTCGTCTGCTTGCTCAGGCGAACGCTATAATTTGGAACACAAATGTGCTTCAGCTGCAAGATTGTGGTCCTCAAGAGAAAGATTATTTACAACATCCATTATTATAGTCTAATACGAGTCATATCGTTATAGTCGAGGAAGCGGTTCTGACTGCTACATCACTCAAACGCTTCAAAGCAACAAGAGGCAGGTCTTCATGCTGGGATCTATTTCTAACCATCAACATTCTTAATATGACAATATATTGTCCTTATTGTTTAAAGGGATGCAGAAAGGAGTGGAAATGAAACAAGTGTGTTGAATAATATCCAACTATATATTACTTAAACCCTTTGCTTGGGGAGCTTAATTGCTATTATAAATATCATAAGTTATAATAATCTTATGTCAATAGAAATGGCAATATTAATAATATAACTGAGCAGCAGATCAGCATATTATACTGATTTCTGAAGATCCAGTGACATCTGAAGACTGGAGTAATGATGCTGGAAATACAGCTGCGCATCACAGAAATGAATTACGGTTTTCTGTATATTCACAGCTATTTTAGATTGTAAAAATATATTCATAATATATGCTGTTTTTTGCAGCCTTGGTGAGCGGAAAAGACCTTTCAAAAACATTTTAAAAAATCTTAATTATTTACATTTTTTTGTGTATACGGGTCAAAAACGAAAAAGGTTTTGAATCATACAAACAATACTGCTTTTAATTGGTGTCCCCCCCCCAAAACAAAAAAAAAATTCTTGTTTAAATGTAATTGTATTTTGTTTAGTTTTTCTGAGCTAAAAATAAATATCATACATTTTTCCCCTGATTTACAGAAGAGAGCCACTAAAATGTCATTCAGTGTAACAACCTTGTCAGGCATATTTACAACAAAAAACAATTTATGACATATCGTACTTTCAACCACCCAATACTAATCTTGTAATTTTACCTTTTTTAAATTGTCACTACATTCCTATGTTTTTCTCCGCCCATTGCAGGTACGAATTTTACTCATTTAAAACACAATCAAATTTAATATGCTCACTTATTATTTTATATATTTTAATATGTACACATCAGATGTTGTTTGAATTTTTACATATATATTGTTACACTGAATGACAATGTAACATTGTTTCAACCAAATTTTGACATTTTATTCTCCAAAAACTTATTTGAAACCTTAAAAGTAGACACTTGACTTGCATTTAATATGCTTTCTATGTACATAAAATCACTTTTGTAAATTTATTTTGATGCGGACATCTTAACGCCTTTGACCCACACACACAACACTCTCTCCTCTCTCTCTAACAACACACACACAACTCTAAACTCTCGTCATCTCCCTCTCTCTCCTCACACACACACACACACCACACCACACACACACTCTCTCTCTCTGATCTCACACAACAACACACACACTCTCCCTCTCCTCCTCTCTCACAAACACACACACACACTCTCTCTCTCTCTCTCTCACACATAAACACACACACACACACACCACACAACACACACTCATCTCTCTCTCCTCTCCTCTCACACACATACGCGGAACCACACACCCTTCTCTCCCCCCTCTCTCACACACCCACACACCCACTCTCTCTCTCTCACTCACACACTCTCTCACACACACAAACACCACACACACACACACACGAAAAGCTAAACACTCTCCTCTCTCTCTCTCATCACACACACACACCCACCACACTCTCATCTCGCTCACACCATCACACACACACACTACTCCTCTCGTCCAACACACACACACGAACACAACACTCTCTCTCTCGTCACTACCCACTCACTCACACACACCACACACACTCTCTCTCTCTCTCTCACACATTCACACACACACATCTCTCTCTCTCTCTCTCCTCTCTCTCACACACACACACACACAACTCTCTCTCTCTCTCTCTCTCTCACACACAACACACACACACACAACCACACACACGTCTCTCTCTCTCTCTCACACACACACCACACACACACTCTCTCTCTCTCACACAGACAGACAGACAGACACAGACACAGACACACTCTCTCTCCCACACACACACAGCAACTCTCACCTCTCTCTCTCAAGTCTTCTTCCCCCCCACACTCTCTCTCTCTCACACACACACACACATCTCATCATCTCTCCTCTCACAACACCACACCCTCGCTCATCTCTCTCTCTCTTCACACACACCACCGACCTCCTCTCTCCCCTCCTCTCCTCTCACACACACACACACCACACATCAACTCATCCTCTCTCTCCACACAACCACACAACACACACACACAACACCTCCCCTCTCCCTCCTCTCCTCTCTCACAACCCACACAACACTCTCTACCACACACACACACATCACCACACTTCTCTCTCTCTCTCTTCACACACACCCCACACACACTCTCTCCCCTCCTCATACACAACACACTCGCTCCTCACACACTCATCCCACCCACAACACACTCACTCACATCACATCTCTCTCTCACACACACACACTCTCTCTCTCACACACACACACACACTCCTTCTCTCTCTCTCACACACACACACAAAAACACACTCTGTCTCTCTCTCTTCAATCACACCACTCTCCTCACACACACTCATACACCAACACTCTCATCACTCACACACTATCATACCCAACACACAGCAACACACTCACTCCACAAACACTCGCTCCTCAACACACCCACACTCTCCTCTCTCACACACACACCCGACACGCCACACACTCCTCTCTCTCTCTCTCTCACACACACACACACACTCACTCACACACTCTCTCTCACACCCCCACACACTCTCTCTCTCTCACACACACACACACACACACACACACACACTCTCTCTCTCTCTCTCACACACACACACACACTCTCTCTCTCTCTCTCACACACACACACACACACACACACCACCCCACAGGTGTGTGCAACAGCTTTCTCAGCACTGACTCGGCTGGTGTTTTGGTGGTTTTTCAATGGATGTGTGAAGTTAGTTCTCAGGTTCACACAGCAGAAGAACCACAACACTGACTAGATCTGTTGTTTTATACCGTGCTCGAAAAGTGTGATTCTTTAATAAATGCCACTTGAATATATTGCTATTTGTGGGTCCAGGTATGTTTTGGGGCCCCTCATCCCTGCTCCTCAGCCGAGCTACAGTTGTTGTTGTTTTGTCTGAAGCACACGTGACTTTGTAGAACGTTCGCTCGTGAGAAACTTGGCACGTGTTTGTGTTCTAAACATGCAGTGTTACTAGCACACAGAGCTGAAGATGTCATAAACAGCACTTCCTCCTCCGTGTTTGTCCACGGCTCCCCCCACCGGACTCACTGTAAAGTGCTCGCTTATTTCAGCGAACCGCCCCGTTCACTCATTTGAGGAGAGACGCCGCTGACTTTCTTCTTCACGCTCGCTTCTTGATGGACGTTTTCGAACTTGACAGGTAACGCAACGCGCTCGCGCCGCGTTGTTCTCCGCCGTACGTGACGCTTCCGAGCATTAACGGGGGTTTCTTCGCTCGCTGCTTACGGAAATTTTTGGTACGTCATTAATATGGCGCCAAAAGAGTTATAAGTGTGAGCTTGTTATGTTGCTTTAGCTTGAGAGATGCCTCGCCGCAGCCGGTCTTGTTTACGCAGGCGACACATATACAGAATATGGAACGCCATACTGGACATAAACGAAATTTAAACGCGTGCCGCAATTAAGTGGAACGTATTTGCGATTTGGCGAAGTCGACGGATAACGGCGTCGGATGGGCGCTGCTGTGGATTCAATCCGCCGACAGTAACTTTTATTTCTGGCTGTGGAGGGGATATTCATCTACATGTGCCTGGCCTCAGATGCTCCCCTGATTTCTGTGCATCGAGGACATCCCTCTTGTGCAAACTGCAACTAAGGTAAAGCTAAAGAACGCGTGCCATCTTCTCAGAATGGGTGTTTGAGCTCCAGATGAGCGTAATTCTATATTGATGCGATTGCAAACCTGTCTTGTTTTTGATCTGTCAGTCATATTGATAAACTCTTCTGTGCAACTGTAAGGTTAGTTCTTCTACTCTGCAAAAAAAAAAAAAAAAGTTATTTTGAAAGTGCAGTGCACTGAACCTGAACACGCATGGTTTGTTTAAACTCTAATCAGTGGTTTGTTTTAGTGGCATGCTAAGTTATGAGCACTGAATGCTGGCCTAGCATGCTTCGGGTCATCTGCCACGCCCCCTACAGTCTGCTGCTGCTCACGGCACACTGGGGCGTGACGTCACGCGGAGGAGGCGTGGCTGCGGCCGAGGGGCGGGGACTAAGCATGTGTCTCTCTTAGTTTGCAATCAACAAAAAAGTGTATCATGCGTTTGTTCTTCGGTGGAGCTGTGTTTTACACTAATCTAGTTTGCCAGTGCAGTTAATGAACGGGTCTGAATGCATGTGGTTAGTTGACATCAAATGTCATGCAGTGCTCTCCAGTGCTGTAGATCAAACAGAAGATCATAGCACCCCACATGAAAAAATACTATAGTCATTTATAGTAAATACTACAGTGTTTTTGAACCATACTATAGTAAATGGTATTATAATACTGTATATATTATAGTATTTACAACACTTTATTAATGAATGCTACAGCATACTGTAGTATTAACTATAGTGAACTGATAAACTGTAGTATGCTTTAGTTTGTATTACAGTAAACTGTAGTGTAGCTGTACTAAACGTAGTACAGTAATTTGTTTATATTACTATAGTCGTTATTTTACCACAGCAACTATAGAATTACCACAACAAATGAATTCAAGTACTTTACTATAGTATGGTTCAAAAACACTGTAGTATTTATTTACTGTAAATTACTATAGTATTTTTTCATGTGGGCTGGCATCAGTGCTGCTGGGTAGATCACTTACAAATTGCAGTCCGATATAATGTTTCATATCATTCGGTATAGATGATTATTGACATTTATAATAACCTTTTTGAAAACAAAGAGCAATAGAATTTTTTTTATTTAACTACTGTATTTTTTTAATTAACCCAATTTATTGAGACGAACAACAAATATTTTTGTTTTAACAATCAAACACAAAAATTAAACAAATATCTAATTTCTACTGTTTTATATGCAGATTAAATAGGTCTTAAGGAAACTTTTGTCTCGTCTCCCGAGGCCACAGGAGGGCGCAATGAGCAAAATAATGCAGCGCATTTAAATTGTCAACGCAAGGAAATAACTGTCTATAAAAATAGTGCATTACGTCTAAATTAACAAATAAAAATCAAATATAATTTCGGAAATTGCATAAACAATTATGAACAAAACAGCATCATGTATTTATGCATTGCTTAATCCAAAGAGCCGAAGCGCCATTCACACAGACTGCATTTAAAACATATGAGATGCAGTGAAAAGGAATAAACCTCCACAAATTCACCATGTGTTTTCTAAACGTTTAAATTGTTTTAACTTTGCATGGCTACATCTCGTGTGAGACGCGAGTGCAGCAGTCCCACTTGTCCGTCTAAAAATGCGTTCTGTGTGAATGGCTTGGTTTCGGTTTTAACCCATTCAAGATCTTCTCTGCATTGAGCTTCTATATTTCTCTAATATTTTGAATGAATAACGCAGCAGCGGCGCGTCTCGTGGGCTACACTAACAAAACATTCAGATGCAACAACGTCACTTACATCATCATCACCGAATCTCGCACGCAACTGATGAAGCACACCTAACATTCAAATGCAGATTTTATTTCAAATTAGACTAAATATTCGTTCTTATTACAATCTTCCTCATCACAGGCAGCAAAGGCCACTCGGTGCTTGTGTGTGTGCTGTCTCAAGCACGTGCCTATAAGCATGTCCATAATCGAATATTTTTTTCTATTGATATTGAAGAAGGTGTACCGTCGATAAATATCGATACCGTTTTATCGCCCAGACCTAGTCCCCAGATCTGTGTCCTGACACAATCTCGTCTCTGAGCTCTACAGGCTTGGTTTTTGCTCTGATATGTGTTTAACTATTAGACCTTAGGGGTGTGTGCCTTTCCAGATCTTACCCTTTCAATAGAATTTGCCACAGATTAACTTAAACTCAAAGGCCTGGTTTCACAGACAGGGTTTAGACTAAGCCAGGATTAGGCCATAGTTAAATTAGGACATTCAAGTCATTTTTATAAACATGCCTTAGAAAAAAACATTACTGTGTGCATGTGCAAAACAAAAGCAAAATGTGAAAAAAATGAAGGGGTACGAATGCTTTCACAAGGCACGGTGTATAAATGTAAAAGGGTTGGATTTTCCCCCCCTTGAAACAAAGACAGTTTTGCTGTTAAATAAAAGAATATAAAATGCATATATATATATATATGCATAAAATGCAGGGCAGCTTAGCGAAGTCCGTAGTAAAAATGCATGTTTTATATTCATGTCTGAATTTGAAGCATATACAGTATAATTTTACACCACTAGACTATCATGACACACAGAAAACATTTGTGTTTGGCACTAAATACGTTGGGTTCTTTGCCATGTAAATTTGATTGTGCTCAAGTTAACAATATAGAATCTCGCGGAGCAGCTACATCCATATAAAATGTGTTTGCCATCTGCCGTGGATTGTGTAGGAGGCGCGAGCTGTTTCTGGTATGAGGGGGATATTCATGAATGTGGGAGCTCTGGCTCTGATGTTCCCATCACCCGTAACATAGTCAGTGGAACGCCAGTGCATGACATGCTTCTTAGTGCTGCAGCTTCAGTGTTTGTGAGGGATGCATGTGGTCCTGATGTTTAATAGCTGTCAGTGTTTAGCAGCAGAGTCCATCTGACAGACCTGGACGACAAGCGGATGAGTGTTCTCACCCAGAGAGATGATGCTTTGATTTATGAACCAGAATCAGAAACACAGAATATGTTCGTTTACTGTGCCTTCCAGAAGTATTCATTTTGTCACATTTTATGTATGTTGTATGCTAAACTGCTTTAAATTACGTTTTTTTGCACATCTACAATCCATACCCCATAATGGCAAAGTAAAAATATTATATCAGGAATATAGCAGTTAGATTATTTCCCCAAATCGCCCCTATGTGGAGTGAAGGCAGCATCGGCGAACGGGGTTTTCAGTCGCTTGTAAACTCTAGATTCATTCATTTCTACCATCACACTTTCACACTGAGCGTTCAGCATGCGTTTCTGCCATCTTTTCAGAGTCTGATAGTTGTTCATCCCTTCTTTGCTGACAGATGGAGAGTGAGATGAAGAGGAGGAAATACTCCACCAGCAGCAACGACTCTGACACCACCGACAGTGAGTGATAAACTCAGACGCACGGCTTCTCACCTCTGCGTAACATCTTTACAGATAAAGATCAAATATAACAAAGTAGTAAATAGTGAGAATTTGCAGAGACCCCAATTGAGAAAAACTATGCAATTTAGTGCAGATTATGATATTTGGACAAAATGTAAGATGAATTGAGATCTCTATAACACGAGAGCAGACTACTAACTGTACATAAATATCAGCTGTCGCCATGTATCTGCCAATATGTCTTGGCAAGAGGATATTTAATGCTTAAAAGTTCAAAACATGCAAAGCAGTGCAATATGATGATTGGGAGATGAACAGATAAACGTTCATCAACGATCGTATTTGAAACTCATGGATTTTTCTAAAAAAAATGATGTCTGGATAATCAAGTAAAGCCAAGCTGCTTCAGTAAGTGTTCATCTTCAGTGTTCAAATTGCTAACGGAGAAATTCTTACTTTATAAAACTCTAAAGATTTCATAGCAAAAAACCCCCCACATGAAGCAGGTGGATTGTGCTAAAAGGCATTAAACTAATCAATCAGACAACAGAAGGCATGTAGTAGATTGTGTGCAACAGGTTTATCAGCAAAGTTTTGATCATTTAGAGGCCTTGGAGATTAATTAGGGTTAATGCAACAATTAATCAACAACTTACAATTATGTGCTAAATAACACGCATTACACAAGAGAATGAAATCATCTTTCAAAATACATTTTAATGACCTGAATTATTAAATTTTTTTTTTCATTAAATTTTTCAACTTTGCCCTTAAGTGGAAATGATACCTTCAGGTGTTTATCTAGGATTGTCTAAGTGTATTATTTATATTTGTGTATTTTTGTTCACTCCCCCAAATTGTGCTCACATCATTTGCTTCCATTTCAAACCCATAAAAAAAGTCATAGAGGTTTGGAAGAACATGAGAATACATCATTTGGTATTGAATCTCTTGCAGGTCATGTGACCACCTGGTCACGGTCTTCTAAGAACACGGGGACCAGCAGCACATGGGTACGCCATGAGCAGAAGAAACCGTCTGAGGTGAGAAATACCGCTTCATCAATAAACACAAATATACACCAGAACTTAACTGCTCTGGCAGATGCACTAATGCATTAAAGTCAACATTTTTAGTAAGAAATAAAAAATGAACAATGCATTATTGAGCTGGGTGGAATGGTGTAGGGTGTGCGATATTCAGGAACAAATTATATCTCATATTTTTTTTTTTTTAAGATAATGATAATTAAACAATATTTTGCCGAGTGTGTTTTTGTGCTGATTTAGGCATTTCACGGATAAATAAATATCACACTAAAACCACCAGTAGGTGGCGGCAAGTCCTTGTCTTAATGAGCGATTTCTTGAATCACTCATTCAAAATATTCATTCACTGAAATGAAGCAAGTCTTTATGATCATTGAATGACTGACTCTGAAATGATTCATTCAAAAACAAATTCATTCAGGAATGTGACACTGTAGTGTTGCGCTGAGATGCACAAACGTTTTAATCCAGCTTTGTTTGGAACTATTTTCATTGGCAAAAATTGAGCAAAAACAGACAATATTGTGTCTAAAATGTAACTCACTCAACATTAACTTCTCGTTTGGTGAACTGCTGTATGAAATCAGTACAACATTCGCGATTGCGCTCACATGCTGATATTCGGGAAAACAGCATTCTTGCTTGTGTGCTATTGCTATATCTTACTATATCATTAATATAAAAAACTAAATCCATACAGGGATATTTTTTTCTTTCGTAACTTGAAATATAGGGCCATTCAAGCTGCATTCTAATGATGTGTTTTTGTTAGTTTTTTGCATGTACTCATGCATACTTGATAATGTCAGCTCACACATCATTAAGCAACAATTAGTTATATACTAATTGTGCACACCCCTAGCGGATGAGACAGAGTCAATTTATTAATTTTAGCAGTTTAGAGCTGGGTGATGGGATAGTTTACATTTGACGACGATATAAACGATTAAGCCATTAAGAATTGCTGCAATATTGTATGATTTATGTGATTGTACAGTCAGTTGATAATACTTGTAGTAGTTGTAATTTTTGTAACTTTGTGATCTTTAATCAAAATGTAATTTCTTGATATTTTCATATCCAATTTTTGCCTATTTACATTCCTTTAAGACACGATTGTTTTGAACGAATTTGAGAAAGAGACGGTGCATGTGGATCTGTGTGGCGTTTCTATATAGATTGAAGTCTGCTTCATAACACGACATTAAGAAAAGTTAGCTTTGTTGATAAATGTGTCTCCTTCGTCTTGTGATGGCTTGGGTTTGTTTCCAATGGGAATCAGATATGCGTTTAGCTGAAGGTCAGATGTCCAGTGTTGGGGAAATTTATTTTTTAAAAGTAGGCCTAATGCGTTACAATATTGCTTTACTCCCTAAAAAAAGTAACTAGTTGTGTTACTTTGTTACTTTTTATGGAAAGTAAAGTTACGTTACTTTTGCGTTACTTTTTCTTGTCTGGGCTGGGCTTGCTTATTTGTTTTTAATATAAAAAAATTATATTTCTGGCAAATGTAAAAGCCCTTTCACAACAAAAGTGAAATGAGAACATGTCAGGCTGAAGAAAATGAAAATTCACAGTAGAGGACGCAGCTCATGCCATTCTGTATTGCATGAAGACTAGGATGCAAGAACACTCTTCAGTAATAAAAAAGAAAGAAACCCAAATGTTATGTTTATCTGAAGCCAATTTTGCTTATTATTATGGTTGCATTGGATCATCAGCAAAGACATTGGTTAATAAAATGGATTTAAATACATAAATTATATTTGCATTTCCCCCTTTTTTTTAAATTGATTTTGAGGAATACTGAATCTGTTTTTGTGCAGTGAGATGAGTAAATGCATGTTCACATCTAGTCTAGAACTACAGTAAGATCATGTTCACGCAGCGCCTCTGCACTTACTCCTGATTTCTCTCAACAGGATTACGTAAAGCGGTAGGCATACTGCCACTCATACTTATTTGAAAAAGTATCTTAGATATTTTCTTGTAAGTTAAAAAGTAATGCGTTACTTTACTAGTTACTTGAAAAAAAGTAATCTGATTACGTAACTCATGTTACCCCCAACACTGCAGATGTTTACATATTAAATATGTGTCTGATTTAAAACCACATTTGCACTGTGCTTACAGCACTGACTTTTCACACACCACTGGATAAACTCACGTAACACCCTACGGTGTTTTTCTTGGCAAGTCACCCACTCAAAAATGTTAATGTTTTACAATTTAACTTTTAAAAGCAGTTGTTTGTATGATTGTCTTCTGTGATGACATCTTAATATTTCATATTATGTGTTCATTCATATTTGAGTGTTTCGTATTTCATATATTTTGCTTTCTGGCACAAAAATTGCTTTCGAAAACATGGCAAAGTATTTAATTCTTGCCTCGGCGCCAGTGAAAATGTCACCAGAGCGAGAAGGGATTGTTTCTTGTTGAATGTTGCCAATGTTCTGTTCTTTCAGGTGTTTCGGACCGATTTTATTACAGCCATGAAGTTGCCTGATTCAGCACAACTGAGCGCAGAGGAGTTTTATTTCCTATCCGACCCCTGGAGGCAGGAATGGGAGAAGGGTGTTCAGGTGCCAGCCAGTGTGGAAGCCATTCCCGAGCCTGTAGTCAGGTGAGAGTCACAGTAAATGACAGGCATGCTCTAGACTGATGTGTTTCCCAAGTAGAAATGCAGTGAGAAAAAAAATGCCTTTTTCAAATTTCAGAATGAATTTGCAAACAGTGTTGCACCATAATATGTGACCCTGGAGCACAAAAGCAGTGTTAAGTCGCTGGGGGATATTTGTAGCAATAGCCAACAATACATTGTATGGGTCACAATTATACATTTCTCTTTTATGCCAAAAATCATTAGGATATTAAGTAAAGATCATTTCCATGAAGATATTTTGTAAATTTCCTACCGTAAATATATCAAAACGTAATGTTTGATTAGTAATATGCATTGCTAAGATCTTCATTTGAACAACTTTAAAGATGATTTTCTCAATATTTAGATTTTTTTTGCACCCTCAGATTCCAGATTTTCAAATAGTTGCATCTCAGCTAAATATTGTCATATCCTAACAAACCATACATCAATGGAAATTTAAAAAAACTGACCCTTATGACTGGTTTTGTGGTCCATGGTCACATATGTCTCTGTGAAGTGAGCAACTCTTACCCATACAAGAATAGAGGCTCAAGAAAAGCTTATGCAAAAAAATGAAGTGCACTTCAGTGACATTATGAGAATGGGAGTATGTTGCACAGCTTTCAATGTACTTTCATTATAAAACTAACTTGATTGTTGTTTATTTAGTTCTAACGGGTAAGTTTTTGCTCGAAACTAACCAAAATAAAAATAATTTGTTTATAATCTCTGCACAGGAGAGACTTGGTGTTGTTTCCAAACAAAAGAAAATATGTCCATATCAGCACAAATGAGTTGAAAAATAGCATCATTTCGGATATTTGGTTATCAAAAATCCAATATCGCGCATCTCTAGTTTTTACAGTGGTCTCTTATATGTCAAAAGTTGAGGGAAAATTTAATTTCTCAGTGCATGACCCATATTGATGTATTACTATTATTAAACTAATTTTACAAAAGTAATAAAGACATGGAAATCACATCTGGATCTCTCAGTATTTCACATTTCAACATCCATCTGCTGTCTCTGTCGTTCATGGGTTGTGCTTGATGAACCAGCTTGGTGTTCAGAATTAATAGCTTTGTTCATTCATTCCTGTTTTTAGGTTTTGTTTTCCTTCATCAGCTCATACTAGGGGTTAGTGTCATCTCAATACCAATATCCCAGAAGCCACTATCAATACTATTGACATTTGATTCTCAATCCCAATTTCATTTTCCAAAGTAATACCTGCTGTAATGCTTTAAGTATTTAATTTTGTTACATGATTTAGTTAGGAACTGACTGTATTTATGTTCATTTCTAATTATTAGTGAAATGCTCACATGCCTTTGCTTTGAATATGCACTGCACGACATAAATGAATTCAGAATTACTGATGAAAGTATGGCAGTGCATCATTTACATCTGGTATTCAGATCCGTCTCTGGTGATCCGATCTCAAATGAACAGCACTAAATGCAGGTATCAACAAAGTCCGAAACGCTCTTTGAAACCACAGTGGGCCACGTTGCATTTGTGCTGTAATATCGGTTTCAATATCGGTTTCAATATTTTAATATCGGTTTCACTATAACAAGAGTTTCATCTTCAACCAGTTACATGAATTGAGGAAAGAACCATCTGATCAGAAATCATGACTGATTTCAGCATGCAATGATTTCCTCTGGCTATCAACATTATGAGACCAGTCCTGTCCATTGAGCTTTACTTGAAGCTGAAACATTCCTTTGAATACTTGATGCATGAAAAATGAGTTTTCTGGTCATTCAAGTGTGCAATTTTTTCCCCCAGGATGCTTCCGGAGGTCAATCGAATCCCATTCTTTTCAGCGATCCAAACCAGGGGCCTGTCAGAATTTGGCTTCGGAGAGTCACATGGTCTCACTGAGCCGTTGAGTTGTTACAATCTTGATGATCTGGATGTGACCTGGCTTGAACTGGTTAATGCTGAATTCAGACAACTAGGTAAGATCAGCTATCTGACTCATGTTTCTTTGATGATTTAAGCTTATAGCAAACAGGCCAATAATAGAGTTGAAGTTGTATTTTTTTTTTATTTAGTGAAATTAGTAATGTTTTGTTGAGCTATTGGTGTTATTTTTGTATCATTGAGATACTATTATAGTTTTTATTAATATTAAGTAGTTTTTTATTATTGGTTGATTTCCCTGTTTTTTAGTTTGATTTTAAACGTATGGAATAAAAAAAAAATGTAATTGCAACTTTTTTCTCGCAATTCTGAGTTTTTTTCCCCTAGAAATAATTAAGCACCAAGCCCAGATGTAAATGTAATTTCTATAACATTTGAGCAGAAGTTATGATATGTCACACTTTCATCCCTCTTCTCTCGTTCATAGGGCTGGGCAAAAAAAAAATCGATTTTTCGATTAATCGTTTTTTTAAGTGACATCGATTCGATATCAATTCTCAAAAGCCGCAAATCGATCTTTTCCGGGATTTATTTCAGCACACATTTAAAACAAGATCTGATTAACGTGAATCTTATCATTAGTCTTCTCCACTAGATGTCACCCTTATTTACCTTGCGTGATGTTACAACAGAAAGCATGTCATTCATTCAGCGATTATCATGGCCATACGCGTGATTCGCGATGCTCAGGTGAAAAGCTATAGTAATACTATAAATCTGCGGAAGCATCTGATATCACGCATAAGGCGCCATGATTTCCGCAATGAATGAATGGCAGATGGCGTGGCGCACTGTTTTGTTTACTACACACATACTAAAGCGCGGATGATGCTCGCGGTGTTTTCAGCTTCTGCCGTCTCACTATATGATGATATGAACACGAATGTCATCTCCAGCTGCTCTGAGAGTCACTTCATTAGCATTTTACCGTTTCATTTGAGAAAACTACCGTCATATCACACACACAGCAGCTGCAAGTTCCTCACGGCAACCCGTCAAAATAAAAGTTTAGTTTAACGTTAAACTGTCCGAATATATTACTATTTAGCAGACGTAAGACTCAATGCTACTACTGCTAATAAATATTAATAAAGCTCTGTTATGCAGCACTTTATTGCTAAATTTTTTTTTAAATGTAAGAAAATTTGTGTGATTATTTATAAAAAACTATAGTTTTAATAATAATTTAATTAGTAGTAGCAGTAGTAGCAAGACGTACAGTATTAATATATTTCTGTCACAATTTCTTCAAGTTAAACCGAACTTTTATTTTGACGAGTTGCCATTTTGCATTTTAAAATTCAAAGACACTAGTCCATATCGCCATTTGATTTAAGTGTGCCGACCTACTTTTGATTTACTCATTCAAAATTTGACAAACTCCATGCCATTCTGCATTATACAGTAAATGCCATTTTTATGACTGGATTTCGGGATTCCCTCCATGTTTTCCACATCACGGAAATCATAGGGCCCTACTATACGAATACAAGGCCGTTTCCTTTGTGTGTCTCAGCACTTCCAGAGCTGGACGAGCTCACCATGGAGCAGGTCGTGGTGGAGCTGGAGAACAGGTGTCAGCAGAACATGCAGCAGGCCATCGCGACCGAGGAGGGTCTGGGCATCGAATACGACGAGGACGTGGTTTGTGACGTGTGCCGCTCACCTGAGGGGGAGGACGGCAACGAGATGGTCTTCTGCGACAAGTGCAACGTTTGTGTGCATCAGGTATTTAATCCAAAAGCAATCCAGATTGTATTGGGGTCTGAGCTCTGTAATGAATCGCAGACGTGTCCATTGTGTGCATGAAGAGTTTATTTGTAAAAACAGATTCTTTTCAAAAATGTTTTTTATTATGTTATGTTTTTATTGTGTTAGTTTTTTGTATTTTTTTAAAGTAATTTTTTTAACCTATTCAAAAACATGATTTCAGAGAATATGAGTTATGAGTAGACTTGTGCCTGTATTCGGTAATGCGATATATCACGGTAATGTATATGCACGATATTGTTATCTTGGGCACTTAAAAATACCGTGAATAATTATTTTACAAATTATTCAGAATTTTTTATGCATTTTAAGAATACTTTCTCCATAAACTGGTCAAAATGCACAACACCGCTGTATGCTGCGTGAAAGACGGTCAGAGCGAGTCTCCAGTAAACAACTCGCTGATTCAGATGATCCGGTCAGAGTGAGTCTCCAGTAAACAACTCGCTGATTCAAATGATCCGGTCGGAGCGAGTCTCCAGTAAACAACTCGCTGATTCAGATGATCCGGTCAGAGTGAGTCTCCAGTAAACAACTCGCTGATTCAGATGATCCGGTCAGAGTGAGTCTCCAGTAAACAACTCGCTGATTCAGATGATCCGGTCAGAGTGAGTCTCCAGTAAACAACTCGCTGATTCAGATGATCCGGTCAGAGTGAGTCTCCAGTAAACAACTCGCTGATTCAGATGATCCGGTCAGAGTGAGTCTCCAGTAAACAACTCGCTGATTCAGATGATCCGGTCAGAGTGAGTCTCCAGTAAACAACTCGCTGATTCAGATGATCCGGTCAGAGTGAGTCTCCAGTAAACAACTCGCTGATTCAGATGATCCGGTCAGAGTGAGTCTCCAGTAAACAACTCGCTGATTCAGATGATCCGGTCAGAGTGAGTCTCCAGTAAACAACTCGCTGATTCAGATGATCCGGTCAGAGTGAGTCTCCAGTAAACAACTCGCTGATTCAGATGATCCGGTCAGAGCGAGTCTCCAGTAAACAACTCGCTGATTCAGATGATCCGGTCAGAGCGAGTCTCCAGTAAACAACTCGCTGATTCAGATGATCCGGTCAGAGCGAGTCTCCAGTAAACAACTCGCTGATTCAGATGATCCGGTCAGAGCGAGTCTCCAGTAAACAACTCGCTGATTCAGATGATCCGGTCAGAGCGAGTCTCCAGTAAACAACTCGCTGATTCAGATGATCCGGTCAGAGCGAGTCTCCAGTAAACAACTCGCTGATTCAGATGATCCGGTCAGAGTGAGTCTCCAGTAAACAACTCGCTGATTCAGATGATCCGGTCAGAGTGAGTCTCCAGTAAACAACTCGCTGATTCAAATGAAGAAAATGAGCAAACTTTATGCAAAAAAATCTAAATATTGAGAAAATCATCTTTAAAGTTGTCCAAATGAAGTTCTTAGCAATGCATATTACTAATCAAAAATTAAGTTTTGATATATTTATGGTAGGACATTTACAAAATATGTTCATGGAACATGATCTTTACTTAATATCGTAATGATTTTTGTCATAAAAGAAAAATGTATAATTGTGACCCATACAATGTATTGTTGGCTATTGCTACAAATATCCCCCAGCGACTCAACACTGCTTTTGTGCTGCAGGGTCACATATATTGAAATATCTTGATTTTTGTAAAATTTTGCAACAAGATGTAATGTTTTGTGTGTGTGTGTGAAAAATAACGGTTTTGGACATATAAGGTAATAAAAAAAACTTAAAGTAACTACAAAGGAGCATGTAAAGCAAATATCTCCAAAAGAAATTCCGTGTGAAACATGCCTCCGATCCGCACAATGCTCTCACCACCCCCCCTTACCTGTTTGCATCTCTGACGATTAGATTATCAACAAAAAATGATCATTCTGATTATATAACCGTTCTGATTTGTGAAGATTATTGGTTGTGTTGACGGAAAGCATGTTTTGTTCCTCCTGCAGGCATGTTACGGGATCTTGAAGGTGCCGCAGGGTAACTGGCTGTGCCGAACCTGTGCCCTCGGAGTGCAGCCCAAATGTCTGCTTTGTCCCAGGAGAGGAGGAGCTCTGAAACCCACTCGCAGTGGAACCAAGTGGGTCCACGTCAGCTGTGCCTTATGGATCCCTGAGGTATTGGAAGAAGTCAGTCTGGGAGTGTTCAATTTTAGGAGCGCACCAAAATATCAGCTTTCGAAAAATTTTCTGTTTCTGACTAAAGAGGCAATGGCTGAAAATCCTGCATTCAAGTATGAATGGAAACTACAACTAACTTTGTGGCTCACTTTTTAAAAACGTTTTACATGAAATGGCAGCGTGCACATTAAATTTTAATCATATGTGACCCTGGACCACAAAACCAAAGGGTCAATTTTTCGAAATTGAGATTTATACGTCATCTGAAAGCTGATCCATTGATCCAGTATTGTCTTAAATAGCCTGCATAACACTTAGTCTTTTATAACATGGGATTTTGACCAAATATGTGACCATGGACCACAAAATAATAAGGGTTAATTTGATGAAATTGAGATTTATGCATAATATGAAAGCTGAATAAATATGCTTTCCATTGATGTATGGTTTGTTAGGATGGGACAATATTTGTCTGAGATACAACTATTTGAAAATCTGGAATCTGAGGGTGCAAAAAAATCTAAATATTGAGAAAATCATCTTTAAAGTTGTCCAAATGAAGTTCTTAGCAATGCATATTACTAATCAAAAATTAAGTTTTGATATATTTACGTTAGGAGATTTACTAAATATCTTCATGGTACATGATCTTTATTTAATATCCTAATGATTTTTGGCATAAGAGAAATGTATAATTGTGACCCATAAAATGTATTGTTGGCTATTACTACAAATACACCCCACGACTTAACACGCTCTGTGCTCAGGTTCACATTAATAAACGCCGGCTTGCATTTGAGACGCATGCACCTGCTCTAATGTGTGATGAGATGCACATTTAAAAGAACAGCATGCATATTTGTGCTGTAGACTGTGGAGAGCATGATTACATACTCGTTTGCATTTGCTCTCCCTAATAATTTTCCTAAAACATTTTTAATTACACTAGCAGTCAAAAGCTTTTGAACAGTAAGGTTTTTAATGTTTTTGAAAGACTTCCTTTTCCTGCTCACCATGCCGCACTTATTGGTCAAAGTACAGTAAAAATATTTTTTTAAATTAAAATACTGTTTTTCTATTTGAATATATTTTAAAATGTAATTTATTCCTGTGATTTCAAAGCTGGATTTTTAGCATCATTACTCCAGTCACATGATCCTTCAGAAATCATACTAAAAGTCTGATTTGCTGCTCAAAAACATTTATTATTATTATCATGTTGAAAACAGCTGAGTAGAATTTTTCAGGTTTCTTCGATGAATAGAAAGTTCAGTAAAACAGCATTTTTTGAAATGGAAATATTTTGTAACATTATGCATATCTTTATCATCACTTTTGATCAATTTAAAGCATCCTTGCTAAATAAAAGTATTCATTTCTATACTTTCTTTCCCCAAAAAATAAAAAAAATTATGCTGACTCCAAGCTTTTGAATGGTGTAGTGTGTAATGTTACAGAAATCTCAATCTCAACTGTTTACTTTTTTGCCCGTCGTCAATTATTCCCTACTTAAAGTAGCATTTATAAGCGTATCGCTGCTGTTCCATAAGCGCCACCTGCTGGCAGAGAGTGAATTTGCATCTCATTCAGCCCGTCTGCTGTTTCGGTTTCATTCAGATATGTTTAAAGTAGTATAGTTTCACAAATCTAAAGTCAGACTATTCTGTTCTGCTTCAGATTTCGAAATTAAACAATCTAATTTCAATCAGAAACGGCTCTTGTTGCATGTATGCAGCATCTTTGTTGTGATTAAAATTAAGTGTTTGACTAATTTTAAATGGAAAGAGCCCTTAGTTGTTTATATGAAGAGATTTATTTTATTTGTGTAACTTATTTGATTTGTGTTTTTTTTGTTTTAAAATTTCAATTTAGTTTTATTTCAATTTCACAAAGAAAAGTGCAGTATTTTTTTTATGAGAAATAATAAAAGGACACCATTTATAATTTGTCCTAAATCTAATTATTTTAAAAAATCGTGAGGAAAATGCATCGCATCGGGAGTTGACTGAATCATTACATCCCTACTATTTGATTTACATTTATTTGGTATGAACTCGTTTTTTCATTCAGTGCAAAAACTCAAAACGTCTGAAATGATGGAGCTGGTCATGTTTTACGTAACTCCTCTCACTCCCACATATAGTATCATCTAAACCCCTCTAAGTAGATCGAAGTTGTATTTGGATGTTTCTACAAAAAAGGGAATGCTTTACATCCAGTTTCTGGCTGTGGTTGTTTTGATGGTTTCTTCTGCAGTTATCCAGCTTGTTTTAAACAAGATTAGATTTTGTTTTTGAAGTCTTAAAGGTGCGGCGTGCCATTTCTGCATCAGTAGTGACACTGACGTTTTGTTTGAGGCTGTAACAGCTAGGGGTGTGCGATATATATCGTCTGTGATAATATCGTAATTGCTGTTTTAACGATGTGCGATTTGACATTATCGAATATTTTGCAAAAACCATTCAAAACATCTCTACAGAGCGGCACAAAAACTCTACATTACGTAGCAGTCTGACTAGTGCTTGTGCGCGATATTAGTGCGTTTGTCTTTCAACAGCAATGATTCAGTATTAAAATGCATTTAGAATGATCACAAATTCAAGACATGATGGCAGAAAATTTATATATCTATTCCACTTCATATAGTTACTACTCAATTTCACACACACGAAGAGTGCCTTTTTTCCCTCCAAAAAATTACCATGATTACAAATGTGACATTGAATTCAATAAACAATAAGTTAATTAAGAGACACCATATTGCTTGTTTTTGCTCTATTTCGCCAACAAAATCATGTTTTGGTCCTCTGAGCAACACTACGGTGTTTTCGTTTCCTGAATCAATTAACTCGTTTAAATGATTCGGTTCAATCGCAACGACTCACTTATTAACAGTGACTCACTGCCACCTGCTGGCGGCTTTAATTTCACATTTCGGCTTTTTTCTTTCTTTTCTTTTTTTTCATGTTTTAAATCAATTCAAATATCAGTATTCAGCGTTTTATGTTTAATATATCAAAAAATTATTTATGCATTTGTAATTACAGGTTAAATGCATTCGTGTCTTGCATTAAACAGTGTGTAAATGCAGCTTCAGATGCAGCTTCTGTGTCGATTTAATTTGCTTGGTAATATTCTTCTAATATTATTAGAGGTCTTATTATTCTAATTCCCTGATAAAATGTAAGAATTTGACTCAAAAGATAATGGACACTTTTAGAAAAAATGGCTTTATAAAGGTAAAAATGCCCATAAAATGCTAAAATCAGTTTAAACTTATTGGAAAAGATTAATTTCTATCAGTATGAACTGACCAGCACACAGAATATTAAAAACATTAGGAGTCAGCTGTCTTCGGCAGTCCTTAAGGTATCAGCACAATAACACACTCAGCAAAATATCGTCTAATTATCGTTATCGATAAAATCCCAGAAAATATCGAGATATCATCTTTTGTCAATATCGCACACCCCTAGTAACAGCATTGTTTTTGGTGGGACTGTTTGTTTGTACGACCAATGGAAATCAAATGTTTGAAACTTTCGGGGCGAATAAAATATTGCATTATTGTAATTCATTGCAGCTTTAAAAGTAGCACAACATTTGGAAGCATCAGAGCATTATAAATCTCTGAATTATAATAAGGAGAAACAGAATGTTCTGCAGTAACACAATTTTTTTGCTGTAGATATAATACACTCCAGCATACTTTTCCAGTAGAAATGCATTATTCTCTATTGTAAGCTGATGTACGCTCTCCGTGCCGCAGTGCATTCATGAAATTCATTGGTTATTATTTCCAATATTGATTTTGATGATTTGTTCAGACATGGTTGAGTTGAAATGAACTTTGGAATTAATTTAGCCTGATAAAAGATGCAATAAAGCAGTAAAAGCGCAAAGGAAATCATGCCCTAAACGCTACAGAACTCATTCACACTTATTCATCTGCAAGACGCTTTGCCTTTGACAGAGGAAACTTGTAATTAGCATGCAATAATGGATGAATTCTAATTGAAATATTTCCTCGGCTCTCTTTATGTCTCGTCGCGTGATTGAAAGGATAGCTTTTCAGCCAGAAATTTGAACTTGTTCGGTCAGGTGGAGTGCAAGATGTTTTTGTAAAGGAGCGCCGTATTTCACGTGCAGAAGGCTGCTGAATATTTCAGTCAAAGGAGAACAAAAGCAGAATTGACGGGAAGAAAGGGATTCAAAGCCTGGTCCAAATGGTTATTCCAATAACGTTTAGAGAAGCTGAAGAGTGAGGCGGTAACAATGGCAGAATGACAGTTAGAGAAGCTGAAGAGTGAGGCGGTAACAATGGCAGAATGACCGGGATGTAGAGAGCCACAAAAGCGAGTGAAAAGACTCACAGAAATCACGTAAAGCGCTGATGAATAAACTGAACCGAGCACATTTCATCTGCAACACTTTTGGGAGAATACTGTACGGTAACTCCTTGACAGGCTTCGTGAGACTCGCCTATTTTTAAAGAATTGAACTTGAAACTAACATACAGCTCTAGATGTGAAAGTGGCACTCATTGTCCCTGCTGTAGATTCTGCTTTAGATCATGCGTCCTTTTGCATTGAAAATAAGTGTCCTAGTTTACTACTAGCTTTTCTTCTTGGCGGCTCCCTGTCTGCCCATAGCAGTACATGTTCAGATTAAACCAGTAAAGTCACATAATACAATGCAACCCAATGCAACTACATTTATTTAGTAAAAGTTTACATTTTATTCTTAGGGTAACACTTTAAGCAACAATTCTCACTATTAACTAGTTGCTTAAACTAGCATGCCTATTACTAGCATATTGTCTAAGTACATATTAATGTCTTAATCTGCATGAGCATATTTTAGATTTATTGTTATTTTGCACAATAAAGCACAAAATATAATTCTGTAGTCACACGCTGTTTCAGAGGCGGCTTTATGATAACAGTCTCTGAGAGAATGCACGAGTCTTCTCGCGCTTAAATGGTTTAAGATCGCTTTAATTTATAAATACGTAAGACTTTAAAGCATGTGCAGTTGATACAATAATACCCGCAATCCCGTGCCGAAATACAAGCCCTGAGCTCTATGAAAAACACATCAAAGGCCGTCTTTTGCGCTTACCAAATAACCAAAATAATCATATTAAGCGTGCACACTTTTTTTTGTTTTTATCGCGACCAGCTTGACGGGTGTTCAGCACTCGCCGTTGCATTTTTAATGTGCTGTGTATTTTGAATGGGTGCTTTTAAAGAGACTGTCTCAAGATGGAGCGATCTGTTTCATTGCAGCAAATTTTATTCTTTGGGATAAAGCCCTTGAGATGCATCACCTCGTTTTCAAGGGAGTCCTATTACGCAAGAATCCAAAAACATAACACAAAAACAAACAACAATCTTAAGTAAGAAAATGTCAGTTCTGATCACATATGATGTGTTAACTGGGTTGAAGTGTTTTCTGACTTGTGCTGTTTCCATGTCATCAAAGGTGAGCATTGGCTGCCCTGAGAAGATGGAGCCTATTATTAAAGTATCCCACATCCCAGCCAGTCGCTGGGCCTTGTCCTGTGGCCTTTGCCATGAACACACAGGCACATGCATACAGGTGAGAGACATGCTGCTTTTGAACACTTGACACGTTTAAAGAGCAGAGTAAGCTTTCATGTAGTTTCCTTTCAAAGTAAGAAAGGATGGGATGCTTTATAAAGTCTAGTCAAAATCGATTATTTACAATACGCATTATTTCAAAGCAGCTTTACAGAACATCTTGATGTTCATGTTTATAATATCTGCACGCTTTTTAGTTGCATATAGCAGATTATATTGCAAGAAATCAAGTAGTTGGGATTTGCTGTATGGTACATATAATGAGTATACTGTATGTACGTTGGTATAGTTACACATACTTGTATATCCAGGATTATATAAAGAGCTAGCAACGGAATAATGAATGCAACAATGCAAATCTAATTCATCCACATGTTGTTCCAGACAAGTATATTTTTTTAGTGGAGCACAAAAGAAGAAATTGTGAAGACTGTGTTGGATGCTCCTTTCTATGCAGTTACACTGAATGGCAACTGATGCTTTCCAGCTTCAAAAAGGACACGAGCACCATAAAAGTATCATAGAAGCGGTCTATACAAAGTCACGTAATAGATTTCATTACTGACTGAAAATCAGCTAAATATTGAGTTGGTGAGCTGAGCTAGAGATTCATGAAGAAATCATTCAGACTAGATTTGTACTATTATGATATTTGTATGGAGCTTTTGCATCCTTTTTGAAACTCAAAAGCTTCTATCCCTGTTCGTTGTTACTGCAGGGAAAACAGCCAACAATGCAATGAAAATATATTCCATTTGTTGTTA
This sequence comes from Sinocyclocheilus anophthalmus, assembly GCA_018155175.1. NCBI lineage: Eukaryota > Metazoa > Chordata > Actinopteri > Cypriniformes > Cyprinidae > Sinocyclocheilus > Sinocyclocheilus anophthalmus. The sequence continues at coordinate 318,192 of JADLZN010011635.1, forward strand.
TGAACAACATGAAGTGCATTAAACATTACATTATGTCAGGTCAGGGTTTCCCAAACTGGGGTTTGTGAAGGAACTGCAGGGGGTTTGTGAATTTAATGAAATGCTAATATTTAATAACATAGAAATAATAATTTTAAAACCGTTTGAAAGACAAAAACCTTCCAAAGACACTGTAATACATGGTTAAATTGAGTGATGATTCAAATATAATGAATGTGTTCATCAGTAGTTGAATCATTGTTGAAGTGTTGAGAAAACACTTCTTGAAACTGAAAAGATTTTTATAAAACCATTGGTCAAATGCTGCGTGGCCTCTCAATTTGCTTTGTAATTATATCCATCTGACTAGTGACTGGTCTTTGTGTGACGACTGGAAAACTCATAGGCTATCTGAAAAGGACAATTTAACAGATGAAAAGAAGAATTAGGGAGAATCAATGAATAATGAATAATTTACTGCCATTGTGTAATCAATAAAAAAGTAACTGTAGTCTGATTACAGTTATTTTAAAATGTAATGTAATCTAACTACAAGTACTTAATTTGTGGAATCTGATTACGTAATCCAGATTACATGTAATCAGTTACTACCCAGCTCTGGGGCCAGTTGTTCAAAAGTAATCTGATCGGATTTTAGCCATCGGATTGGATCAAATCTTGAAAATGGGTTGTTCAAAATAAAAAAAGGATTCTGAATTCTGATCACAAAATCAAATCTTGGGTTTGAGCTGGATTAAATCCTCAGTTTGTGTGGTTCAAAACGTTTTAGTAAGATACTTTTGTTCCAAATAAACTGGATTATTCTTATCCCAGCAGAACGGTGGATTTCAGGAACAAAAATGTAATAAAACTTTAAAACTGGTCCAAAAAAATACAACATTTGTAACGTAATATATCCCTGAATCCCCAAACAGCTGTCAATATCAAACAAAAATATCAGATTTAATTCAACGTTTCTTGAAATCTGAAAAGCTGTGTATCTGAATTAGGGTGATCCAATCCAATTGTGACCCTGGACCACAAAACCAGTCATAAGGGTAAATATTTGGCTTGAGATACCACTATTTGGAAATTGACTTAAGACTGGTTTTGTGCTCCAGACTCACAATTTTGCTTTGAAAAACCGGCACAAAAGTAAGATGGGTTACCTGATCCTGGATAGCAAAATATGAGATTTCCAAATCCAGATCATTCTGATCCAGATTAAACCTTTTGAACAACTGGCCCCTGCTAATGACAACGTGAACCAGCGCTCTAAACATGCCGTTTTGCTTACACAGTGCTCCATGCCATCCTGCATCGTGGCCTTCCACGTGACCTGTGCATTCGACCACGGACTAGAGATGTGCACCACTCTGGCAGAGAACGACGAGGTGCGCTTCAAATCCTACTGTCTAGAGCACAGCAGCGTCTCGCGCTCAAACAACAGCGGGAATGTGGACCGACCCGAAACGCGGCATGCTGGTTCCGATCTGTCGGGGACGCATTTGGATCGTTCGAAGCAGGACCAAGCAGAACAGGAGAAAGCCAGCCAACGCAAGCAGAAGCTGCAAGAGCTTGAAAATGAGTTTTACAGATTCGTGGACCCCAAGGATGTCGCAGAAAGCCTTTCTCTGCCAGATGTTCACGTGGACTTCCTCTTCCAGTACTGGAAGCTGCGACGAAAGGCCAACTTTAACCAGCCGCTGGTGGCCCTCAAGAGGGACGAGGTGGACAATCTCGCCCAGCAGGAGCAGGACGTTTTGTATCGCCGTCTGAAGCTCTTCACTCACTTGCGTCAGGATCTCGAGAGGGTGAGTATAGCTGCCCTTTTCTCACATGTTCTCATCTGTCAAGCTCTCAATAATGATCGTTTCAAACAGGATTTAGAGCTGCACGATAAATTGACAATCACGATTTTTTTTTGTCTCGAATAGAGATCACGATTCTCCCACGATTCTGAATTAAACAAAATAATGCGTGACAAAATATTAAAATTATGAAAAAGTAGTTTGAATGAATGATTCAATGACTCTCTCATAAATACTTCACTTGTTTCATTACTGGATGATTCAAGGTTTTGAACAAATCTCTTGATGACAAACACATTTTTTAACAGTCACATTTCAATTGACACAAACGGTATTTGAAGTGCCAATTACTTTCAGAAAGGGATTTGATTTATTTTGATCGCTACCATAGACATCAATGTTTATATCTGTATAAATTATAAATAACTATAAACTTTCATCCCAGTATTTCTGTGATAATATGAATGACTGTTAAGACAGAAATAACACTGTGTAGTTGAAAAGACTTTTTGTGAAGCTGTTTTTTACCCAAACATGTTTGCTCTCGGTGTCAGCGGCAGCGAACGCAGATTTGAGGGATTTGAGTCAGAAAGGACCAGAGCCTGTAAGGCCGGGACGTCCAGATTAGAAAACCTGGCAAATGTGGACAGCCGCCACACAAATCTCTGCAATGGACACACCGCTAGACCAAGCCCAGGAAGAGGCGATGCCTCTAGTTGAGTGGGCTCTTACTCCCATTGGGCATTGAAGGCCCAAAGAAGAGTACGCTAGCTTGATAGCCTCAATTATCCATTTGGAAAGTCTCTGCTTTGTGACCGGAGAACACTTGGTGTGGACTCCGAAGCATACAAATAGCTGTTCCCACTGCCTGAACGGGGCAGAACGCTCAACATAAACTCTCAACGCACTGATGAGGTAGAGTAAATTCAACCATTGGTCTTGCTCCGAAGGAGGAAGCACAGATAGAGTTATTACCTGTGCTCTGAATGGAGTAGAGCGCATTTTAGGTACATAACAATGCCTTGGTTTTAGGACGACCTTGGAGTCGTTGGGCCCAAATTCGAGGCAGGTGGGTCTCACAGATAGCATCTGCAGATCTCCCATATGCTTTACTGATGCTAACGCTAGTAGCAGAGCGGTCTTAAGCATCAGGAGATGAAGGTCAATGTACTGTAGCGGCTTCCAAGTGTTGTGAGGGCTTTTCAGAGAGCCCTCAACACCGTGGCAGATCCACATGTAGGGACGTGATTGGGGCGAGGCGGGGTTGAGCTACTTAGCCCCTCAGAAAACGAACAAATAAGTTGCTCCTGCCGCCTGTATTAGCCAGCTATCGGAGAGTGAGGGGTGCTATGGCTGCTACATAGACCTGCGCGGGAATGGAGGGGATACGACCCTTGCCAACAGCTTTGTGGAAGGAAACAATATCAAGATATGTCACAAGGAAATTGTGGTAGTCGTGTGACATGGGCCCTGACCCACCAGGCGGAGAAGACAGACCATTTAAGGGCATAGAGACGTCTTGTAGACGGTGCTCTAGCCTGAAAGATTGTGTTTAGCACGTTCTCGGGGAGGTCTGCAGGCTCCCATCGAGAGGCCAAAGGAGGTCCCGTCTCAGGGGAATGGGCCTCGGGGCTGCCGAGAGCTGCAGATACAGCTCTGCAAACCAGTGTTCCTCCAGAGCAGGGCCACCAACAGAACCTTGTCTCTGTTCCCTGATTCGCCTGATTACCAGTGGGCTGCGAGCGATGGGGGGGGGGGGGGGAGCGTTAAAGGAGGAGACTAGGCCAGGGTGGGCCAACGCATCATGTCCTTCGAAAAAAAGTAAGTTGGTGCAATGAGAGTTGTCTTCTTAAGCGAAGAGGTCGACCTCTGCCCTGCCGGAGATCTCCCAGATTTTTATAACCGTTTGAGAGTGGAGCGTCCACTCTTCTCTCTGAAAAGAAAGCTATCCGTGAGTGCAGAGAGGAGAGACTCGTATCCTCGCAATGAGGACATTCCGTCTCGGTCAGTGCAGCTTCAGCGTGGGCGGTGCCCAAGCATGAAACGCACTCGCTGTGACCGTCAGCGGCATGCAGGCTTCAAGTCTCGTAGAGTGAAAATCTTGCAGTCATCGCTGATGAGAAGAATCTGAGGATCCTATGGCAAAATGCCCGCTTATATAGCCAGATGGCCCCACCCATTCTGGCGGGCTTCGTCGCCATAGGCTCGTGCAGCACCGCTGCCGAGACATTGGTTAGTTTTTTTATTACTGCACGAATCAATGGCCGTGCCGTTTCACTGCGTTATTGAAAGGCTTCAGTCATCGGAGAAAATGAGTTTTCCCAAAGCATCTTAAGCAGCCGGAGTACACGTGAAGTTATCAATAGGGACTAGATAATTTATGGAATATTACCCCAAATAACGGTTGTATTTTTTAGGCATTTATGGTTTGTATAAAACAATCACTTGATATTTGGAGATTTTGTTAAGGTATTAAAGTTTAATTCAGGTATTTTATTTATTATTATTATTAGTTATTGTTATTGTTAAAATTAGGTTGGATATTTAATTTATTATCTTAAGGTATTTCATGTTTTATTATATTATTATTAATCTATACAAGGCCGCCAGGCGATGGGAAGTGCGCTGTGGCTAGTAAATTACGGAGCGCGGTTAGGACTCCACTGCCGAGGAATTCATTGGCGAATCTCCGCTCCACTACTCACTGCACAAACAAGGACTTTTTAAACTTCGCTGCACTCTGCTTCACGGAAACCTGGCTGAACAGAGCCATCCCGGACAGCGCGTTACATCTAACGGGCTTCCAGATGTTCAGATTGGACCGCGTCACAGAGTCGTCGGGGAAAATGAGAGGCGGTGGATTGTTTTTATATTAATGAAGGCTGGTGTACAGACGTGTCAGTTTTAAAGAAGATGTGCTGCCCAAATTTGGAAACTCTCTTCATTAACTGTAAGCCATTTCATTCACTGCGGGAGTTTTCCTCATTTATTATGGTGAGTGTGTACATTCCTCCTGACACGCGTGTGAGCTAGAACTGTTGGCCAATCAGATCACACACACAGAACAACGTCATCCGGACTCTTTCATTATCGTTCTCAGTGATTTTAATAAAGCTAATCTCACCCGCTGACTGCCTAAATACATGACATGCTCCACCAGGGACAGCAATATACTGGACCATTGCTATACTTTTTTGAATGTTGCATATCACTCTGTCCCTACGAGCGCGCTGGGACTCTCTGGGTCACGGCTTTAGGTATATTATATCCTGCCCCAAGCAGAAACTTAAATCTGCTAAGCCTGTAGTAAAAACTGTAAAGAGATGGACTAATTAAGCAGAGCCGGATTTACAAGAGTATTTTTGAGGCGGAGCTAATGATCTGGATGAGCTACTGACACCGTGACGTCCCTTACATCAGTTTCTGTGAGGACATGTGTGTTCCCACCAGGACTTATTTAACATTTAACAACGACAAACCTTGGTTCAGTGCAAAACTCAAACAGCTTCGCCAGGCCAAAGAGGACTCCTACAGGAGTAAGGACAAAGCCTTGTACAAACAGGTCAAATACACACTGAATAGGGAGATAAGAGTGGCAAAGAAAAGCTACTCTGGAAAGCTGGAAAAACAGATTTCAAGTAATAACTCTACATCAGTGTGGAAAGGCCTGAAAGACATCACTTGTTACAAGACCCCATCCCCCAGCACTGAGGCCAATCAACAACTGGCTGAAGACCTCAACGAATTTTACTGCAGGTTTGAAAAGCAAAAGACTGGTCTGACACCCCACACCCACTCCAACCGTCTCACAACGGTGATCCGTGATTTCACTAAGTACAACAACATCCTTGTTGATCCTGGAACAACGTTCCAATTAACCAATCAGAATTGAGGGATAACTTTTCAGGAAATATCTGTTTTAGGCTTACAATCAGGATTAGGTGCTTCTACACCCTTGTTAATCAGCTTTCATTTCACACTGTTTTTAGGAATAAATTTTGGGTAGGGTTAGGTTTAGGGGTATGGATTTGGTTAAGTCTATATTTTTGGACAGTTCTCTTGTTCCAGGATCAACAAAATATGTTGATACAGGGACATGTCTTACTTGGCAAAATCACGGCGACCGTCTCGCAACACAGCCATCAACACCCTCCTCCTCCCTCCCCCCTACTGTTTCTCAGCCTGCACTTAAGATCTGTGAAGATTATGTACGCAAAGTCTTCAGCAAACAGAAGATAAGGAAAGCCAAAGGCCCAGACGGTGTCTCTCCAGCCTGCCTCAAAGCCTGTGCTGTCCAGCTATCATCCATCTTCACATTGATCTTCAACAGATCACTGGAGGTGTGTGAAGTCCCCTCCTGCTTTAAACACTCCACCATCATCCCCATCCAAAAGAAACCCAAAATCACAGGACTTAATGACTACAGACCTGTTGCTTTAACATCTGTGGTCATGAAGTCATTTGAGAGGCTGGTGCTGGCCTACTTGAAGGACATCACTGGACCCTTACTGAACCCCCTGCAGTTTGCCTACAGATCAAACAGGTCCATGGACGATGCAGTCAACATGGGACTGCACTACATCCTGCAACATCTGGACAAACCAGTGACTTAAGCTAGGATCCTATTTGTAGACTTCAGCTCTGCTTTCAACTAGAGCCCGACCGATATGTTTTTTTTTGGGCCGATACCGATATTTGGGAGTAAAAAAAAAAAAAGGTTGGGCCGATATTGATAGTATGGTGCGTACTTTGTGTATATTATAGTACAGTACCAGTCTAAAGTTTGGACACTTCCCCATTCGTGTGTCCAAACATTTGACTGGTACTATATATAGATACAGTATATACATAAAACAGAATATATATATAAATAAACAAATATTTTGCTATGATCACTCAAATGTGGTGATCAAACATTAAAGACGGGACAAAAAGAAGTAAGGATGGGGGGCCCTTTAAAAATAAACTTTTTATTCAAAATGAGTAGGGACCTCAGTGCCACTGAAAGTAAAAGTGTTGAAGTTTATTAAACTAATTCAATTCCATCAACTTTATTCCGTGAAGTTATTTCACTTTGGAACATCATACCGGCAGATTTTGCACTACTGTCTTCACACCACAGACGAAATTACTAAAGAAGTGTGAAGTGTGCCGGCGGAGCTCCACCAAATTCGGGGGATCCCTTCAGCTCGAGGAGCCCTCTCGAACGCCACCCTCCGCGCATCGGTAGCCCCCCAGGATCGCTAGATCGGTCGGCGCCGGATTTCATTCTCCACCTCTTAATTATTGCCTCAAGTATTATGTAAATACATATGCATATATATGTCTGCGCACACTTGGCGAATAAAGCTAATTCTGATTCTGATTTTGAGTGTGGATCATCATCATGTAAACCTCTTTTTCAAGGTTTATGTTAAGCAAGAATATTGACATTGATCTGACAATGATGTGCATCTACAGGAAGTGATTAATCTATTATTGATTATGAACGTTAGTCACTGATTAGGTTAATGAGTTAAGATGAACTTTGTATTGTATTTTGGTTCACTGTAGGCAACTCATTGTAGATGGAAGGTAGATTGAGAAAGAACGTAATCAATTTGGATTTCAGGTCAACTTTATTCTGGTTCTAAAATGTGATGAATGCAACATCAGTCATATGGAACAGATCAGAATGATGAGTCATATGGAACGTGAGCATTATCACTGCAGGTTTTACACCAGAGCCCTACTCGGAAACACGCTAACTCCTAACCATAGTGATTTCAGTTCGTAATTTAAATGTAAATTGTGTTTTTTCTTTCAGGTCAGAAACTTGTGCTACATGGTCACACGCAGAGAGAAGATCAAACACTCTTTATGCAACCTGCAGGAGAAGATCTTTAGCTTGCAGATCCAGCTCTTAGAGAAGAACCTGGCTGGAGGTATGGAAACTCTCTGCAGCAATCTCTTGTGTTTTTCTTTTGCCATTTTGATCAGTGCCAGTTTTTACTCATGGCACATGATCTAAGCTGGCAATGCCCCAAAGTGTAGTTCATTCACAGCATTAACCACAAATAGGGTTCAAAATAGACCCTTCAAAACAGTTTATTTTTTCTATTTTATACAATTGGTCAGTGAAATAAGGTGTGCAAACTTAATATTTGATCGGTTTCATTTTCAGTCTCATATACTTTGTCTATGATGTTTGCAGTCACTCCTAGCCTTTTACCAGATTTGTGTTTTGTTGTTGTATAGCATTAAATATTAAAGGTTTATACAAATAGAATAGAATAGAATATCCAAATTGAACAGTTTTGAAACAGTCCACAATAAGCAGGTGCATTTGGTAATCGTTTAGGGCATCATGATTGGGTAGAAAAAACAAACCAATAAACAAGCATCTACCAAAGCCTCAGTCTTTGCAACCACTTTGTGCCAAACTTAAAGAGAGAATTGTCAAGCTGTTAAAAAATAACATTTCTCAATGCAAGATTGCAAAGAATTTAAAAAGATTCAGGGAATCTGGAGAAATTATTTGAACTAGGTTTTTCTAGGTTTATCAAACAAATCTAAAAGCTCTAATTTTTAATGCTTAAAACAAAAAAGAGTGTTCTGCATTCATTTGACGTGCCTTATGGTTTTGGTTTGAGTGTACAGCGTCGCTGCTGACCCGTTTTTCACACACTGCTGAATGAAGGAGCTGCATTCGGTCGGATCCCTCGTTGCAGTGTTCATTATTCCTGAATCTCTGAGTCAGCACTTCTCTCTACTCGCTGGCTTTCTGTCATCTGCTGTTAAGACCCATATTCATTCTGTCTTCCTAAAAAAACACACAGATTGGCATGCGGCCGCCAGGCCTGCGAGCCTCATCAGCGCGGTCCTCGACCCTCAACAAGAAAGCTGAAGGTTAATCTGTACCTTATTTCCCATACGCAAGATACACTACAGCCAAAGCCTCTTGACATCACATCTGAGCAACTATCCACACTCAAACTCACTGCAGTGACGTATAGAAGCTTTGCGTGATATTAAGTGGCTGTGTGAGCCAAGTGAGCTCATCTATTTTAAAGGCACAATATGTAATCTTTCACCACTAGAGGCGCGTATTCAAAACAAACAAAGAATCCAATGCATAGTTTGATGACGCTGTGACGGAGTTTGGAATCATGGGAGTTGTGGTGTTCATCCCCACAGCCGATGCAATCTGACCGGGACCGGCAGAACAGACAATCATGTTCATGAAGAGCTAATGAATAGTAACGTATAAGAGTTGAATGAAGCAGGGTGAGCTGAAAGACGTCGAAGCGAAAACTTGAGGCTGTGGCACTGAACGAGCGTGACACACGGCTCGAAAGCAGCGGAGCTTTTATTATGCCACAGTCAAGCGCTTCCGCTGCTTCCGGTCGTGCGTATGTGGGGTAAAGCAGCTGAGCTTTTATTATGCCACAGTCAAGCGCTTCCGCTGCTTCCGGTCGTGCGTATGTGGGGTAAAGCAGCTGAGCTTTTATTATGCCACAGTCGAACGCTTCTGCTGCTTCCGGTCGTGCGTATGTGGGGTGTTAAAGCAGTGGAGCTTTTATTATGCCACAGTTAAGCGCTTCCGCTGCTTCCGGTCCCCCCCCCCCCGTGCGTATGGGGCCGTTGGTTAAAGCAGCGGAGCTTTTATTATGCCACGGTCGACCGCTTCTGCTGCTTCCGGTCGTGCGTGTGTGGGTTAAAGCAGCGGAGCTTTTATTATGCCGCAGTTGAGCGCTTCCGCTGCTTCCGGTTGTGAGTATGTGGGGTAAAGCAGCGGGGCTTCTATTATGCCACAGTCGAGCGCTTCCGATGCTTCCGGTCGTGCGTATGTGGGGTAAACCAGCGGGGCTTTTATTATGCCACAGTGAGCGCTTCCGGCTTCCGGTTGTGAGTTATGTGGGTTTGTTTTAAGCAGCGGGGGCTTTTTATAATGCCAAAACAAGTAAATGCGTCCGAGTATGTGCCGTTGTGTGGGGGAAAGCATACTGAGCTTTATTAGCCAAAGTGAGCGCTGCTTGCTGGATTCCGGTCGGGGTGTGATGTTGGCGGTAGATGTTTAAAAAAGCCCTGCGGGGCTTTATTAAGTGCACCACAGGAGTTGAGCGGGATTCCGCTGCTTCAGGTCGTGTGTATGTGGGGTAAAGCAGCGGAGCTTTTATTATGCCATAGTCGAGCGCTTCCGCTGCTTCCGGTAGTGTGTGTGTGGGGTAAAGCAGCGGGGCTTTTTTTATGCCACAGTCGAGCGCTTCTGCTGCTTCTGGTTGTGCGTATGTGGGGTAAAGCAGCTGAGTTTTTATTATGCCACAGTCGAGTGCTTCTGCTGCTTCCGGTCGTGCGTGTGTGGGTTAAAGCAGCGGAGCTTTTATTATGCCGCAGTTGAGCGCTTCCGCTGCTTCCGGTTGTGAGTATGTGGGGTAAAGGAAGAGGGGGCTTTATTATGCCACGTCAACTGCTTCGTGGATTCCTGGTCGTTGCGTGTGTGGGGTAAAGCACGGAGCTTTTTATTTTATGCGCCACAGTTGAGCGTTCTGATGCTACGGTCGTTGTGTATGTGGGGGTAAAGCAACGGGCTTTATATGCCACAGTCGACGTTCTGTTGACCTGCTTCCGGTCGTTGGTATGTGGGGGTAGCAGCTGAGCTTTTATTACGAGACACCCAGGTGTAGTGCCACTTGCCCGCTGATTCCGGTTGTGAGTATATGTGGGGTAAGCAGCGGGGCTCTTACTCCTCTCTGACACAGTCACTGGCTTCTGACTGCTTCCGTCGTGTGTAGGTCGGGGTAAAGCAGCTGGAGTTTATTATGCCACAGTTGAGAGTTCGATGCTTCCGGTTGTGAGTATGTGGGGATTATAAGCACGGGGCTTTATTAGCCACAGTTCAAACTGCTTCCGCTGCTTTACGGTCGTGCGTGTGTGGGGTTAAGGCAACGAGGAGAAGCTTTTATTATGCCACGAGGTGAGAGTTCTGATGCTCCCGGTCGTGTGTGTATGTGGGTTAAAGAGCGGGCTTTATTATGACCCGTCGAGCGCTTCTGCTGCTTACGGTCGTGTGTATGTGGGTAAGCAGATGAGTTTTATTATGCCACAAGTGACGGTTGAGTGCTTCCCGAGGCTCCGGTTGTGTGTATGTGGGGTAAAGCAGCGCTGTTTTATCACACTAGATACATTTGAAAGTTCTGTTATAATGCTACTCTGTGCGCTCGTCACCGGTCTATTAAAACACACAACATATTAAAGACAAGCATCTTTGGTGTTTCCATGTTTTCTACAAAACAAAACCTGAAATCGAGGTGTTATGACGTCATTGGCAGGCGACACAATGACACTATGCTCCGTGTCACTAGTTAAAATTGCTATTTCTCTGGATTTAAACATTCTTCAAAAAATTTAGAATAATGTAAGTACACAAGTCAGCAAAATATATAACACTGTTCTAGTGGTTTTTGGATATTTTAATAAAAAAACATTGTTACATATTGTGTCTTTAATTCCAGATCATTTAAAATTACATTTAATTCAGAAAATTAACCCTGTGTAAATAAATAAATTTAGACTTAAACTGAGTAAAAACATGCAATTTGGTGCAGATGCTGATATTTATATGGACGAAAATTAAGATGAATCTCTGATAGCTTGTAATGTAAATCATATAAAAATGTCTTTTCTGATCAAAGCTCTGTAGTTTCAAAACATATAATGCAATGCATTACAATGATGATTGAGAGATGAACAAACAAACATTCCTCCAAAGCCTGATGATCGTATGGTTTTTCTGAAAAATAATGTCTGAATAGTGCTCATCTTGAAATATTACAAACAATGATTGTGACTGTTCGAACTGGACATTTTCCCCAAACATATTCTGATGACCGAATTATTCCCCCAAAAAATTTCATGACCGTAAAATCTGCATAAGTCGAAATTAAATGTTTCTCACTGATATAAGTTGCAATAAGAATGTGCACTTTCTGTTACAATGCACTACAATATAAAGAATGAGTACCTAAAAAAATAAATAAGAAATCACAATACTGTATTTCAGAGTATTCATGATGGATTCAGGAGATCAGCAAAGACGGTTCTCACGTTTTGTTACTGCAAATGTTGATGTTTAAATTGATTAATTTAATTTCTCAACTAACAATTTTGTAGATTTGAATTGGATGCTATTTTAGTCTGAGTAAAATTGACTGAAATTAATAAATTTGCATGAAATCCTAAATTTAAAGGATGATTTAAAATGAAATGCACTTGTTAACGGCCAGGTTTGTTCTTTGCCGTAAACAATAAATGCAGTAAACGAGGTGCTGTTTGGTTTAGATTTATGTCTTGTGCCCTCTTGTGGACTGTTTAAAATCTTGCGTTTGCAGATCTTTTCCTCAAACACAGTACTTCACGAAGCTGTGCTATAGACACAGCACATATCGCATGTCCTCCTGTCTTGCAGTCTCCACTAATGACCTGATGATCTGAATCTGGTGTTAGATGAGGGAAACATTCAAAACAAGGGTCTCAGGACAGCTTTGAGAAGCACTGAATATAATTTGAAATATATAAAAAAAAATCTAATGAAGTTGACAGCTGTAAGATGTTTAATTGCTTGTTTTAAGTATTTTGCATGCTCTTATATTCTGCGCTTTATAGACAAAACTCGGAGAGGGGAGAAGATTCATCGCAGTGGAGTCAGGGAACGAGTGAAAGAAAGGAGGAAGAGTAGTCCAGAAAAGAAAGACAAATGGCGATCAGATGACAACTCTCTATTCACACAGCTGGGTAAGTGTGTACCTGAATGATGTGTTCGCTTTCATGTACAGATCTGCTAAAAAATACTTTTGCTTTCTGAGATCAGGGGAAAGTTAGTTTTAAAAGTAATGTATTACAATATTGCATTAGTCCATAAAAAAGTAATTAATTGTGTTACTTTTTATGGAAAATAATGCATTGCATTACTTTGCGTTACTTTTTTGTCAACCTAAATGGGCAATTTCATAGAGACATCAGTAGTATTGGTATCAGTGATACTTGATTTCAGTCATAAAAAAAGATGCCATTAAACAAATATAAAAAATATACTGTCTTTATTGTTTGTACATTAATTTGAAGATTTAATGTGAAATTATTGCAATATAAAAGTATGTTTAAAAATTGTTTATGTTAGGTGGGATTAGGGTTGCAAAGGGGTGGAAAATTTCCAGTAAATTTCCGGAAACTTTCCAAAAATCCCTGAAATATTAAAAAAAATCCTGGAAAGTTTCCAAAATTTCTGGAATATTCCGAAATTTGGACTACTTTTTTGAGCCTGGTTGGGTATCGCGAGTAGTTGAAACAATAAATGTGGTTTTTTTTTTTTTTTTTTTTCTTAATTAGTAATTTTTTTAATCGATTGACCACACAAATATATTTATATGAAAATATGCGATTGTCCTGTATTCTCCTTTTCTTAAGTTGACAACCCTAGATGTTGTCTAGACTGGATGCGGCGCTACACGACAAATCCCTGACTAGGGCTGTGCAATTAATCGAAATACAGTTTCGATTTCAGCCTCCAACGATTATGAAAATACAATAATCGAGATAAAAACGATTATTGCGACCGAGTCGAGTTCCCTAACGGCAAATACGCGCAAATACCCAGTGGTGTGAAAAGGTTTTGCCCCCTTCCTGTTTTTTTATTTTTTTGTATGTTTGTCACACTTTAATGTTTCAGTTTATCAAACAAATTTAAATATTACACAAAAATATTGCAAGTAAATGCAAAATGCAGTTTTAAATGATGATTTATTTTATTAAAGGAAAAAAGCTGTCCAAACCTACGTGGTCCTATGTGAAAAATTAATTGCCCCCTTCTGTTAAAGCATGTGAAAGAAACTGCAATTAACCACATTATTTTAGAAAGCCGAGTTAAATTCCACTAGCCACACCCAAGCCTGATTACTGCCAAAGACCTATTGAATCAAGAAATCACTTAAACAGAACCTGTCTGACAAAGTGAAGCATGCTTAAAGGGCAACACATCAGCCACGATCTAAAGAAATTCAAGAACAAATGAGAATCAAAACAGTTGACATGTATCAGTCTGGAAAGGACTATAAAGCCATTTCTAAGGCTTTGGGACTCAGCGAACCACGGTCAGAGCCATTTTTTTTTTCTGTTTTTTTTTTTTTTTTTTATCCACAAATGGAGAAAACTGGAACAATGGTGAACCTTCCCAGGAGTGTCCGGCCAACCAAAATTACTCCAAGAGCACAACGGTGACTCATCCAAGAGGTCATAAAAGAATAAAAGAACCCAGAACAACATCTAAAGAGCTGCAGGCCTCACTTGCCTCAATTAAAGCCAGTGTTCATGATTCAACAATAAGAAAAAGACTGGGCAAAAACGGCATCCATGGAAGAGTTCCAAGGCAAAAGCCACTGCTGACAAAAAAGAACACAAAGGCTTGTCTCTCATTTGCTAAAAAATATCTTGATTATCCCCAAGATTTTTTGGGCAAATATTCTGTGGACTGAGGAGACAAAAGTTGAAATTTTTGGAAGGTGTGTGTCCCGTTACATCTGGTGTAAAAACCAACACAGCATTTCATAAAAAGAACTTCATACCAAAAGTCAAACATGGTGGTGGTAGTGTGAATATCTGGGGCTGTTTTGCAGCTTCAGGAACTGGACAACTTGCCATAATTGACGGAAAAATGAATTCTGCACTCTATCAGAAAATCATGAAGGAGAATGTCCAGCCATCAGTTCGTGACCTCAAGCTCAAGCACACTTGGATTATGCAGCAGGACAATGATCCCAAACACACCAACCAGCAAGTCCACCTCCCACTGACCCACCCCTGGCTCAAGAAAAACTAAATTAAGGTTTTGGGGCGGCCAAATCAAAGTCCGGACTTAAATCCGATGCTTAAACAGTCCATTCATGCTCGAAAACCCTTCAATGTGGCTGAATTACAACACATTAAAACATTATTACAAAGGAATTAAAACAATTCTGCAAAGAAGAGTGGGCCAAAATTCCTCCACAGCGATGTGAAAGACTCATTGCCAGTTATCGCAAACACTTGATTGCAGTTGTTGCTGCAAAGCGTGGCACAACCAGTTATTAGATTTAGGGGGCAATTACTTTTACACGTAGGGCCAGGCAGGTTTGGACAACTTTTTTCCCTTAATAAAATAAATAACAATTTAAAAACTGCATTTTGTATTTAATTGCATTATCTTTGTGTAATATTAAAATGCGTTTGATGATCTGAATCTTTTAAGTGTGACAAATATGCAAAAAAATAAAAAAAACAGAAAGGGGGCAAAACCCTTTTCACACACTGCTGTGTCAAAATGCAGCACTTAATGATTATTCACGTAAACCATCGTCGTTTATGTAATAAATGATCCTAAAGAGGTGAGAATGAAAACACATGTGTAACAGTAACTGCTCTTGAATGAAGGACTTTTGTAGCTTTAATCATAATAATAATTGAAGTTCTGCATTTAGTAGATGCATTTATCCAAAGCGACTTACAGTGCATTCGGGCTATACATTTTTTACCAGTATGTGTGCTCCCTGGAAACAAAGAAATAAGAAACGAATGAAAGAAAGTCCCCCAAGAAAGTTTCATTCTTACAGACTATGCTGTTTTATTGTACATTTGATTATTTGTATCTTTTTATTCTATTGTATTCCTTTGCTTTTTTATTACAGTTTAATTATTTTCAATAATTTTGAGGAGTTTTGTTTGTTTTTTACTAATATTAGTTACCCTAGTATTCTGCTGTGGTAGTTGAGAATTGTGAAATTTCGCTGGTCTCATACCAACCTTATTTACAGAAAATATGTATTTGATATATCGCTATCTTTAAATAAAGAACTCGTATAAGTTTTGGTCATTTATTATGGCCATCATGAATCGTGATACAATTAGTGACCACAAATAAGAGTGAGATGATTATTGCCATAATTGAGCAACCCTATCCCTGACAGTAAACTACTGCCTCGTTCTGTTTATGACTTACTGACACAAAGTTCAAATGATTTGCAAATTGCAATTCACCTTTGGTTGCATCCAATGTGGATAGCCGCAAGCTGTTGGCTTATTTTTTTTGGGCTAGTAGAAGTTATGAATGGCCAGTAACTTAAAAATGTAGTTGCCACATGCGCTGTGATGGGAAAAGTTAAATTCAAACCCTGAATATAATGCATGCTCATTATTGCGATATAAAGCATTACTGTATATCGGCACATGATTTCTAATGTCTATCTCTTTCACAGGTTTCTCCAAATCCTTCCCGCTGGACGGCTCGCTGTTTGACAGCTGGCTGGCTCAGTCCGTTCACATCACGGCAGATAACATGCTGAGCCAGTGGTCTCTATCCGGAGAGACGCGCGATCCGTCGGTCAGCCTCCTGTCAGACCAGCTCCTGCAGGGCGAGGAGAGCCTGCTCAGCCTCATGATGGACCACTCCATCAAGTCCACCTGGAAGACGCCCCAGCTGGGCCGCAAGCCGAGGGGAGCGCCGCGCAGCCGCAGAAAATCCGTCTCGCTCCCTAGAATCGGATCCGCAGTTAAAGGCAAGGCCGAGAGAGCGCGTCATGTTCACCATCATCACACCCGCAGCTGCGACGGCAGACCGGACCCTCTGCAGCCAGCCATATCCAAAATGGATTCGTGCCACATTTCCGAAGAGTGTGGCTCTTGCGGATTCGTTGCGGAGAGCGGCAAGCGCTCGCAAATGGCCTTGCGTCTGCGTCGACCTAGACAGGGCAAGTCACGCTCTAAGAGCGACTCGACGCAGGCCTTGCTGCAGAACAGCACTGGGAACAACATCTCCACACTCGACACTGAAACAGACGGCTATTTCTCTGACGCCGAGCAGAGTGACAGTGAATTGCCCTCGTTCAGCCGGAAGCTGCGCTTGCCCCAACTGCATGCTGGGAAGGAGGAGGTAGTGCGGCGAAGCGTGCTTGCCTCCTAAAACCATTTTCAGATCCCCGTGACGTTTCTAGACCTGCAGATGTAATAGTGTTTGTGTCAGAGTACACTACCAGGCAAAAGTTTCTGAACAGTAAGATTTTAATGTTTTTTAAAGAAGTCTCTTCTGCTCACCGAGGTTGATTGTATGTTGATCCAAAGTCCAGGAAAAGGAAAAACAGTAAAATTTGTAGGATTTAAAATAACTGTTTTCGACTTGAATAGTTGTACAATGTATTATGCCTGGGCTTTCAAAGCGAATGGTCAGCATCAGACTTCCAGTCATCATTCAATGTGCTGATGGCAGCTCAATAGATGTGTGTTAATTATTATGGAGTGTGGAAAAGCTGAAGTTGAATTGTTAGGTTTCTTTGATGAATAGAAAGTTCAGAAGAACAGCATTTATCTGAAATGGAAATCTTTTGTAAACATTTTAAAATGCCTTATCATCACTTTGATACAAGTTTAAGCATCCCAGTGCTAAATAGAAAATCTTAATGTATATAATTTCTTTCCCCAAAATAATAAATAAAAAAATTATACTGACTCCAAGCTTTTGAATGGTATAGTGTGTAATGTTACAAAAGCTTTTTTATTTCAGTTCATCAAAGGATCCTGAAAAAAATGTACTCAACTGTTTTAAATATTGATAATAATAATAATGTTTATACATTTTTCTTGAGCAGCAAATCGGCATATTAGAATGATTTCTGAAGATCATGTGACACTGAAGACTGGAGTAATGATGCTGAAAGATCACAGGAATAAATTAGTTTAAAACATATTCATATAGAAAGCAGTAGTAAAAATATCCACAATATTACTGCTTTTGCTGTATTTTGGATCAAATAAATGCAGGCCTGGTGAGCAGAAGAGACTTTTTAAAAACAAAAAACTTTTGACTAGTAGTGTATATTAGTCCGTCGCCTACATTTATGCAACTGTAACCATTTGTGCTTGACAAACAGCAAGAAACGAAAAAGTCTAAATGAACACTGTCAGAGGTGTCCTCTTGGGAAGCAATAGGCTCTGTCCTGGAACAGGGACGATGTACGTGGGCATTATGACGTCTGTTCAGGTTGTGTTCGTTTTATATGAATACGTCTGTCGTGTGTCTCCAGAGGATGCGACTGCTTTAAGATGATGTACAGAGAAAATATGACGCAAATAAGCACAAATAGCCGTCGGGGAATGTAGCACACATGTACCTGCCGTATCCACCGCCTCATTCGCTTTTACAGAGACTAGATGTACCATGCGACAAGCACGTTTTTGACGTTTGGTCAATCCATCTCGAGTGGTCCGAAGTTGTAAAGTTGGTTGCTTGACTGTTTTTAATTTTTCTCATTTTTGAGTGATTACCTCTGTCTATTGGCATTGTAAAACACCAGTTTTGTACTTTGTACAGTTTGTACTTTGTACACCGATAACCACGGTGGTCGTCTTTTTTTGTCATGGTGCACAACATATTTTGGGTCATTTATGGAAACCTCAGTATCTTGGCTCAGAAAAATCTCAAGACTGGTCTCTTTACATTCATAGCAGCATGCTGAGTAAAATGGTACCCAATTTTCGCATGTCGGCAATTTTGGACGTCTTGCCATTTTGGATAAAAAAAACAAGCTTTATTTTAAGAATGCATTGGCATATCGTTATGAAATTTGGTATATGTCTTCGGCACCATGCCCTGAAGGTACTCAAAAAGTTTTGGAGCAGTGCCACCTTGTGGTCAAAAATGATATATATATACACAGTATATAAATCAAAAAACGTGAATTTGTATTGTCTTGATTCCTTGGATCATGCAGATTTAAAAAATATATATTTTTTTTTCTTTATTATGCAAATAACTTTTTATTAATTTTGCGTATTGTCATGATTCCTTGGATCATGCAGAAAACATTGATACCAATTATGCCATAATCGGCATTAATCGCCATTTTTATTTATGTTAAAAACTTACTTTTTCGATCTTCACCTAGACCGTTGTTCCGATTTTCACCAAATTTGGCTCGGATCATCTTCAGACCATGCCGGCAAAAAATTATGTATTTCATGTCTGTAGCTGAAATGGTTTTCATTTAACGCATCAATTTTGATGGCATGGCGCCAAACTGCATCTAAAGCTGTATCTCTGCAAAGCTTTGACATTCTGACACCAAACTTTGTGTGTGTCATTGTCACCTCACACTGACCACACCACATCAATTTGATAACAGTGCTACCTATTGGTGAAAAGTGATGAACCATTAAATCATATTACTAATGATTGAATTTATGATTTTTCAGCCAGATTGAGTAAAATCACCTTAAAATGTCTTTAATCACTCACTGTTGCGTTTGGTCTGATCCTCCTTGCAATGATTGCTCATCATTCTGCCTCTGTTGTGCTTGGCCCCTTAATTGCTGCTTGCAGCTATATTTACATTTGGACTTAAATATGAAGTCTGAGAAACTTTAATGTTCATGTATCTTGAAATGTGCTTAATTTGAGATAAGTTCTTCATTCAAGGAGCTTCAGGACCATCTTGAGCCAGTGATTTTTCTGAGCCATGTTACTGAGGTTTCCATAAACGTCCGTATGACCCAAAATTTGTTGTGCGCCATGACAAAAGATGACCACCGTGGTTAAACGAAGTAAAATGAAAAATAAAAATGGTGGTTTTGTAATACCAATAGATAGAGAGAATCGCTCAAAAAATTAAAAGAAAATTAAAAATAGTCAATTAACTCCATTGGACCACTTGGGATATTCCAGTTACAACGAATTATAATATCTAGAATTTTAGAGAGGATTTCTTTGTGAGATTCACTCTATCTGGCATTTTCTTTTCCACTTGTTTCAGTTAATTTTTCAGAAAGAACCGTTGTTGTTCTTCATTAAAGCGTGCCTTCTGTAGCCCCCCATCCCCAATCAAACAAATAATCAGCATGTTTTAATACAACGATGGCAATCAGAAACGAAAACCTGCTTGGTCCAAAAGCTTATATGTAAATGTCGAGGTTGTAGAGATTCTAGGTGCCTAGAAAACAGCATTGACCCAACAATGCTAAAATCATCAATCCTGCTTTAGCAAAGTGCTGTTCATGAACCAACTTCCGTCAGTCAAATTGGATTCGCACTTACAAAGTGTCCTCAGGCTTTGCTAATGTTTTCCCTCTGATTGTGACGTCTAATGAATCAACCCATGGTGTTTATCTCAGGGTTATAGAGAAGAAGTGATTGTAATAATCTGAGAAGCTTAAACCGGTACGTTCACAAACAACAAGTGTTTCTTTGCCAAAACATCACGTTTTGAGACGATCGTCTCACAGTGTAATGATGAAGCACTTCGTTTCTTTTCTTTTATCTTGTATGATGATGCCAAAGAAAAGTAAGTCAGCATATGCTCTGAAGTGGATGCAAACTTTGTGTCTGGATCTTCTGAAGATCTCGGCCTGCACTGATATCCACCCTTACACTCCTGGACTGCATCATCAATCGAGTACCGTCCTCATCCGCGATCACATACGTGAGCTCCAGTGATGCTCTGTCCAGAAATGTTTCGTTTATGAGACACAAGCATCTGATATGTAGCGTGCGTGATGCTTGTTAGTGATCGAAGGGTTAGTTCACCCAACCCCAGTTCTGTATTCAGTCTTGTGTCGTTCCAACCCCTGTTCTTTTCCATACAGTGAAAGGGTCCAAAACGGACAAAAAAAAGTAGTCCATGCATTACATTCCAAGTCTTCTGGTGTCTTATGATGCTTCGTCCAAATTGAAGCATCTATTTACCGAAAACCTTCCCTGGTCACCATAGATCTCGGCTAGTATGCGAATAGCATCGTAACCAAAGGATGCTATGGATCATCAGAAGACTAGAATATACAGCACACAAATCACTGTCATTTTGTGTTGCACAGAAGAGTCGTTCGGGTTTGGAACGACACCGTGGTGGATGAACGACGGCTGAATTGCTTCACTTCTTCACTGGCTTAAACCGCGACGGCCGTCTGCTGTATCCGTTCAGACCACAGACAGCGACCTGTACAGATTTCATGTATCTTAGCTGCTTTAATAGGGAATGATCATAGCGCTGGTCATTTGCCGTTCTCTGGTTCAGTATGCACCCAACGCAAACATGGAATACTGTGCCTTTAGTGACCTAGTTTCAGCCTCCTGCAAGAGTTCATGCTTCTTTATCATGCTTCGTTGCCATTCGTGTACCAAAACTATAACATATACTCTACGTAATATCTGTAAATGTTCAGCTTCTGTGCAATCATTTTCCTCCCATGACGAGTATATCTCGACACTCGTATGCTGTTAGTGAACCGTCTGTTTGAACGACAAAGGGTAGCTAGTCTTTGCATTTGGTTATTCTTTTGTCTCTACTGTTGGCTTTCCCTGGAAGGGTGAATAGCTGGAAATCATTGAGACATTCAAAGGGTGTGCGATATTGACAAAAAAATTATATTTTTTTATTTTTGTTTCTAATGATAATTAGATGATTTGTAGTGTGTTTTTGTGCTGATACGTTGGCTGGTTTAAGCCCGTCATGGCTCACAAAGACGTTCATATTCTCTTTGTTGGCAGCAGTGACAGAGATTATCTTTTCTATAAATTGTCCATCTAAAGTGGCATTTATATGTATTTATACACACTGTTCAATGCAGCTCGGAGGTGGCATGAATGCAGTTACACTGCAATTACAAATGCACTGTGTCCTAACCAAACACAACGCGACAGGATTCCAGCGACAAGCAATTTGTCAGTCCACACCAGACGCGACACGGCTATGCGACGCAACAAAATCATTCAAATTTCACAGCCAATCAGAAGCATGTGTGGGCGGAGCCTCTCTGCAAGCTCACTGCCTTCCCAGCTAAATGAATGTTTATCTAATTCATAAATATTAAACCTTATTAAAAGTATACTAAGTGACTGACACTATTGTTATGAAATACGCTTGTTGGTATGCATTGAGGTCACAGTTTAAACATAAATGTTTGCTGTAATTTATTTTCAATATCTGAGGTAAACTATATTGTTGCTTTCAGTATGGCTATAAAGGTCACGCAAAATGATATGCAAACTCACATTAGACACTTTTAACGTTGAATAAAGCACATAATCAGTACCTGAGATTCTCACTGTCATAGTTTGAATGTCGTTTTTCCAGCCCCGACATCGCAGAAAATAGAAAACGTTTCGAAAATAGAATCTGCTGTCGCTTGTCATTGGCACGTCTGATTAGGACAAAAACTCAGATTTACATGGAAAATATAGCTTTTATCGTATTGCAGCATCGTGTCTGGTTAGGACATTTTTAATGTTTTAAAAATAACATTTGGAATGAATAAATATTAAAAATTAAACAATACTTGAAGTATAAAACTAAAACCACCAGTAGGTGGCAGCAAGTCACTTGTCTTAATGAGGGAGTCGATGAATCATTCCCTCAAATGATTCGTTCAAAAACTTGGATTCATTCAGTAATGAAGGGCTCACAATGTTTTTGTTTTGGCTTTGTCTGAAACTATTTTCATTGAGCAAAATAGAGCAAAAACAGACAAAAATTGTGTCTTTTTAACTCATTTAATATAAAATTCCTGTGTAAAATCAATATCACATTTGCAACTGTGCTGATATTTGGGAAAACAGCACTTACAGTATGCTCGTGTGGCATTGCTGAACTACAATATGATATAGGACAAAAACTCATAAAGGGCAGCTTTTGCCCTTAAATCTTGAATTTCGTGTCATTCTGCTAGTCTGCATCATGCGGTGGAATCGTGCTCCAAGACATGGTTTGTGCAAACTGAGAGACGTACTCGACAACATCAGCTCTCACATGGCTTAAACAACAATTAGTATATTATCCTGGAAGACGCACATCGCACACCCCTAGGACCCAGCTGTTCTTTAGGGTTGAGTGGTCAGTTTTAAGCACATCGTGCCATTCTTGTCTACTCAATCAATTGAGAAAGTGAAGTGAATATATGATTGGGCCCATGACGGCCCATTCATTCTTCTAATGGAACTGATTATTGAAGAAAAGTCATATTTCATCCACAGAAATAAAGTGAAGCCAATTTGTAAGACCATTAACCCTTTTTTTTTTTTTGCATTTATAAAGATGTCTGGACATCTTAATATTAAAGTCAGCATGAATAAGATTCATTACAAAAACTACTTTTAAGCTTTTAAGGGTTTCTTTAATGGTTTTTGGTGAGACGTGTGAGCCTCCCGAGCTTCACCCAAATATCCTTCAGTGTTGTCGTTCACTTCCGATGCTTCGTCAAACTCCTGCAGCGCCTCAGAAACCTGTCGTGAAGATCTCTCGCTTGTCCAGCTGCAGCTTTTGCTGTCATATCAAAGTCCAAACTCTCCCGTGTCGTTTACTATGCAGCGTAATTTTCCCACAAGCCAGTTTTTTTCTGTCGTTCTCTCTTGAAAGAGTAAATGAGGCGCAGGAGAGGTGAAGCACTTGCAGTCCATTTAAAAATCGCACGTGTCCTGTATCTTCCGCTCGACGCGGTTAGGATACGATGATATGAATGTTGCAGGAGTTTCTCCTTCTATGTTCTTTGTTTCAAAGAATGTTGTGCCATTTGTTAATAGCAGAGAAAACTATTGAACACATAATTAGAAAAAAAGAAGAGCTATTTTAAATTATTTTAGGCTTTTTTCCGCAATATTTATTTTCTTGTATTGGAAATCTTTATAGAAGGGGGGAAAAAAGACAAGTATTTTTCATCAGTGCAAAAAACTATTTTTTTCCTTTTTGTACATTTTCCATGTTAAGCAGTCTTTAGAGCAATATAATGTTCATGTGACTGTATGTGCATGCTGTTTGTGATGCCTTAATAACAGCTCCCGTCCCATCATTGCCAGCGCTCGGCTGTGGTCGACCAGTGCAGTCAATAAAGCTGTGCTTTCTGTCTAACGACTCTGTGCTCTCTGTCGCTACACCACATGCACAAAACACAAACATACCCCAGTAGAATAATCATTTCAGTGTTTTAGAGGGAGGATTTTAGTGGACTGTTATACCAGTAGGCGGTTTTCATGAGGGAGTCATTCATTCAACTGATTCATTCAAGAGTGAAACGGACACACTTGGTGGTACTAGGTTATTTGTAAAGCCAGGTTTTGTTAATAATGGAATAACTAAGTCACTACTAAAGGGTTAACAATAGAGTAAATCTTATCTCATTCCAAATTGTGTTTACATGAAGACGTCTACCCACCAACAACACTGATGTGAACTGCTGTAAATGTCCCATCAGTAGCTTAAGACCTTCTGCATTGGCAGTAATGTACTGTAATATATATCTACTCAGATATACATAAACACACAAATGCAATACAATACAGGGGCATACATGAAAATAAATAAACATTGTGGGGACACGACCAGAACAAAGGCGGGGAGATGCTTGCTTGCAGTCATAAAAGGAGTTTATTGACTTACAAAAGACATTAAAGTTGACCCTCCTCACGGAGGCCCCAACCAGAACTAACTCCTGAGAGGCAGAGTGAGCCCTTTTTACACCCAAGGGTCGAACCATCTCAAGGGAAAACTAAATTATATACATACACAACACCTAAATAAACTCATCAATGAGCATAGAATTCAAAATAAATACAAAAAATAAGCAATGTAGTATACAATACTTTGATACGTATATTCTAATCCGAATGTGCACCTTAGACAAGAAAAAGAAGCCCAAAATTGAAATAGAAAACACATTCATACCAACAAATGTAAATCAAAACAAACATAAACACAGCGCATATAACCAAAGATTAAAGACAACTGACATCGTCACACACATATCTGAGTTCAACTTATTTGGTATCATGCCAGTTACCACCGAAAATGATTTCCATGTGGTCATAATAAAATACACCGTTTCAATATTAAGGCCACAAGATGTCTTGGACTCGAGGGAAGAAATGTATGGCCGAGTGTACGATATATGCAAGGACTCTATAGAGGGATGTAAAGCATGTTTCAAACTGCAATTACATCATAACCAAACGTTCTGTGTCGCAATATTCAGTTAAAGAATGCACGTTTGCCATATACACTAGTTTTTAACTTCAGTAGTTTTATCATTTGCAAAGTAAAATGAAACCGATATGTTTAACACGTCGAAGCACAAATTATTGCAAAATCATCACTTCGAAGTTATTTTTCTTAAATGCATTGGACGAGACATTTGGGATTGCATTTTTATTAAAATATGATAAATATAGCAAAGTCCAGCGTGGATTTCAAAATGCATTCTGAGCCAAAGGTATTAACGATTAAAAGCATTACCAGAAACAGAGGGATGTTTATAATGTGTTAATGCCGAAAGAGTGACAAAATGGTAATTTAAAAAAAAAAATGTATTACAATTATATACTTTTGTATTATAATACCATGGAATTAAATACAGAAAACTATTTTCCCCCACCTTTTGAAAAAATGCAATAAAGGATTTTGTTATTTTGCTGTTGGAGCAAATTTAAAACAATATTTGGAGCCAAATAACATTAATTTAATAGTCTCCTATTTTTATAGCAGTTTATAATATACATATATTGAGAGCATCTAAAGACACATCTCTTCCATCTTTACTTGACCCTCTAACTCTAGCACGCTCTATTCTAATTCTATTCTCTATAAAAAATAAGTGATATTTTTAGAATTGCACTCTATCCTTTAATAAATTGCCTTTTCTTCAAATAAAATAAAAAACTAACCCTAGCTTCTCTAATCTTTTTGCATTCTATCTGTTTGTTTTCTTTTTATTTATTATACCATAAAAAAGTCTTCTAACACCAGCTTGCTCTGTTCTTTATCCGGTTTCTTTTTATTTATTATATAATAATAAAAAAAAAAGTTAAGTAAAAAAAGCTCTTTTGTTGATTTTCATTGCTTCCATTGTCTCAGTGTAAGTCGCTTGGATAATATATATATATGTAATTTTTTTTAAATAAATAATTATATATTGCTTTCAAACACAGTTATGAAACAAGGCTCTCATCCAGTTCAACAGGCGGCGCTGTCGCGTGCGCACAACTGCAGAGAAGCGGAAGTGTGACGTCAGCACGTCGAGAGTGCGTCGAGTCGTGTTTTGGAGAGAGGCCCGACTAATTTCATCATGCCTGAACGCGACTGTAAGTATTACATATCTTTTATTAAAACGTTTATGCTGTGTGTGGATAAAGTGTTGTTTGAGAATATGCCCCGTTATATTCTATAAGCACACGCTGTGCGCAAACGACGCGACGCAGTGATTGTGTGCAGACTTCAAAGATAGTGTGTAGAATTGATTAAAACCGCTTTATATTTTGCTTCAGAATGTGTTTTGTGTAAGCTAATCTAATATTATCAGGAACGACTGTCAAATTTACAGAAGACACGCACTATAATATAATTCATCGTAACAATAGTTGTCAGAAATCCTGTCAGGCAAATTTAAAACCGTTAAAAGACGTTATTTAAGGATCACCGTGAAGCCCGCCAAAACTAATTAATTGTTCTTTTAAATCTTTACCAATTTATGCCAATGTCCTTCAAACCACACGATTAGTTTTAAATATAAGCGTTTAAATCTAGTCATGATTAGTGATGACAATAGTCACAATTTTTACGTAAATATTAGTGCTGGGCAACGATTAATCGCGATTAATCATTCAAAATAAAAGCTTGTTGTTATTTTTATATATATTATAGTGTGTGGTGTGTGTGTGTATGTATTTTTATATATATATATAATATATATAAGACCACATCAGTAGATGCATATTATATTTACATTAATTGCTGCGATTATGCGCGATTAATCGTTGCCACAGAACTATATCTGTATGCGATTGACGATTAGAAACAATTATTTCATCCTATTTGACATTTTATTTTATAAAGGACGTTCAGGTAGACACTTAACTGCATTTCACATGCTTTTATGTGTATAAATCACTTTGTGTATTCATTTGAAGCAGAGTAAAATGGCGGCATTTACGATAACTGTTCAGAAAGCGAGCGGCACTATCAGATGTTTGGACATCTTTGGAGGAGTTCCGGGTAGTGCTGGGTGGTATGACCAAAAATTTATTTCACGGTATTTTTCATAATTATACCGGTACGTGACGGTATTTTTTTTTCTTGCATGACTGGGTGTTAACCATATTTTCTTCTGATTGAGAGGAAATACTGCAGAATATTGACTTAGAATGCTCTATTTTAATGAGTGAATATTGTCAAAAAATACCAAACTAAATAGTGACTAAACACGACCCCATTTAATACATGTTAACCAGGAGTCACTCATTTATAATCGCGGCATCGGTGATAAACTCAGCATGATCTAATAAAGAGCGGCTATGCGGGTTGTTTTGGATGGATTACATTGTCTCGCAGGCACTGCCTGCGGGGGGGGTCTGAGTACCAAACTAAAAACAACAAACAAACAAAAATTGCAGTATATTAATAGACGAACTACGCTTATATTTATAATTCCAAACACTCAGTAAGCGACAGGTGCTAGGAAACGCTGTTTTGTACTCATTTATTGAGGAGTCGCTGCGGTGCTTCTCTGCCGCTCGCTGCACAGAACAGACGCAGAGAGAGGTGACACTTCTCCTGGAAAGTCAGACCTCGTGTTCGTGGGACAGCACTGGAGAAATCCTCCAACTGAACCATAGCTAAGGTTTATCCAAAAAAGTGGCTAGGTTTGTCAGTATGAATATTCTATGGAAAAAAGCAGCTAAAAGGGTCTGAAAGTTGCTAAATCTAGTGCTAAAGTCGCACTCGTGTGTGTGAGACGCGGGAGCTGATGGCAGCGGGCGCTGGATATTTGTGGAGGTCAGTGTGGATATTGTGGATGAGTTCTTCTGGGTCATCACGTTCTATTAGTTCTACAGCTTCAGTTTCTGAACTAACACATACAGCCGTTCTCTCACCAAAGCGCAACAGTGAAGAGGGACTTCTTTCAAACAGTGTCGCGCTCCCAACGTTGTTTAAGTGACATGCACCGGTATTGCAGTATTTTCAAAATTCATATCATAACAAAAATAAAACACCTGGTACCGGAAACGGTCAAACGCTACGAATTAGTTCACGTGTATCTTTGGTGTGATGAACGATTATTTGACCACATCTAATGCTCACTGTAGTGTGATGTGTGTTTTCATGTGTGTGTCTCTTTCAGCTGATGTTTACTCCAATCCTCTGGCTCCGGATGGCCATGAGGTGGAGGATCACCGCTCAGCGCTGCAGTAAGTGCTCGTCACCGTCACTTCATCTCCGTATAATGTGCTGATGATGATAGATCAACTGTGGTTGGTGGGGAACATGGGTTCTGGTCATAAAAAGACACCCTTGTGCATCATAAAGCCTTTAAAATAGTTTTAAATCAGAGCAGGAAATTCATGAAGTCGTGGAATTAAATGTTGCATCTTTTGTATTTTTGTTTTTTAATACAGACATCTAAACATCCTTAAATCAGGATTGAGATGCAAATGTGAAATGTCTTGAAAATGTGAACTAAATAAAGTGAGTTTATGCTTAAAGCGAGAACTCATTTCTGTCCGTGAAAACTTGTTTTCCCTTTGAATTCATTTTTCTCTCCCGCTCTCTCTCTGAGCCTGTTGGCAGATATTTATGTTCTTGTTTTAATCATAAACTTGATCAGTTTCAGATCAGACTTCTGTCATTTTGCTTCTCAAGTAAACGTATATTGATTTAACGCTCTTTAAACGTTTGGACTGGAAAACAAGACAAAATACTGAGCAAGAACATCACTTTTTTGCATTATGATTAGAAGGTAGATTAAAAGTTAGTTCTGTTTTCCAGTGTTGGAGCGGATGCTATTAACGTCTTTTCCTATATCAGAAGATTGCCAGTTCTCCTTCAATGCTTCACAAAACGTGTTTCATTTAGTATAAACGGTCTTTCTAAAGGACCTCCTGTATTTGATAGATACAGTGATGTGAATGATCTTTCTATCTAGTGTTAAATCTATAGCTTTATTAATGTTACCTCGGATAAAGTGAGGGAAACATCAGCGGATGCAGTCATTTTTGTTTGCAGCTAGTCCATTAAATGTTAGCTGTAGTTTGACTATTTTAGGGCCTCGCCTCATCGTTGTGCCTCATGACCGCATCTGTTGTGAATCAGACCAAGCTGACAAAGCGCTTTTTCGTTTTTTTTTTGCTCAGGAAGCCTGCCTGATGACCCGAGATCTGCGCCGCTCCTCAGCTCACCCTCACAAAACAAGCCACCATGAGGTACTTGACTTGTCTGAGATCTTTCTTTGAGTCAACTCATTTCTGCTCGTCGCTTATTTGTCAAAACAAAACACTACACGCTCGGCAGATTGTGATGCATGTTACCCATTAAGACCAAAAACAAAATTGTACATACACGGCTCGATAGTGCGACCATTTTGGTCGATTATGCTCCTGAAATTTAATCTGTGCGACCTCAAAATATATTTGGGAGCATTTGTGCAAGTGCATATATTGTGCTATTGTCGCGATTATGTTTTATTCTCTAAAATCCTAGGGCCCTTCTGTGTGTTGATACGGTGACCTGTCTGCCGTTCTATGAAATGTTAGGCTACATAACCAATTAAACTTCATCTTTACATTCTTAACTTTAATGCAGATTTTAGATTGGTTAATATTAGCTGTCAATCACCCAGTCACTGCTCTCCGCTGTCAGGTGACAGGGAGCTAACTACCGCGGGGAATGAAAAAGGCTGAAGAAGAGAGAAAATAAAAAAAGAAACACTGACAGATTTCTTTTGTGAACCACCTAAAGTTACAAATACTGGTGCTGGTGATGACGATCATGTGGTGAATGTTGGTCCACCAGCCGAATAGAAGGTGTACAGTTTTCGGACAGAGTGGTTGAAAGACTTCTAGGTGGCTACGGCTATGTGCAACTTAAAAAGAACAAATTTTTGCTCATTGTGACTCATTTTGCCAGCACCGGTCACATTTAGTAATTGATAGGCCAATATTTGCAATAGTTACATGTTAATGTAAAAACATCGAATTAAGAATTATCACTTTGTATTTAACATGTAACATTGTAACCTTAAAAAAATATGTGCAAGCGTATTAATACAATGTAACAGTTTTGCCAACTTGAACAGGAATCCGTGTCCTTTTTATGCTTGCTGTGGTTAATTCACGCTCAAATACTCGACTTCCCAGCTAGTCTCTGCAGCCCTACACTGCATGTTTCCATGATAGCAGTCTGACAAGTCTGTTTGACGTCTTGTTGTGATGAATTTCCCAGGATGCCACGGGAATATAATGAGGATGAGGACCCTGCGGCTCGCAGGCGGAAGAAAAAAAGGTGAGTCGAGGAACAGTGATGAATAAATCATCCTACATTACTACTGCTGCTGCTATTGTCTCTCTTCTGCGTATATTTACACGTTTCTGATGACTTTATCCACTGCTGATCAAATGGCATTTCACTTTTTCACATTTTAGATAAATTAAATGAGCAGCAGGAATAAATAGACATTTAATTTCACTCATGATTTTGGTTTGATAAATGTGTTTAACTTTTTTAAACTTTTCCTTGCAGAGGAATATTTCTATTTATGCTGTATTCACCTCAGATTCCCGCTTGTGTTAGCAAGTGGAAAGTTAATTTATTAAAAATAATAAATAAAAACACCAGGGCAGAATTGACATGTGAGCTTGAGAATTTTTAAATATTGAGTTTTTCCCCATGCATTAATGCAACCCCCAATTTTTTCTATACCAAAATATGTGAAATTTGTCTTGTAAAAATTCCACAGAGCCTTGAGCTTTTTTA
The DNA here is from genome assembly GCA_018155175.1 of Sinocyclocheilus anophthalmus. Taxonomy (NCBI): domain Eukaryota; kingdom Metazoa; phylum Chordata; class Actinopteri; order Cypriniformes; family Cyprinidae; genus Sinocyclocheilus; species Sinocyclocheilus anophthalmus. The sequence goes on from JADLZN010011635.1 coordinate 348,763, forward strand.
CAAATGTGGTAAAACCAAACACAAATTTTTTTTAGTTGTTTTAGAATGATTTTTATTTGTCATAATACGATGTGATGCACGCAAGAGCAGGTTTTGATTGTTGTTCTCTGTTACCGTTTCCGCTTCTGTCTGAAGTTACTACGCTAAACTGCGGCAGCAGGAGATGGAGCGAGAGCGCGAGCTGGCGGAGAAATACGTGACCCAGTGCTCGAGAGAGAAAGATTGACGGGTTAATAAGATACGAGGGGAGAGGAAGTCTCAGCCACAGGCCAAATATCGAAGCCTAGTGGGACCACTGCGGGGGAGTGTACTCTGATTTGTGCCCTTTCATTAATACTCACGTTATTTATTATATGTAGGCAGCCAGAATACAAGTGGTGGCCAAATGATTCGAAAACATAGTATTTCACGCAGATAAAACTGTGTAAGTCAGTTATTTCTATGTTTTGCTGTAGTGTGTCAGTAGGAAATTTCCAAACGTTCATTGTGCCGTAATGTAAGAATGCAGACGAGATGGTTTGCTGCGCACCACATGGAGATTGACAGATCATCATCAGTCTGTCTGGAGTCACATGAAGAAACAGAACAAACTGAGACAGACTCAATCCAGAAGAACTGACGCTTCAAAGAAACAATCTGCAAGCTGCCCAGCCTGTTTAAAAGTTTAGGCACTTGGGTAAAAATGCTGTAAAATGAGCGATTGCCGTCTACACCACGATTTTTTGAATCAATGAACTTCTTAATCCTAAAGGAATAAAATTTGTGTCGTGAGCATCCTCTGGGTTTTTAAAGCAGCTTTGCCCTCGGTCACTTGACGCAGCCTCAGTTTATCAGGACGCTTGCAAGGAGGTTCTTAGAAGCGGCTTGGAGAATAGCCATAAAAAGTGCAGATACTCTCGGGATTATACAACTTAATGGAAACGGAATGGTTGGAAATGTAATGAGATTTCTTACTGACACCAACAGTCCCCAGAAAAACATAGAAATAAAGCACATCTTTAAAACCATGTTTAGCTGCTGGAAATACTAGTGTTCTAATCATTTTGGCCAGCACTGTACATTGAGTTCTTTAACTATATTTTGTAGTTTGATCATCTTCTGAAAAATGGCAGTATATGATTGTATATTTTAGTTTAATTATTTTGAGTCCTTTCTTTTGTCCTCTTTTTTTTATTGCAAACTAGTTATAGGTTTTATTGTGTGGATTAAAACATGCATTTTGTTGTTTTTCCTTTTGTTGAACAGGGACAAATCGGCAGCAGAGAAAAGGCGTCAGCTGATCCAGGAGTCGAAGTTCTTGGGTGGTGATATGGAGCACACTCACTTGGTGAAGGGTTTGGATTTTGCCCTGCTACAGAAGGTACGACCGCAAAGCCACTGTACGGTAATCATACAGCTGCCACATTCTGGCTTGTGTTTACTCTAGTGTTTCGATTTCAGGTCAGAGCTGAAATCACTAATAAGGAGCGAGAAGAAGAGGACATGATTGAGAAAGTGCAGAAGGAAGTCAAGTATGTTTCAGAAAAGCATACGTGTGTTAATTTTTAATCCATTTCCGAGTATCTTTCAACATGTTTGTGTTCTGACAGGAAAGATGAAGATCCAGAGCAGAAGATTGAGTTCAAGACGTCGGAGTGTGAAAGATCCAGAGCAGAAGATTGAGTTCAAGACTCGTCTGGGTGAGTTCAGTGTTCGTCTCGGCGTGTGTGTGTTTAAAGACTGCTTGAGGAAATTAATGCAATGAACGGGCTGGGTGATGTAGCTAAAAAGTGCATATCTCAACATTTTTGCATTTGCTCTTTGAAAATTAAAAAATCAGCTATTAAAAAATAATCTAGACAGTGATTGCTCACTGACTTTATTTTATTTTTTTTACTGAATGAACACAAAACAAGCATTTTAAAATGTCAAGACATGCATGAAAAGCAATGAAACACATTGCACATCACATAGAACGAGTTGCAGGTCTACAAGTTTGCGCAAATCAGTCCTGGCATACAGTATCAGATTATTTTATCCCATCCACTGTCAAAAATTCAGTTTTTGGATTCAGTGCCACATTTCAGTACAGTTGCCATTCCAGACACTTTACAGTGTGTAGTAGTTGCATGTAAAAGTAAGTTTGATTTAAATTGTGAATGGGTCATAAACGGAAAGCGAGCAAAGAACACTCTTTATAGTCGCTGAGTTGTGCACTCTTTCAGAAACACCCATTATAATCAACAAAGTTGTCTGTACTGTGCAATGGATCTATTATTTATGTTGCAAAAAATGCATCTGAAAGTAGCACCTATCAGGGGGATAAAAATGGGGATAACACTGGATTACTGTCTTTACAAGCTAAACTTTTAATATTGGCACAATATGCACAATATTTCCGTTTTATATCGTCAGCAGAATAACCACGATAATAAAGCTAATATTCAATGTATTACCCAGTGCAGAAAATGTAAACAAATGCAGTAGGGTACTCGAACCCATGATTTGTAAAGTAAAAAAATAAAACAAATTATTTCATATTGACAACTAGTTTGAAAGGTCGAACTCTTCAACTTGTTTTTGTTGTTGTGTGTCGTTTAAGCTCACAGTCTTCTGTTTTGTGTTGTTGTGCTCTTCAGGACGCAACATCTATCGTATCGTGTTCAAGGGTCGTCAGATGGAGCGTAACGAGCTTTTTCTGCCGGGCCGCATGGCGTATGTGGTGGACCTGGAAGACGAGTATGCAGACACAGACATCCCAACCACTCTCATCCGCAGCAAAGCCGACTGCCCCACCATGGAGGTACACACCAGCACAAACCCTTTCACATTTACCTTTTCATTTGTGGGTGAATAATTCCTTTGTCATTGTAAGGTCTTCATAAGCTATAGTATTTTGAGGATAAAATGAGACACAGACTTACTTGTTACTTCTCTCATAGATGCATGCACATGACAGTGAATATGTGACCCTGGAGCACAAAACCAGTCATAAGGGTCAATTTCTCGAAATTGAGATTTATACATCATCTGGAAGCTGAATAAATAAGCTGAATAATATTTGGCCGAGATACAACTATTTGAAAATCTGGAATCTGAGGGTGCAAAAAATCTAAATATTGAGAAAATCGCCTTTAAAGTTGTTCAAATGAAGTTCTTAGCAATGCATATTACTAATCAAACATTAAGTTTTGATATATTTACAGTAGGAAACTTACAAAATATCTTAATGGAACATGATCTTTACTTAATATCCTAATGTTTTTTGGCATAAAAGAAAAAAATGATAATTTTGACCCATACAATGTACTGTTGGCTATGGCTACAAATATCCCAGCGACTTAACACTGCTTTTGTGCTGCAGAGTCACATATATGGCTCAAAATCTGAAAAGGGGTGCTTAAACATAAAAAAATCATGTAAACAATGATCATGATGTAATGTTGGCTTGTCAGAACTGTTACATTGAATCAGCTGTCGCAGATTTGTGCACTTTTGAAAAATCAAGTTTTGATGCACGAAGCTGTTTTTATTGTCTCTTCTAACAAATATCTTTTATTTAAATTGAAAATGCCGATCTGTGTAAAAAAAAATAACAGCTTTTATTTATTTATTTTTTTTATAAAGCTTGTTGAGCTTTTAAACCTCACTTCATTCCAAACCAATAAGACTTTCGTTCATCTTTGACTCACAAATGAAGACCTTGTTAAATATATTCTCTCGCTCAACTCGTGCTATAATTTGATTTATATTATGTGGCCGTTGAATGCTTAAATCTGATTGGCTGACAAACGTTCTGAGGTGTGAAATTATTTTCAGGGAAACGTACGGCGAACGTAGTTCCAGGCAGCTCTCTTGACCGCATTACAGTTCCATATCACTTCGCATAGTTAACTAATAACGGAAATTAGCATACAGTACCGATACAGCACACAGGAATGACTGCAATCACACTCGGAAGCGTTTGCACAAAAAGTTGTTGTCAGCGCTGCCCTGACAATTTTATCAGTTAGCTTATATAGTGTAGTAACTAAAGGCTACACATGACATTTCTCTCTAGCGAGGTAATAACAGCAGTGTTTAGAGACGCTGCTGCAGAACACTGTTAAGGGACGCACAGAAGTAATTCTAATTCACACAAGCTCTTTCTCTCTTTCTCTGTGTGTCTCTGTCTCTCTTGCTCTCTTTCTAATAACTTCATTAATAACTGCATTAGAATGCTATCAACGGCTCAAGCCTTCATTACCAGCTTTAAAACAACATTTTGGAACTAGCAAAAGAGGCTTTGGATGAGCTGCGGAAGAAATAATCCTACTCACAATAGCAATTTAAGTACAAAAACCAGACGAATCCCTTTAAATATATCATCTGATCGATGTCTTGAGGTGTGGTAACTGTAGTACAAGCGGAATAATTGACTCCAGGCCATTGAATTATTAGAAAAATGTTTTATGTGCATTATTTTTCTAATAATTCAACGACCCGTCGTCGATTATTTTGACGATTTCAAATCAGAAATCTTAGTCTAAAAGGACGAAGCCATATTACGTAGCTTGTGATTGAACAGGCAAGGACGCCAATGAAAAGAATAAGAATCCGTTTCATTCGTAATTGATACTACAGATGTGTTTTGTCTGCATCTGGATGTGGTTTCAGTGATCTGCTCTCAACATTTGTAACATTTTCCACCTGTATTTAGTACAGACCACAAAAAAAAATCATGTCGTGTCAACTATAGTTTGATGTTGTTCAGGGCTGCGACATGAAAAGAAAAGGTGCATTGTGGTTTCCGGTGAGGTTGCATGATCAGACTGCACTAGATGATTTTTAAAGTCTTGTCAAACTGCTGTATTTGTTCCTCAGGCTCAGACGACGCTCACCACTAATGACATAGTCATCAGCAAACTGACGCAGATCCTGTCGTACCTGAGGCAGGGCACGCGCAACAAGAAGCTCAAGAAGAAGGACAAAGGTAGTTTTCCCTGTAATGTACTTGAAGTTTAAGTCAAGATATGTTATAATTGTAGCACTTTAAATCACCGAAACAAGACTATAATTCATGTGCCTTTTCACATTTCTGGAGTTTTCAGACGTGGAAGTCGTTTGAGAAACTGAACGAAATCAAGCTAGTTATCTACTAATATCTGTCAGTGGGGAATGAAAACTAGTTTTCCCTTTGAATTAAGTTGATTTTTCTAAGCCTGTTGGCAGATATTTGTTCTCGTTTTAATCATAAACTCACTTCATTTTGATTATCTAATGTGATTTTGCTTCTCAAGTAAGCACATCTTAAATTAAGAATCTTTAGATATTTGCACTGAAAACAAGACGGAAGCACTACAGAAAAGCATCACTGTTTTGCAGTGTGATCAGATGTTACAGTAAAAGTTATTTCCATATTCTAATGGTTTGGAGCAGAGCTATTCAAAGCTTAAGCTATTTTTTTGTGAAACAAATTAATAAGTAATGGAGATCTGTTGTATTTTCAAACATTGAAGTGTTAATGTTTCTTAAATTTTCTTTACTTGGTTTTAAAAAGTCTTACATTTACCTTCATAAACCCTGTATAATTTTTGTTCCTGTTTGCTCCAATAGCAAACAATCCAAGATAGTATTTCAATGACCTTTCAAACGAGAGAAAAAATCAAGAGATTGGTTACATTGTTCAGAAGAGAGGCAGTCACACTCATGCAACAGTGTTAACTAGTTTTGGGTAATTTAATATCAGGGTAATATAACACCACGTATAGTACATACATCCTTTAAAAAATGAAAACCTAACTATTTATAACTTACTATATCTACCATGTTAGTAACTGTGGGGGGGGGGGGAAAGAAAAAGGGTGAAGGCCATGATGTACTCAGCCATCTTAGGTTTGTGAAAGTGAAACTGAAGTGTTTTCTCTGTTTTCAGGGCGTCTGGATGAGAAGAAGGCACCAGAGGCCGACGTAAGGTGAGTTCACACACCGTCAAACAGTTTAAGTTTGTGATCTGAACAGAAGCTTGCTAACATCTGTGTGTGTGTTTGCAGCATCTTTGACGACATCGGTGACTACACACCCGCCACCTCCAAGAGCATCAGAGACAAAGAGAAGGAGCGCTACCGTGAGCGAGAGAGGGAGAGAGAGAGGGAGAGGGAGAGGGAGAGAGAGAGAGAGCGAGATCGTGACGAGGAGAAAAGACGACACAGTTACTTTGAGAAACCCCGAGCTGATGATGACGAGGTCAGATGATCAGTGCTGTGTCTGTCTTTACATGAAAATCATTCTCATTGCCTCTGACTGCATATCACTAATAATTATATTTCTAATGTATATACAATATTTCTGTCTCTTCAGGCCGTGGACATTGATAAAGGTAAATGTTAAATAAATCTTTTCTATGCCTCATACTCTTGGCACAGTACAGGGGAAAATAATTCTTTTAAATTTAAATTCAATGCATAATATAATTGCATGTTAATTGCAATGAAATGAAAATTAGATTTATATTAAATGCAATTCGCTGAGCTTAGGAGCGCTTTTCTTAACCCACTTAAGTCAATTTTATAATTATTTATCTTGCCTGTCTTTAAAGTATGGTTAAAGTATACTGCCAGATGTACTTACAAGCTATTATGGGAAATTAAAACATACTTTAAAGTCATTTCTATTGAATGCTGGTATGTTGTATATTTAAATATATTTGTAATAACACATTTGTAATGATGATGTTACAGTGTATTGCATTCAGAATATGTTCACTTTAAATGTAATGGCAAATAACACTACAGGTAAAATTATATGTGTACAAGCTTAAAACATGACAAAAGATTATTACAATTATGTACTTCTAAAACAAAAATGTATTTGGTATTATACACTTAATTACACAAATGTGCACTAAGAAAATAATCATGAAAGTTTACTCTCTTCAAGTACACTTAAGTGCACAATAGGCACACTTCTTTATCACAAAGCTATTCAAAGAAAGGCTGTCAGACCTGCATTTGATTGCTCAAGTCCAGTCCTATATTTCAGTGCTGTGATGGTCTCTTTCAGGTCCAGGCTCTGTGAAGGACCAAATCAAGCTGATCAATGAGAAGTTCGCTGGAGCCGCTCACTTGCAGGGCCAGGAAGCATATCCTTCAGTGACTGCAGAACTGTAGCATTCACGCTCAGAGACTGAAAATCAATGAATTCAGATGTAGATTACACACTATTGCATATAGTGTTTAGTAGGGCTTTCCCGTTTGAAGATTCTTCTGGTCGGTTCATTTAAGCCATTAGTCGACTAATCGCACTTTTATTTTAATTTAATTACTTAAATGTGTGTCTGAAAAAAATAGCTAGGAGATATTTTAATTGTTTATTAATAAACTATTGTTTTCTGAATCATGTCGGCTGCATCTACGCAGTACAGTGATGCGCCTTCAGAGCGAAATTCACCTTTCATATAGATTACATAATCAGAGTGTTTTCGGTTTGAATTGTTTCGTTTTAAAGTAGACATTGCAATCTTTCTGTAGATATATTTCTGGTCTGTGAGACAAATATACTGAGTTTCGTTTCATTTTTGTGACGTGCTCCAGTTCATGGCTGAGAGCGCATCCTGTTGGTTTTCTTTATTTTACAAAAGCACAACGTTTTGTTGATTATTTGTGAGCAAAAAGTAATGTAACACATTTACTTCCAGTTTCACAGACAAGGCTTAAGCCTAGTCCCAGACTAAAATGTAAGTCTGAGCTGTTTCAACTGAAAACACCTTGCACTGATTGATCTTAAAATATATCAATGCCTTTGTTTTGTCTCAAGATGCACACCAGTAATGTTTTTTTTTTCTAAAGCGAGTTTTAAAAATTACTTGAACGTCGTAATTGAACTATGGCCTAATCCTGGTTTAGTTTAAGCCCTGTCTGTGAAACCAGGCCTTAATTTCTTCCAGAAAAAGTAATGCAATTAGTTACTTTTTGGGGAATAATGCAAAATTTGAATGCATTACTTTTAAAAATAACTTTCCCCAACGCTGATTGTGAGTGTACACAGAAGTTGACCCTTTACAGTTTCGAATGATGTGTTACTCTTATCTGTTTGAGTAGAAATGGTGGTGTATTTGAAGTTGTTTCCGCTGTTATTAGAAAAAAATTCATGTGATGGCGCCGGTGTCTCCATGTCGTGCAGTTTCGCACCAGTACCTTTATTTTAGCGCACATTTATCTAGGTCAATGTTAGGGTGAGCGCATGTGTAAAGTTGCCGTTACTTATATATTTACATTTCAAATGATAAGCCATATTTGAGGTCAACGGATGTTTGGATTTCCTGCGCAATATAGCTACTGTATTTAGCACAAGTAAAAGCCTTTTTTTTGTGTGTTTAACCAACTAACAAAATTGTGGTCGACTGTTAAGGGGGCAGCTCTAGTGTATAGATTAATAACATCAAGTTCCAATTCCAAAGGATGCAATGGCTTTTTACGTTTGTTTCTTTAACCGTGAGCACTGGAAGCAGACGTGAAGAGAAGAAGCATCTTGGAGATTTCTTTGGGATGTCAAACAGTTACGCCGAGTGCTACCCTGCCACGTGAGTTACGTCGTCTTCTGTCACGTACAGTTGAGGATGCTGATGATGTTGAGTTTGGGAGTGTTTGCTTCTCTGTTGTAGAATGGATGATCTGGCTGTGGACAGTGATGAGGAGGTGGACTACAGCAAGATGGACCAGGCATGAGTGATTTTGAGTTGTAATGGAGAAATGTCTCTGTGTGTCTCTGGTCAGGCGTGTTCACGTGTGTGTCTGTCTCTAGGGTAATAAGAAGGGTCCTTTGGGCCGCTGGGACTTCGACACGCAAGAAGAGTACAGCGACTACATGAACAAGAAGGAGGCGCTTCCCAAGTAACACTGCTTTCTGAGTTCACTTTGAGGTTGTGTGTTCACTTTAATCATGGTAATAATTGTTTTTGTAGGGCTGCCTTCCAGTACGGCATCAAAATGTCTGAGGGCCGAAAGACTCGCCGCTTTAAAGAAACCAACGAGAAGGCTGAGCTAGACCGACAGTGGAAGAAAATCAGTGCTGTGAGTTTACAGGCTCTATTCTGCAACACTGTGTCGTGTTTAAGAATTTGAGATGTAGTGGAATAAAACGCTGGTTATAAAACGGAGCGTTCCGGTGCTTGATTCTGATTGGCTGAGCCACGTTCGAAGCTGTTGTAAATGACGCTACAAAGTAAAAATACACTTGTTTAAGTTGTGTTGCTTGGCACCCCCTTGTAGCAACCACAACTGTTTTCTGAGGAGTACATTGTTGGTGGAAGACTTACTGTGTTGATGATATCATTCCAATTGATTTGCCTGTTTTATTTTGTAAAACCTTAATACGTATATGGATATAACCGTTTTATAAAAAAAAAAGCATTGACTGTGTGATGATAACATATGATAAAGTTTAGTAATAATGCACAGGCATCAGTGCCGTTTTCCTAAATATTACAATCAATTTAATTGTTACATTTTAGACACAATACTGTCTTGTTTTTTTCTGTTTGGCCGATGAAAACGGTTCGAAACAAAGCTGGAGCAGGACATTTATGCATCTCATGGCAACACTGCGCGGTTTATTCATGAATGAATTGCTTTAAAGAGTTCATTTGAGTCATTTATTCAATGATCCATTCATAAAGACAGCCGCTTGCTTTGTTTCTACATGAATCAGGTGTTTTGAATGAATCGTTTGAATGAATGATTCAGTGAATCACACATTAAGACAGGGACTTGCTGCCACCTACTGGTGGTTTTAATGTCATATTTATCTATGATAAGCCTAAATCAGCACAAAAACACACTCGGCAAAATATCATTTAATTATCATTATCAAAAAATCCAGATAAATACAAAGATTTTTTTTTTGTCAATATCGCACCCCTATGACCCACGTGAGCTGCAAACAGATGTTTGGTGATGATAATGGTGTTCCTCAGTCCCTGCTACGCTGGGGGTCAATCACACCAGGACCTGCGGACTAGCTCAGTCGGGATATCAGGACATATGAGAGCGAACACACGACGCACCTTCGTCGCAGCAGGCGAGGGAGAGACCGACACCCACGCGCTCTCCGGCGCATCGTCCGGTTTAAAAATATCCTAAAAATCCTTAATCGGGTCAGTCGTGTGTTGTCACAAAAGTTTATCATCATATGGAAATGTCTTAAGTTTTGCAAATTAAAACAAGTGATTTTTACACCGTTCAAGCACAAGAAGATGTGAAAGAACTTAATTTGGTACTCTCGCGGTCTGAGGCGTTTTCTGTGCACAGAAGAAACATATACAATATATATCATGTTGGATATTTAAAAAAAACACACTTTAAGGCAGTTCAAATGTTGACACATCTTACCAAGATGCAATTTTATAGATGGTTTATACTAAATATTTTGCACATAAATGAACCAGGGTGAAACTATTTAGCTCTTAACTCTTTGCATTGGATATAAAAATGTGACCCACTGGCCTGTAACAAAAATCCCTAGCTTTGAACCCTGATTTTTTTTTCTCTCCAAGAATTAATCTTGGAAACCATTGACATATGTGACCCTGCAGCACAAAAGCAGTGTTACGTCGCTGGGGGATATTTGTAGCAATAGACAACAATACATGTATGGGTACAATTATACATTTTTTCTTTTATGCCAAAAATCATTCGGATATTAAGTAAAGATCATGTTACACGAAAATATTTTGTAAATTTCCTACCATAAATATATAAAAAATGTATAATTTGTTTAGTTATATGCATTGCTAAGAACTTCATTTTGACAACTTTAAAGGCTATTTTCTCAAGATTTAGATTTTTTTGCACCCTCAGATTCCAGATGTAATAATAGTTGTATCTCAGCCAAATATTGTCCGATCCTAACAAACCATACATCAATGGAAAGCTTATTTATTTAGCTTTCAGTTGATGTACACATCTCACTTTTGAAAAATTGACACTTATGACTGGTTTTGTGGTCCAGGGTCACGTATGGTCTGGATTGCTTTTGTTCAGTAAAATGCATTTAGTCGCCAGTGACCAGTTGCAGAAAACGCTTCGACTGGTCTTACAAGTGGTCATCTGAGTTTTTTCTTTAAGGACTGGTCATAATTTCATTTTTTTTTTTTTTTTTTTAGTTTGTTGCGTAAACGTGGGAATTGTCTATGAAATCTGAAAAATGTGACTCATTGGTAACTGCTAGTTGGTCAGACTAGTCTTAGTTCAGAGGCTAAGTTTATGTCAGGGGCCCCGGTTGTTAATAATACACGCTTGACCCCGGGCGGAACTGTGGTCTCGATCCAGCGTCTGTGGTCCACGACAGACCTTAAAGAGCATCAACATATCAGTGCCTTTATTAATAATCAACATCTCTGATTGCTGATATTGATCTGCTCAAAAATAGCTTTTGTTGTTATATTCAACCCATTGCTCTGGTTATTATCTTAGGGTGGGAGACCTCACACTGAAACGTAATTTTATTCGGACAGCAATAATATTGCGTCAGATATGGGTCACTTTGAAAAATGTGAATTTAAATAACCTAAAAAAAAAAAAGCAGATAATGGGAAATGGGCTATGATCGGATCTAAATTTAGTGTGTATATTTTGAAATGAAATGTGTGTGTTCATGATCATGTCATTTTCTGTTTCTTGTCTAATACAGGGTGAATGTAAAACGTCCCAAATATTAAAGCTTCAAGAATCCTTCCAGGTGCATGTATGATGCACATGTATAAACCGTAAATGATTTGTGTTGTTTTTCTCATTCTTCATGAATACAGTGGTAGAGAAAGGATGTTAAAAGATGTTCTAATTTTTCGTGAGTTTTTTGGCAGTGTTTCAGAATTAGATGCAATTGTGACACCAGAGCTTCTAGAAACTAACTTATCCTTTATCGTGACACTTTAGTGTTGCCAGTTTTATTGCAAACATTGATGGGACAAAGCACCCTGTATATCTGAGGCTTTGTCCTGGATGTAAACACATCCTGTGACATGATCAAATGCTCAACTCCTGTTTGAACGCATTTATTCATTAATACAAATGCACTGTCGTGTAATTCTGAGTAACAATAAAGCATAACACACTCTGGAATGCAGTCTGTCATTCATGTATATTATGTAAAAATATGGATTATTTTTATTTTTGATAACAAGTCTCTCATCAGGGCTGCATTTATTTAATCAAAAATACAGTACATCATTTTGTACACAGTACAAAAAAATAACCATTTTCTGCAGCAAGATTCATTTTTAATGAGCCGAAAAGAACGCACGTCACAGCTCTGTTTATCAATCTGCACTGGCTACCAGTAGCTGCTCACATACAATTCAAGGCATTAAATGGTTAGTTCACCCAAAAATGAAAATTATCCCACAAATTACTCACCCTCAAGTCATCCTAGGTGTATATGACTTTCTTCTTTCAGACGAATCCAGTCGGAGTTATATTAAAAATTGTCTTTGATCTTTCAAGCTGTTTAATGGCACTCAGCGGGTGTTTCACGTCCAAAAGAACTTAATTAAAAAGCACCCATCCATAAAAAAAAGTCTCTCACACGGCTCCGGGGGGTGAACAAAGGCCTCCTGTAGCGAATTGATGCTTAAAAACTTAATTTTTGGTTAGTAATATGCATCGCTAAGAACTTCATTTGGACAACTTTAAAGATGATTTTCTCAGTATTTAGATTTTTTTGCACCCTCAGATTCCAGATTTTCAAATCGGATAGGATATTGTGCTATCCTAACAAACCATACATCAATGGAAAGCTTATTTATTCAGCTTTCAGATGATGTATACATCTCAATTTCGAGAAATTGACTCTTATGACTGCTTTTGTGCTCCAGGGTCAATCACAAATCACTTCAGAACTCATTCATCTTCAATGTATAAATAAATATTGTGACTGGATTTACATTAATAAGCAATTTCTTTAGCACTGCCTATGAAAATATGAAGTATACTGTCAAATCGACTGATACAGGCTGCATGCACTTGCGCCTTCATTTCATTTTAAGCCAGAGAGGGTGTTCGTCAAAATATGGTAACAAACTAATGGTCATTAAAAGATTTCAGAGAGAGTCAAGAAACTCCACATAAGCAGTAAACTGCACCAAAGTGTTTACTGTGAACTCAAATGCTCAAAACACTTCATTTTGAGCTGCATCTTCAGCTTAAGCAGTAGAAAATCATCATTTTACACCAAAACAATTTACAGCTAGAAATTCAAATGGCCACATTAGGAGACGTGGGAGGAACATTTATTGGGCAGAGGGCCACTGTTGCAGTGCCAGTAATATCACCATGTGTGCTGCCGTCTCCAATGATGGTGTGCTTTGCCACATGCAAACTATCAGTTCAATACAGAATGCCTCATCACATTTTTTGATGCATTAAATGAAAGACTTTCACCTAAAGAGAGAGGGCTGCTGATGGATTTGCCATGCAAGGAGCTATTCAACTCCTCTGAGTTTGAACAGTGTAATTTCATATTGATAGCTGTGTTTTGTTGTCCATTGTGTAATGATTGATTGAAAGAATAAATTAATTTGACCACAAGTTGCTTATGTTTGCATGTTTTGTGAGTGTTGGAGCATTTTGCAAACAAAATGAGTCATTTTGGCCATTGAGCTGCGTGTTAACTGTTCTGAAAATGTAATGTCTGAGTGGGCAAATGTGTTTAAGCAATTGAGAAAAACTAATGAGCATGAATTCATGAATTCATAAATGAACAATGGTGTAAAATAACACTTAACTACATATTAAATGCTGTAAAGAATTGTTGTATAGATTCATGATACCTAATGCATTAGCTAATGTTAATGAACTGAACCTTATTGTAAAACATTACAGTGTTAACATTTTGTTATATTTCGGATACAGTGAAAAACTTACTATAAAAATTATTCTACTTTTTGTGTACATTATTAAGTCACTGCAGAACCTTCATTACATTCTAAATAATCGTGAATAATGTATTGTAATAGCATACTTTTATTACTAGTACTAATACGCAATAGCATACTAGTACTAACAAAGAACTTCTAATGCTGTACTTTGAAACATCTGAACAAAATCAATCCCTGCAATCATGCATTAAATTTTCATGTCTACTGATTTTCCAACAAAGTCATGAAAGAACAAAATTCAAGATTATCAGGCAAACGGTGATTTAAAGCATGTGTCATATAGACTACTTGTACACTTTTGGAGATTAAAGGAGTAGTTCACCCAAAAATGAAAATTCGCTGAAAATGTACAGACTCTTAGGCCATCCAAGATGTGGATGAGTTTGTTTCTTCATCAGATTTGGAGAAATGTAGCATTGCATCAGTGTCTCAGCAATGGATGCTCTGCAGTGAATGGGTGCCGTCAGAATGAGAGTCCAAACAGCTGATAAAAACATCACAATAATCCACACCACTCCAGTCCACCAGTTAACATCTGGAGAAGACAAAAGCTGAAACACATCCAGCATTAAGACATTTTTAACTAAAATATGAGTCCATAATCCATAACAACGCTTCCTCCAGTGAAAAAGTCATCTGGTCTGAATCAGGAGAGAAATCTGCACAGATCAGTCCAAATCAGCTCTAAACAATTATGTGTGTGGATTTTGATGTGAGAGATAACAGGAGACAGACTTTTTCACTGAGGAAGCATTATTATGAATTCTGATATTTTATCTAGAAGCAAAGGTTTACAGTTAAAACGCCTAAATGTCTTGATGGATTTGTTTCTTACAAACACACAGCTTTTGGCTTCTCAAGACATTAACTGATGGACGAGTGGTGTGGATTATTGTGATGTTTTTATCAGCTGTTTGGACTCTCATTCTGACGGCACCCATTCACTGCAGAGCATCCATTGCTGAGACACTGATGCAATGCTACATTTCTACAAACCTGATGAAGAAACAAACTCATCTGTTGTCTAGATTGAGACAGCAAGCATCAATAGCAGTCTTTTAATGTTCGTCTCGAGGTGTAATAATTATTACTTTAATTGAACTGGAGTGTCTGACAGTGGATGAAGCCCAGAGGACTTGTTCTCTTCACTCTGTTTGATGTCCCGTAAGGCCAGCGACTCACTCTGCGTCTCTTCTTTAAGACTTCGGCTTTTCTTTTCCCTGTAAGATTGAAATGTATAGTACAATGTTTAATGAATCCGATGCTGAAGTTGAAAGCTAGTCACAGTGATTCATCGTGGATTCAGCTCTGAGACTTTACCCTTTCTCCTCTACATCCTCAATGGTATCAGGCAGAGGAATGTCGAGGGTTTCTGGAAGCAAAAAGGCTATGAAACCAGCGAGCACAGCGGATCCTCCGTATATGATGCTAGGCAGAGCCGGCAGGATCTCCTCCAGGATCAGGACTGCAGGAGCAGCCATGGATCCGATTCTGGCCATCGTGGAGGCAAAGCCCATGCCGGTCTGCCTGTGGAACAAACATGAAAACAATTATCCTATGAGGTAAAGTTCATGTAAAAGTTTGCATTGCTATTCCCTACTTGTTCTGGAAATGCAAAGTACAATATCTCTAATGCATGGTCCCACTTGGGCTTGTGATTTTTGTATTATCATTACATATTTAGTACCATGTAACAGTAATATTTCTTCCTCTCTCTGTTTATGTTTTATTTCTGGTACTACTTTATACGGTTCTATTTATGGGCATTAGTTAATGAATTCATAAAGTATATGAAAATGTTTTCAAAAGAATATATTTTGAAGAATGTTGGTAATTGAATAGTTTCTGGTTCCAAAGGACCACCATGAAAGTCAGTGGCTACCAACTGTTTGGTTCTCAACATTCTTCAAAATATCTTCCTTTGTGTTCAACAGAAGAACGAAACTCGTACAGCATCAGAACAACACGAGGGTGGGTAAATGATGATTTTTAGGGTGAACTATCCCTTCATTTTATGCTTGTTCGTAATACGGGAACTAATTTGAACTTGTACAACTTGAAATGTTGCAATCATTTCTACATGCATTCACCTTCATGAATAAATGCCATAAAAGTTCTGTCCATTGTTAATAAATTCCTCCTAATAGATTTTATATGACGCTTTAGGCATGCTTCGTTTTTTGTCTTTTTTAATTAAAATGTCACTAATGTGAACTATATCGTGCAAATTAAAGAGATAGTTCACCCAAAAATGAAAAGTTGCTCTTCATTGTTGTTAATTCAGGCCATCCAAGATGTAGGTGACTTTTTTCTTCAGTAGAACAATAAAGAAGATTTTTAGCTGAAACTGTGCTCCTTGGTGATTCATAAAATGCAAGTCAGTGGCTGCTGTCAATTTAAGAGTCAAAGAAATCATATCAGGCAACACAAAATGAATCCCCGTGGCTCCTGACGATATATCGAGGTCTTATGAAGCGAAATGATCAGTCTGTGCAAGAAACAACATTATTTACCACATCATTACCTGTAATCCAGAGCCTCAGGCAAACAGGGAAGTTTGATTCTTTTCTTTATTTTTATGGGTCTTTTTTATTGTTTATATATTTTTATGGGTCTGATCTTGTTAGATCCGTTGGGAAATGCCCTGTAAAGTATATCATAGTGCCTGTCCACCATTATGAATTAATGAAAGCGTACTTTTTATCATGGTATTATGATGCAACAAGACACTATACTATACTAATAACAAGATATTTTTGTACATTATAGTTGCCTAATAGCTTAATGATTGAAACAAAACTATCGCCATTGGCTGCTTCAGACTGATTCTATAATTTCTTCTTCTATAATTTGTTTCTTCTGACCTGATGACAGTAGGGTAAAGCTCTCCAGTAAATAGGTAGATACAAGTAAAAGACGCTGATGTGAAGCCCTTTCCGATAACAGCAAGTGCTGTCCTTGTGATCTGCATATCTGCAACGACACACAGCTTCAGTATGAATCTGTCATTAAGAAGTGTCTTACACTGTAGTGAGGCTTGTGTTGTCATTTAGCAGTGCGTTTGCCAAATCTTCTTACTTGGGAAAGAATGTTTTTTAGTTGTTGTCGAGTCATTTATTTACAGTTTAGAAAATCTGTTGCATTAGGTGGATGATGATGGCATCATAATAAAGACACCGTCACTGTCTTACCTTTAGGAACAAAGATGTTGGCAAATATTACAGATGCTGACATAAGGAGACATGTGCCTTGGGTTATGCGTCGGCCCAGAAAGCTCAGCATCAGAAGAGTGACCAGTTTAGCAGGAAAATCCACTGCCCCGAAGATGATCTGCATCAGGTAGATGTTCACCCCGAACTTCTGCAGGTCCATGGCCAGACCGTAATATGCAAAGCTCGTCGAAAACCTGTGAGGAAGAGCAACAGAGTATGCATTTATTTATTTATTTGTGCATAACACAGCCCTGCATCTTGAAAAAAATTCTGTAACACTTTACTTAAAGCCTTTATGTATAATGCATTATAAATGTAGTTTTATTGTGTTACTCATGCCTTGTAATGCACCTTATAATGCATTGTACAATCTCATTGTAACCACAGTTAATACATTATAATACATTTTTACACTATGCTTCTTAAATTTGGTTATACTTGTTTACGACAAGATATAATGTATTACAATGCACATTATGAATAATTATAATGCATTAAGTCAAGTCACCTTTATTTAGATTGTTACCAAAAATTTTGATTTCCAAAGAAGGTGTAATATTACCTAATTTGTTGAAGATAAGTTCAGAAACATTTCACCACTTTATTTTTTCATACGAATGAAGATTTTTCAAATTGTTTTTATGTATCAGCGTAAATGCGTTTTAAAAATAACAAAAGCAGTCAAAGATTTGGTTTTAATGACAAATAGAATTATTCAAAATGTATAACACAATGTGCATACATTGTTGCAAAGGAGTGGAAAGATATGTTCAAATACTCCATTTAATGTCTGAGAACTTTATATAGATACAAGTTTATGTTTATAAACTAGCCCCCCTCAGATTCAGATAGGAATCATGTTATTTTGTCGTCTTTTTTTTTTTATTTTTTTGTGATTAAGGGATAATACAAGACTTCTTACAAATGGTTGTCAAAAGCAAAAATGCTACAAAATGCATAATATGTTTTGGAAAAACATCATTTGCTTTAGCAAAACAGCCGTTATTTTTTGAATCAGACCCCCCCAAATTATTTTGCAAACAGAGGATAATGCAGGATGGTAAGTTAATGTATTTATGAATGTATATTTAAGCATAATACTAGTTTGATTCTCACCAGACGACCATAAGGCACATGGATATCTTCCTCATGGTTGGTGTTTTTAGGAGATCAAACACAGTATGAATGCTCTTACTGGACTGCACCTCTTTCTGCATGTGTGACTCCAGCACCTAAACATGAAGATGTGATATACGAATATGTGATGGTATGAAATGTGAAATGTTGCTATAGGCTGATGTGAAACCTCTAAAGTGATCTTCTCTGTCATCTCGGGCTTGCCGTTGATTTTAGCCACGCGGTGGAGATGCTTCAGTGCTTCCTCAGAGCGACCGTTCAGCACCAGCCAGCGAGCAGATTCAGAGTACCACCTTCGACATGGAGACATCTCTGTACGTGTTATTGCATGCTGCATTCGTTTTTTACTAGGTGCAGAATTTCAATAGTTCTAATGAGTCTACACTCTTAAAAATAAAGGTGCTCCACGATGCCATAGAAGAACTGTTTTGTCTAAATGGTTCCATAAAGAACCTTTAACATCTGAGGAACCCTTTCTGTTTCACTAAAGCTACTTTGTGGTGAAGGAAGGTTCTTCAGATTATAAAACGATTAGAAAGAGATGGTTCTTTAAAGAACCTTTGACTGAATGCTTCTTCTATGGCATCGCTGTGAAGAACCTTTGAAGCACCTTGATTTTTAAGAGTGTGTGTGTGATTTAAACACCCTTTGAGAAATTTGGAAATGCAGAATCAACACAATCACATACTATCTATGCATGCTGAAAAATGACTCATAAGACCTCTTGTTTAAAGATGGCTTTTGTTACGTTTTTTTAAAACTGTGGTTTTATCTTGCATTCAGTGTTCTTTCCTTTTCTATCTTATAGTGTGCCTTTTATGATCTATGAATTTTTTGTCGAAATGAAATCTTGATTGAAAAAAACAACAACAACAAAAAGCTAGTTTTACCATCATCGCCTGAGATAAAATATACAACTAATTTACTAAACATATAGTAAAGTTGTCACAACCTGAACATTTTCAATTTGAGGTTCATATTCTAGTTAAGCCTTTATTATAATACCATTCTTCACTATTGTAACATTCTTGCATTCATGTAATCAACATATTCCTAATCCAAACAAAGCTTGAATGGCTTTCACTTTCACATTTTTGGGTGAAATATTCCTCAGCGTTAGGTTTAGTGTAGGCGGGGACTTTTTCAAATGCAATAGAGCATTGACTTTTTAGCGTCATGATTAAGTTTCATTCACTGCCAAAGATTGATTTGAATAATCTTGTACCAGCTGTAGAAGAAGAAGATAAAGAAAGGAAGACCGATGGCCACGTGTATTTTGCGCCAGTCCTTCAGACTGTACGCCACTCCAGCTAGAATCATCTGACCAAACGTGAAGAAGAAAGACGATATGGTGCCCACCAGCGTCCGAGCCTTAGTCGGAATCCACTCCACCTCTATAACAACACGAACATTTCAAGTCACATTTATTTATATAGGCCGATGCTACTGTTTCAAAGCAGCTTCACATAATAAAAAGGAAAATAACAGTGTCAATGTGGCCATGTTATTTTTTAATTACAATCCATTTAGTTCAATGTTGTTTCAGTTCAGATCAATAACTGTGTCAGTGTTGCAAAATTCATCCATATCTGCTATAAGGCTCTATACAGACGACAACAGCATCATTATTCATTATTCTTATCTGACAGTGTCAGTGAATTTATATTTTCCAAATATTGTCTTTTAAACACCTTCATATTTTTTCTTTAAAGTAAAATAACATTTGTGACCCTGGACCACAAAACCAGTCATAAGGGTACATTTTATGACTGAATAAATAAGCTTTCCATTGATGTATGGGACAATATTTGGTCGAGATACAACTATTTGAAAATCTGGAATCTGAGGGTGCAAAAAAAATCTAAATATTTAGAAAATCGCCTTTATAGTTGTCCAAAATTAATTTCTTAGCAATGCATATTACTAATCAAAAATTAAGTTTTGATATATTTACAGTAGGAAACTTACAAAATATCTTCATGGAACATGATCTTTACATATTATCCTTATGATTGTGGCATATAAATAAAAATCAATAATTCTGGACCATACAGTGTATTGTTGGCTATTGCTACAAATTTACCCCAGCGACTTAAAGGGATAGTTCACCCAAAAATGAAAATGTGATGTTTATCTGCTTACCCCCAGGGCATCCAAGATGTAGGTGACTTTGTTTCTTCAGTAGAACACATTTGATGATTTTTAACTCCAACCGTTGCAGTCTGTCAGTCGTATAATGCATTGCAATGGTAACAAAATCTATGAGAGTAAAAAAAAAAAAACATGCACAAACAAAACCAAATTAAACACTGCGGCTCGTGACGACACATTGATGCCCTAAGACACAAAACGCGGTTTGTGCCAGAAACCAAACAGTTTTTATATAATTTTTTACCTCTAATACACCTCTATGTCCAACTGTCTTTGGGCGCGCACGGCATCTGGTGCGTGAGGTGTGTACGCGCTCTGTCGTAGTTTACGCAAGCGCCGGAAGTCTCTCGCGTGTATACGTCACTCATTTTTTACACAGTGCACAAACATTGTAGGTCGACGGCTAATAAAAATGGTACTTACTTCGCTTATCCGGATTGTTCAAACAGACTTAAAACTAAAAGATTACGTTCTCTCGCGTGAACTCATTCGGGAGTGGTGACTTTCCACGTATTCCCAACTTCTGAGCCTGCTCGCCTGAAGTTATGCTTGATTGCTCTTCGGCTGGATATCAACACACCCGTTAGCGTAAACTACGCCAGAACGCGTACACACCTGACGCACCGGATGCCGTGCGTGTGCTCAAAGAAGTTGGACATAGTGGTGTATTAGAGGTAAAAAATTATATAAATACTGTTTGGTTTCTGGCACAAACCGATCGTTTCGTGTGTTAGGACATCAATGTGTCGTCACGAGCCGCAGGGTTTAATTTGGATTTGTCTGTGCATGTTTTTTTTTTACTCTCATAGATTTTGTTCCATTGCCATGCATTATACGACTGACAGACTGCAACGGCTGGACTTAAAAATCTCCGTTTGTGTTCTACTGAAGAAACAAAGTCACCTACATCTCGGATGCCCCGGGGGGTAAGCAGATAAACTCACATGTCAAATTTTTGTTGTGACTATACCTTTTAAGACTGCTTTTGTGCTGCAGGGTCACATATTTAAACACATTCATAGTAATTGACTTTACAAATCATTCTTCTTATCTATCTCCATTGTTTTTCCCCTATGCAAATCATTTTGTATATTGTATATGTTGGATGAACCAGTCCTTTCCTTTCGAATGAGTGAAGCGAGACACTCACTGAGTGAGACAGCATTGAGAATGACTCCAGACACAGACATTCCCGTCAGGAATCTGAAGATGCAGTAAGCCACGTAAGACGGAGAGAGAGCCGTGAACGTGCCTAAGACAGCGAGCTGAAAATACGACCAAATCAGCATGGCCTTTCGCCCAAACCTACAGGAGAATAAAGAGTAGCGAGATGATTCTGACATATCCTTCACCGATTCAAAAGACTACTGAAATGTTTTTGTAATCCATTAAATGAATGCATGAATGAATGGTAGGTTATAGTGTAGATAATCACAGCATGTTTAGAGTTCATGCTGTAATAAGATCACTGTACAGTTGAGTTCACTAATGCAGCATGTACTGTACGTAGTGTTTGATGATGAGCTTTACTACCCACAACTCAACCAGTGATTTTTAATATTATTGATATACTATTATTTCTGTTCATATTTTCAATTCGATTGCATTTTTTACATAAAACTGCATGTTGCTTTCCACCATTTGCAATAAGTGAAAAGCTGAACCGATCGGTCGCTTTACAATGAGGTATGTAGTACTGGAAAATATCAAAAGGGAGTAATATTATTTAAAAGTATAAAGTCTGCTTTGATTTCGTAGCTTATTGGGTGTTAATTAAGTACCTCATAAATTGATTTCTGAATGCTTGAGACAATAAAATCAATCAGACAACTGTACGAGACATGCAGATGTTAATGCCACATGAATAAATATTTAAAATCAATAAATTCATTGTTCAATAATATTAAACATTTAATGGCGATTGGACATTATCAAATCAATCCTTCTTTTGAATCAGTTATTTTTCTATTCAATTCTCATTTTGCTTTCCTGCATATTATCAACAACTAGAAAAAAATATTTACTAGTCTTGTAAAATAGTCTTATTGTTACTAGATTTATTCAAGATCATTAGTGTCCATGTGAATGCAGCTAAAGATATGCAACACTGTGGTGTTTTGCTGTAAAAAATAACTGCTGGCATGCGGTTGAAATGCACTTGTACATCATTGATTCGTGACCTCACATGTGAAAAATAGTCAGACACATTGTTTATTGAATCTTTTTACTGTGCAAAAATACATATATGTCAATGTGTTTTGTGTAATGGTGTTATAATGACAGCGGAAACAGATGCATTACCTGTCGGATAGCCCTCCAAATATAATGGCACCTGTCAGCACTCCTCCCATGTAAATGGTCTGGCTCATCTGTTTGAGTGAACGGAGGGTACAAACCAAATCCCACTGTGACAAATAAGAGAAAAGCATCACTGCAAAACATGTGAGTGGACAGCAGGCTAACAGAATGGCAACCCAAACAACATCTGGAAAAGTTTCACTTAGGATGAGGTCTCTACATTAACAGAAGCCTATTGCCTCGATTTAAGATAAAACACCTCTGATTTGGAAAGGCACCGATTAGCAAATACCTCAAGCTCAGGATGGACTCATGGCTTGACCAAGAGAAACATAAATATTACACTTTACCAGACTTCACATATCTTTCAGATTGGTCAGCATAATCCCTCCAATTTATATAATTCTCTAATTTATCCAATTTACTCAACAATCTTTCTGATTTTCTTTACTGTTAAAATGAAACTAAGCTGGTTCCCCCGAAATAAAATGAGGAAGGAGTTATTTGATGCTCTCATACTTACCTTAGATGACGTATGACCGAAAATCACAATATTACTTTAGCTTAGAAACTCAATTTCATGCACATAAGGGTAAACATTTTGTGGACCTTTTGCGAACAAAATCCCAGCCTGTAAATGCATTTTGTGACTTGCTAATTTAAAAAAATGTAATGTGCATTTTGTTCAAGAGAGATGTTTTCTTTTACCCAGTAAATTAAATAAATGTAAACTGCTTATATTGAATATTCCTGTGTAATTGATGGGATAAGATTAGAAGGCTCTGATACCTCGGCTGACTGAGGAGAAATATTCTATTTTCAGGCTGATAATTGTAAAGACAATTGTAATGAGATGGAATATTTGAACTTTTATGAAGTCACAAACCACAGTACTGTTCAGCCTGTTAACTGTCAGCATCCCACTATCAGGATGCTTGCCACATTTTTTATATTGCCGTTTCCCTATCAAATGTTTTAGTAATCATCCTATTCAAAAGCTTAAACACTCAAAACTCATCCATTAAAATCCGTTTTGAAATTAACCATTGCTTTATATGGAAATGGAGCTTCAAACCCTTTTAGCAGGCTCCTCCCCCTAGTGGGCGGTGTCAAGTGTCATATTACAAAATGTACTACAATATTTTATAATCAAAACGTTTCCTAATTGTGACAAAACACATGCTGTTAGAAAAGTCTGAGTCTCAAGGATCCAATAGATATTTAGTGATAAATTAATATTGTGACAGAAATTGCCTATGACAGCCACATGAGGGCACTCCTCTTGATTCATTGCCGTTTGGATCTGGACTTCATTTCCCATAACCCTTTGCTCTGTCTATTAGTTCTTATTGTTCCCAGCTGTGTGTCATTAGTCTTATTAGTTGCCCTATATATACCATGTTCTGTTAGCCCTTGTTTGCGTCAGTGTTGAGTTCAGCTACTTTGTGTTTGTGGACTCTATGTTTTGTGGATTATTTTTTGCAAGTGATTTCTGCCAGTGGCTCTGTTGTTTGCATCATTGTTTGGGACTACAATTAAGCTGCAATTGGATCTTCTTGTAACAGAGTATTTTGTGACAGAATACTGAAGCCACACTACAGATCCAGCAGCACGAAGGACAGGATTTAGCTCCCTGAGAGACAAGTCCATCTCCGAAGTCTGGCTGTACTTCGCCAGCAGGGAGTGGAGGTGCGGACCATCACCCTGAGGTTCTGGACAAATGCGGAGCGGCTGGGTTGCCAGAATGCAGACCTTAAGGGCATTTTTAACTTTTGTCTGGACAAACCCCTGCCACCTTGGGAGATGGAACTGGTGAAATATTTGGATTTCTGAAATTTCTCCAGGTATTTACAGATCCACAAGGAGGGGGAGGTAATTCACCACCAGAGTCCACCTGCAGGGGCTGTCCAATCCCCGCCTCCCTCGTATAGTCAAGCCCAGGACCCTTCATCAATTTCCACGTTTAAGCGGAGGTCGAGAAGGAGGGAAGCTAGTTCTACATCAGTAGTTCCTAAGTCCGCTCCTGTGATCCCAAGTCTGGTGGTCCTGAAGGACCCAACTCGTGTGGACCCAAGCCTGGTAGTCCCA
This sequence comes from Sinocyclocheilus anophthalmus, assembly GCA_018155175.1. Taxonomy (NCBI): domain Eukaryota; kingdom Metazoa; phylum Chordata; class Actinopteri; order Cypriniformes; family Cyprinidae; genus Sinocyclocheilus; species Sinocyclocheilus anophthalmus. The sequence goes on from JADLZN010011635.1 coordinate 373,540, forward strand.
GAAGTTACTGAGCAGCCCGCTCGCCTTGTCTCACACATGATCCTTGCCCTGCCGGCTCCAACCAAGCTCCTTGCTTTGCCGGCTCCAACCAAGCTCCTTGCCCTGCCGGCCCCACCTAAGCTTCCTGCTTTGTTGGCCCAGGAGTCTGCCTCAGAGTTCACTCCTGAGCTCGCTCCAGTCTACGAGTTCACTCCTGAGCTCGCTCCAGTCTACGAGTTCACTCCTGAGCTCGCTCCAGTCTACGAGTTCACTCCTGAGCTCGCTCCAGTCTACGAGTTCACTCCTCTGAGCTCGCTCCAGTCTACGAGTTCACTCCTGAGCTCGCTCCAGTCTACGAGTTCACTCCTGAGCTCGCTCCAGTCTACGAGTTCACTCCTCTGAGCTCGCTCCAGTCTACGAGTTCACTCCTCTGAGCTCGCTCCAGTCTACGAGTTCACTCCTCTGAGCTCGCTCCAGTCTACGAGTTCACTCCTGAGCTCGCTCCAGTCTACGAGTTCACTCCTCTGAGCTCGCTCCAGTCTACGAGTTCACTCCTCTGAGCTCGCTCCAGTCTACGAGTTCACTCCTCTGAGCTCGCTCCAGTCTACGAGTTCACTCCTGAGCTCGCTCCAGTCTACGAGTTCACTCCTGAGCTCGCTCCAGTCTACGAGTTCACTCCTGAGCTCGCTCCAGTCTACGAGTTCACTCCTGAGCTCCAAATTAAAACGGCTGTTTTACAATTTTGAGCATGTGGTAGTTTATTGAAGTTGATTGTAAAGCCATTGCTGCCAGTCATTTGATTTTTAAACTTTATGAATGTAGTGTTGATCTAAATGCAAACTAGGTTCTAATTGAATGTACAGTTGTGTATTCATCACCCATGTTGAAAGTACGACGGTGAAACAACGTCGTGTTATCAACACTGATTCAATTTGCAAAATCAACACCTGATTCAACGTTAATCCAACGTTTACAGAATGACCTTAATTCACCCATGCTGAAGGTAAGACCGTGAAACAACGTCGTGATTTCAATGGTGAAACAATGTCCCAATATCAACATTGATCCGATTTGTAAAATCAAAACATAATCCAATGTTGATTCAACCATGGTACCTGACGTTGATTCACCGGTGAATCAATTGAAATGCCGGCTGGGTTGCCAGCGATTCTGTCTGCATCATTGTTTGAGACTACAATAAAGCTGCAATTGGATCTTGTTACAACAAAGTATATCGTGACAGAAATGTATACATTTGTGACAGAAATGCATAAAAAAAAAATTCAATGGAGTTTGGGTGTGACCCAGTGGCTATTTTCGGTATAGCGCCTAAACAAAATCTTACAAGTACCTCAATTTTTGTGATGTCAACTTCAAATTTGGAACATAACTAAAACATAAGTTATGGCTTTTGATTTATAGCGAGCTTAGATTCCAAAACATTCTGTAAAATATTTTTTATTTAAAATAATGCAATTTAGTATAATATTATTTACAGTAAACTTACATTATAACTTTTTTACACTTTCATTTTTTGAAAGGCTGCTCGTCTTCTATAAAAAGAGACCAACATTAGGTATGTATTGCAAAGTGTTAATGCATTAAGTTCGGATAGTGCATTTTAAGGTCTGTGTTATTTAATATTAATATATTAATCTATTTATTCAAATTCTATTGTCAGCCTAACAATTGTTGAAAAGCTGAATTGTAAATCGGAAACGACTTACTTCTGACACTATAGATGAGATGAATTCAGTCTTGTCATATGTCCAGCCCTCAGCACAAGCCTCTGTCTGGAGTTCAGTGGCATTTGTGTGACTCGGTTTGTCTGTTATTAAGTGCCACTGAGCGTCGGTGTACCGGGTGCATTTGGACGGTGTTCGTGATGAATCCAGCGGTATAAACGCACGAAGCAGTGCCGCCGTGCTCTCGTTCAGCGCCGCCGTGATGTTCGGGATGCGACAGTGATGCTCTGGTACACCGGCAGTGAAGTTATTGAGTAAATTCTGGCTAGCCATCAGAAGGCCCGGGATGGACAGAAGAGCGACATGAATCATCTGAAAGCGTCCAAACCCGCCAACTTCATCCAGAAGATCAGCAAAGCCCATGCTGCTATTGATATATTTCTAATTTTCTAATCTCCTGTATTTGTAGGCTATATTTCTTAACCTCAGCAGACTGACAACGACTGAACTCTCGATGTTACGTAAAAATGACACAAACAAGTTATTTAAAACTTTGAATGACTAATTTTGAGGTTAATGGTTGCCAAAAGAGTCTCTGATTTCTGAATGCAAAGCATTTTCCAAACACAGAGCTGAAATGAATTAAAAGTCACCCCCTCCATGACACACACACACTCACACTCACTCACTCACACACACACACACACACACACACACACACACACACACAGAACAATAATGAAGTTTTATCTGATTAAAATACCCTGCACTGGAATTTTCATAAAGAGCTTGTGCAGGACAAATGACCTTGACAAAGCCATGTTTCATTTTTTTCTTGACTGTGTCTTTGTGACTTTATATGAAAAGTGCACCTTAAAGATGTTAGTCAACCTAAATTGTTCTTTTAACTAGATTTATCTAAACCAAAAATATACAAACCAGTCTGACTACATTAAGTTGCACCACCACCACTAAGTAGAAATACTGTATCTCTTTTAGGTACCTACTGTGTTTCACATTTTACAAGTTTCTTACCACTTGGAGTCCTCCTAAGAGTTCCTAGGAATTTTAGCTGAAAGGTATATCAAATTTGCTTAAAATGTACTCACTCTCTCAGGCTATCCAATATTTAGAATCTTTGTTGAAATGCTTGATTTTGATTTGATTGATTTTGAACTTCATCTGGAACAGATCACTTGCTCAGCAATGGATGCTCTGCAGTGAATGGGTGCCGTCAGAATGAGAGTCCAAACAGCTGATAGAAACATCACAATAATCCACAGCACTCCAGTCCATCAGTTAACATCTGGAGAAGACAAAAGATACAAATCCATCATTAATACCTTTTTAACTTCAAACCATTGCTAAAGTACAAGTCCATAACTCTAATAGCGCTTCCTCCGGTGAAAAAGTGGTCTGAATCAGGAGAGAAACATGCACAGATCAAGCACAGTTTACAAGCCAAAACGGCTCTAGTTAAATATGTGGGTGGATTTTGATGTGAGGACAACAGGAGATGGATTGTAGGTGCTTAAAAAAAAACCTTTACAAATATAAAAGCTGTGTTCAGCTGCAACCACATCTTACGAGATGTTAAATACTGGCTCAAGGGAAATGCAGGGGGAAATGTAAAACAGCTCATAGACTCCTCCTGTCCAGATGAGTTTGATACTCACTATGGATTCTTGTACTAATTTGACTAAAAATTAAACTTGATCACCTGAAAGCAGATACTGAAAACATCAACAAACTATAAGTGAGAGCATCAACAAAATGATAAAAAAAAAACCAGAATGGATAGAGAGAACCTCAGGTGTATGCAGTGGTTCTCCCACTGTAGTACATGCGATTATACCTTTTATTTTAATTTCAGAGAGAAAAATGTGGCTTGAGCAATTATGCAATAAAGCGGAGCTTTAGCCTAGCTGTGACAGGAAGGAGCATTTTTGACCAGACGGTCTTGCCTAGTTATGATTTAACTGGTTTCTGTGTTAAATAGTGACTGGCTTGTTGCTCATCCATCAAGCACACCATGTTAATTAAAAATGCATAGGCTACCAGTGTCCTTCTGTCCACAGAATATTTGCCCAGTACTGTATTTTCTTAATTACTCGGGTAATTGACAAGACTATATCTTCCCCTGAGAAAATTGATACTTAACATTAGAATAGACAGAGCAGCCTTGTGGTAAGGTCTGTGATAACACACAATAAAACTGGAAATAAGAGCACTGGCAGATCATATAAAATAGGGATTCAGGGATTCACATTCTAGTGATGGATCCTGCGAAAATGACTCTTCTCCTTGGTAAAAAGTGTCTGGGTCCACAAACCAGGATGGGTTTACTTTAAAAAGAAGCCTGTAAAGGTTTTACAAAAGGTGCCAAAAATGGCCAAAAACAGTAAGCCGTTAAGGGTGCTAACCACAAATCACTGGCTTCTATCGGTTGATGAGTAGTTGCCGGTTAGTGTGAGTTTAATGTGAGACCAGGGGTTTGTCCCAATACCCACACTCGCAGTCTTGGCCACTTGACAGTGCACACATGGGACAAGAAGTGGGTGCGAAAGACTGTCCCAGGTCTGAAAACTGCCAAAGCTCAAAAGCACACTAAATCCACACGATAGCACTTCAGAGCCATATTGTAAGTCAAATTAATTAGATATTACATATAATTTGGTAGTAAAACATAGGTTGCACGTTTTATTGGTGCAGAGTATGGGTATTTTGTAAAATGTTTGCAACTGCCTTTTATCACTTAATTAAAAACACCCCAATTAAATTGTGTCGTCTATTACATAAGGGTTACTGAACAGACATTTGGAGGTTTATTTTAAAGTGCAAAATATCGAAAATCAACATGTGCAAATAAAATGTCCAATAGCTCTGCACACGTCAGTCTTCATATCCACTTGAAAACTTGGGCCAAATACGGGAAATACATCAAGTAGAGAAGTGGTCAAATGCAGAGACCGCAAGCGTGAGTATTGGACCCAGATAATCTATATAGCATTAAAATCTGGACCCAAAACATGAACCAGATGGACTTGTTCTCAAGCCGCGTCTTGGTGGTCTTTGCAGTGTGGGCCGGAGCATTGTCTTGTTGAAAAATAACATTTGATTATTTCTGTTTAGAAAACAATTGTTCAATCTTTCAGTTAATTGACACTATTAGTATTAACACTGTATATGAGTTCAAAATTTGCATTCTCTCTCTACCAGAAATATGGATTAAGAATTTTGATTACATCATTCTGCAATTCAGCCTCTCATTAGACTTTCTGTTCAGTTGAATGCTCTATGGAAATCTGTAGAATCAGAAAAAACATGGTTACTACACTTTTACTATAATAAAAACATGGTTATTTTTTCGTAAAGGAAAGCATCTGTGCTCATCACGCCAAGTCAATTGGACTTCAACTGCTGACAGTCTTTCTGAACCATGCAAACAGAGACAAACTGGACTCAAACTGGATCAGCACTGCTCCTCAGACTTGTACAGTTAAGTACAGTTAAGTCATGACATGTGACCAGCTCCATTATTTAGAGCAGGGGTGCCCAAACTCGGTGCTGGAGGGCCGGTGTCCTGCAGAGTTTAGCTCCAGCTTGCCTCAACACACCTGCCTGGAAGTTTCTAGTATGCCTTGTAAGAGCTTGATTAGCTGCTTCAGGTGTGTTTTTGATTAGGGTTGGAGCTGAACTCTGCAGGACACCGGCCCTCCAGGACCGAGTTTGGGCACCCCTGATTTAGAGTCATTCTGACGCAGAAACACACTTTGAGTTTTATGCACAGAATGATGAGGTAAACTCTCTGCCTTCTGAGAATTGCTATTATGACTGCTCCAAACTGTTGCAGAGATAAGCTGATTTAAACAGTGCTTAAACATGTTTTTTAGGAAATGGCCTCAAAAGATTCCAAACCAATTTTTTTTAATGATGTTTTTTTTTTCTAGCACTGAGACGCAGCCCTGTATTTGTGACAACTTATCTCTCGTGTAGCTATATGATGCTGACATATAGTAATTCTTATTTCCATGATTTGACAGACATGAATGATTCAGCAGAGCTGCGAGTCTAGAGAGAACGTGCAGTCCGTCATGTCTCGTTTTACCGTAAATCACAGTGTACAGGATGATTTTTGTGTCGTATCGATCTCGGATGCGGGGAGTAAACCTCTAAATTAATTAAATGCCTCGATTAGGCTCCAGCAACATGCATATGCTTTGAACACAAGAGGATCAAGTCAGTAAGTTCACATGATCGGGGCTTATATGCATGGCGACGCAGAGACGGGTCACGAAAAACCATCATGCTCCTTCATCGGCGTTTACACGTTGTTCTTCGATGCCATTTAAGAGGTATTGACTTTTTAATATGCAGATAGGTTGTACTCAAGTATAGCTCAGCTGATGTTACGTAATATTCGACGCTGTCAGGCTGTTTGTGAAACGCTTTTCTCTGAGACAGCCGCTAATCATGGAGCTGGGGAATGTGAGTGCGCGTTTATTACGAGGATTGTGAGCGCCTGTGGAAAGGGTTCGAGGCTCTTCTGTACGTGGCAGCGACTAAAACCACCGCATAGCAGCTGAAATAAACTGCTTGTGCTGGTCTGTCCCATCACACGGTCACTCTTTCAACGCGAACCGAGGTAACAGCTCTTATAGGTGAAACATTGAGCTTTTATGTTAGTCGATTGTGTGACTTTGTAACAGTTGTGCGTGCGTGCCATGCAACATAGTGACTTTTGCCTTTGACATCTGACCTTTAAATAACTCTGGTTGCTACAATGTTTTTTTTTTAACAGACTATTGCAATGAGTTGCTTGCTTTGCGTTCAGGTTTGATGCAGCATTTTTGCTGTCGGTAAAAATTTAAGTTGTAAAATAGTGTTTTTGTAAATGTAAAACTTGTATAAAAATAAACGTAGCACGTTACATTGTTTTAAATTGGTTTTTTATTCCCGAATAGGCTACTAGCTGTTTGTTTTAGATTGATTTCTGAATTTTTGCAGGTGCACTTTTACTAATCTAATAGGCTATCAATATTACTTTAGTGTGTTTATCACGGCATGCATCAGTGTCTAAATGCAGCTGAAGGTATGGATTGTTTTACTAGAGTTCTATATTGTAGAGTTCTGCTGATGTTCTACTGCAGCAAATCTGGAGGAGGACAGAAACTTTTCTAGAAGATGAGGTCATCGCCCATGCACTCACTTCAGAAGCATTCGGGAGTTTAGTTTGTGTTGGCTTGCACTTAAGGTTTTAGTCTCTTTTTTTTTTTACAGTATGCTAATGCTATTTGCCTCAAGTTAAATGCTTTGATAAATATTGCTCTTGATGTACTGTGATGTGAAAGTTGAGCTGAATTAAAGGGGTCATATGATGCGATTTAATTTTTTATTTTCTCTTTGGAGTGTTACAAGCTCTTTGTGCATAAAGAAGATTTGTAAAGTTGCAAAGACTAAAGTCTTCAATCCAAAGAGATATTCTTTATAAATTAAGAGTCAACCACGGCTCATTCTAACACGCCCCCACGTGTCTACCTCACTATGTGGGAAGATTTGCATAACGCCGCCCAAACATGTTCACGCAAAGAAAAGAGTTGTAAACCTTTTTATTCCCCGCTGTAGTATTGTTGTCGCCGTCATGTCGTAAGATGCCGGCTGTTCTGACTCACAGACTGTAAGTACGTTTTCATATTTAAAGGATTGCCACTGATGATTCAAACGTGAGTTTTGAGCAGTGTAGAGTAGCGCTTGTTGTTTGTCATTTCTCCGATCACAAATGCAGACATGGTTTTATGTTTACGTGGCGCGATGCAACGCAACACGTTAAATAGACAGTATAAGTCATTATAATCCATCATTTTTGTCCCCACTGGATGCAACAAATGCTCGTTTATAATGGGTTTTAATGTTTTTGTCTCGTCGCTCCGGCCGGACAGGGCATCATCACAGTATGGTGAGGGGCGTAACATTTCCGTCACACGCTTGAGGTATTCAGCCAATCACAACGCACCGGATAGCTGGCCAATCAGAGCACACCTCGCTTTTTCAGAACGATGAGCTTTGTAAAAATCGACGTGTTTCAGAAAGGCGGGGCATAGAGGAGAAACAATAATGTACAGTATGTGGAAAATAATTGTTTTTTTTAACCTTAAACCGCATAAACACATTTCATTACACCAAATACACCAAATAATGTTCTTTTTAGCAGCATCATATGACCCCTTTAAGAGCACTGGTAGAGTGTGAATTGTGTCCTGTTTTCACACACGGAAGAATCTGCATCCTCGTCCAACGACCCGTCTCCAATTAAAATCTGTCAAAGGTCCATTAGCACAAACAAGAGCAGCTGAAGAGAGCCAAGCACTGCTGGGTTTACATTACACTGAGTTTAGTTTGAAAGTTGGTGCTAAGGCAGTCAGTCTGAACTCCTGATGAAATATTGAATAGCTCTGATTGAATGATCCACAAGTTATCATAACTATTTCAGTATTCCTATTTCAGGTCTATTGTAGAGAAAGCAGATTTTAGTAGGACATATATGCACTCAGAATCTTTGGAACAAGCTACCTTAATTCACTGAAAATTCACTCTGGAGATTTGCAAAAAATTGCGATGCCTCAGAAATCATGTTGGAATCAGACTGTGACTTCCTGAATCCGAATCGTGAGGTCTTTAAATGCTGAACTATTTTAAAAGACTTGTGGATGTGCCCTGTGCTTTCCATTTTGAGAAAGCCACGCCAGTTTAACCCACGCCCAGTTAAACCATTCATTCTGGCAGGTTGTACAATTTGACAGTAATGACCAGTTATTAGCTAAAAGCTTAGTTAGTTCCCTCCCTCACATTTGTACCAAAGAGTTTGCTGTTTGTGGCTGTGACCAATTCCACTTGCACTTTTGTGATTGATTGTAAAATCAGCAGTAGATAGCCTACTTGCCCTAGAAAATTAAATCTTAAAAATTAATAGAACATACTGGTTCTCCACTGTACTTTCTAATTTAGGCAAAAAGCGAATTAAAAAATATATAAATATTATTTCTGTGAATTTTCAGCATCTGTATAAAATATCTTTTCTAGTCATACTCCTGTTTTTCACCAGCAATAAAAGCTCTGCAGCTGTTTCTTGACCCATTTGTGGTTAAGCACCAAAGAACTGACTTGGCTCAGTATTCAGTGTTAGTCCTCAATAGTAAGCATGCTCAACACACATATGCGCAGACTTGGTGCATAAAAAGTCTATTTTTAACTCCCTGAGCAGTCTTCAGTTGAAGACTTTGGTTAAGTCCAGTGGGATATAAAGTATATCTGCACATTTCTAACATGTCTGTTTGGTTTGCTTGTAGGTGTTGCTTGACAATGGCAAGATTTCTGGTGTTTGCGCTGCTGACTCTGTCGTCCTTCTCTTCTCCCACGCGAGCCGAAATCTTCACGTCAATTGGTACAATTCCTCTTAGTTGCATGAAAATCATCCGGTGTTTAAATTCTGATTTAATTGCATGCAGAAAGTGATCAAAGAACACACCCTTTATATGGGACCGGCTGGCTTTGCCGAAGGATTCTAAAACTTGAATAAATGTGCCTTTTTGGTCATTTTTTCATGCTAAAATTTTGACTTCTCTTTTCATAGGCCAAATGACAGACCTGATTTTTACAGAGAGGGAGCTTGTCCAGTCCCTGAAAGAATACATTGAAGCAGAAGAGATGAAACTTGAAGCTGTGAAGAGGTGGATCTTGCACGACGATGCTTTTTTGATATATGACTACACATGAACCCGTGACTCATTTGTGTGTTTCTGTTCATCTGCTGGCTTCAGCTGGGCTAATAAACTGGATATGTTGACCCATGCATCCACGTCGGACCCTGAAGGCTTCCTGGCTCACCCGGTGAACGCCTACAAGCTGATGAAGAGACTCAACACCGAGTGGTCCGAGTTAGAGAGTCTGGTGCTGCAGGACCCGTCAGATGGTACAGTATATCAGCTTTCATCACAAGTCATGGAAGGGTTAACGTTGAGAAAGTACAGCCCCCCCCCCCCATCAGTAACAAAGGACCCCGGAACCTATCCGTTTCTAATATATTTTATTGCATTCTTTATTACATTCTTCAAAAAAAAAAAAATTAAATCTTTGACTCCAAACATTTGACTATATATATTTATATATATATATGTGTGTGTGTGTAATAAAATGCTCATATTTGTTTCTTTTCTTTTCTGAAGGCTTCATATCAAACATGTCTATGCACAGACAGTATTTCCCTGATGAGGAGGACGAGAAGGGAGCAGCCAAAGCGCTCATGCGTCTGCAGGACACGTATAAACTGGACTCGGAAAGTTTCTCCAAAGGCAAACTGCCAGGTCAGAGGCAGCACTCTGGTAACTCCAACTCTTGCTTTCACACTTCCTTGACCGTCATCGCAAGACTTTCAAAGCGGAGCAAATCAAATACACCCTCACTATCAGTGGTTTCTGAGACTTCAGTAAAACTGAGGCAGTAGTTTTGCATTATGTTTGTAAATGCATGTGCTTATTTTATCATTTGTACTTTTTTGTAACTTTGAAATCGGAATGCTATCTTGATTTGGGATTAGGAGCCAAGCACCAGTGGTACATAGGCACCGATTGTATCTGTTAGTTTTCTTTGTTGTCTTCATGTTCTTCCTCCTCCTCCTTTGCTCTTGAGTCAATGGCAGCCCATAGAACTGCTTGCAGGCAAGTTATGAAATTTGGCACACTGATATAACACAGTCTCAACATTAACCACAGCAAATTTGGAGCCTCTAACTCAATCCCTCTAGTGCAACCAACTGTGCAAATTTGCACTTTATGCTAAAAACATATGAACCATAATTCCTTGATTGAACCTGATTCTTTGTCTCAAGATGATTAGATTGCATTGACTTAATTTTCCATTGCGATTGCATGACTTTTTTGAACTCCTCCTAGACTGTCGGTCCAATTTTTGCGATAATCGAACTAGATTATCTTCAGGCCATGCTGACAAAACGTGATCAAATTCAAGTTGATTAGTCGAACCGTTCGTGAATAACACCTGAACAAATTTGATAAATTAGTTGGATGAGGCTATATCTCAGCAACACTTCAGTGTATTCAAACCAAATTTGGTGTGTGTTATGACATCCATGACCTGGGCGTGTAAACTTTTGAATTACAGTTTGCTTCAGAAGTTAAATTAACATCTTGCATATTCTGCAAGAGGCACATAAACTATAAGCAGAACTGTATGTACCCCAGTGCTTCATGTGAATTGTCCTCAAAAGAGTAGAGATTTAACAAAGCGATTGTTAGTTAATTTTTAGCTGTTAATATGTTTAAAATCCTGTTAAAACGTATTTTTAAAGTTTTTACTCAAATTCTTATTTTTTTATGGAAAATTGCATTATTTATTATACACGATTTATCTGTGTACATCATTCATTTTTCGAGCGTTCATGTGCCCTCATAATTTTTAATAAAAATAATTTCCCCTCCCTCTTGCAATGACAGTTTTTATTCTTTAGTTTAAGCTGAAGCACTAAATAACTAAAACTAAACAAACTGACGCTAAAATCTAAAACTTAATAAATATGTAAATAATAAAAATGACAAGCAACAAAATTACTACAACTTTAAGATTAATGAAAGCATTTATTGCTTGAAATAAAATAAGTACTAGCTGAAATATGAAAATAAGTGAAATATATATAAAGAAATTATTTCAGCTAGTTGCCAAGAAAAGTTGAAGTTAAGTTGAAGTACTAAAATAATTAAGATTAAATAAATGGACACTGAAATCGAATTTAATAAGAACTATATAGACGTAGACAAAAACACAGCAAAATTACTAAAAATAATGATCGCAGTAAACAGAACAGACAACAGAAATGTATATGAAGTGTTTTTGTGTTTGTCCGTTTTTAACGAGCTCTGACTCTTGACATTAATGACAACAGATCTCACAGTGTGACATGGCTAATAGCTGGGATCAGGTTTGCACAGTTTGACAAGCAACAATCATATAGGACCATTATAGATCATATAGTGTGCACATGACTTAAAGTAACACTCGGTCCAATATAATATCCATTGTAAAACCTGTGATAAATGATGTGGCGTTCTGTCCGCAGGGGTGCGCTACAACGCTGAGCTGACGGTGGACGACTGCTTTGACATGGGCAAACTGGCCTACAATGAGATGGACTATTATCACTCAGTGCTGTGGATGCAGCAGGCGCTCAGACAGATGGACTCGGGAGAAGACGCCAAGACGGCCAAAGCTGATATTTTGGATTATCTTAGTTACTCAGTCTATCAGATGGGTGACCTGCCACGAGCCATCGAACTCACACGACGCTTGGTGGCCATCGGTAGGCCATTTCTCTCGATCTGTTATGTTTGACCAGCTAGTTGACACTAGATGATCATTAGGAAATGTAATAGCCACATAAAGTCACATGAAACTCTCATATGTGACCCTGGAGCACAAAACTAGTTTTAAGTCGCTTGGGTATGTTTGTAGCAATAGCCAACAATTATATATTTGTTCTTTTATGCCAAAAATCAAAGGGTCAATTTTTCGAAATGGAGAATAAATAAGCTTTCCATTGGAGTATGGTTTGTTAGGATCGGACAATATTTGGCCGAGATACAACTATTTGAAAATCTGGAATCTGAGGGTGCAAAAAAATCTAAATACTGAGAAAATCATCTTTAAAGTTGTCCAAATGAAGTTCTTAGCAATGCATATTACTAATCAAAAATTAAGTTTTGATGTATTTACGGTAGGAAATTTACAAAATATCTTCATGGAACATGATCTTTACTTAATATCCTAATGATTTTTGGCATAAAAGAAAAATGAGTAATTTTCACTCATACAATGTATTGTTGGCTATTGCTACAAATATCCCCCAGCGACTTAACACTGCTTCTGTGCCGCAGGGACACATATGAGAATTAACTGCACTATTACTAGAAATGTGTACCTTTGCATACATACACAGTTTGTGGAAAAAGACAGTTTTTTTCAAGATGTTTCCAACTCTGACTTTGAATCAGTTCTGTAGAGTGGCCCATATATATTACATGGAATCCAAGAAAAATATCTGATGTGTTTTTGTTGTTGTTGTTGCTGTATTTCTCAACCATTGTGAATTGCATGTCCTGTGCTGTGCGTGCACTTGCAGATCCCAGCCACCAGAGGGCAGGAACAAACCTGCGCTACTTTGAGCAGCTGCTGTCTAAGGAGCTGAGGGCCCGGGGTCAGAGCCAGCAGGAGCCCGCCGACGAGAGGCCCATTCAGCTGGACACTTATGAGCGGCCCAAAGACTACCTGCCCGAGAGAGAGGTGTACGAGGCCCTCTGCAGGGGAGAGGGAGTCAAGATGGTGAGCGCAGCTTAAGTTATATCCCAAACGCACAACGAGGGAATTATTTGCCATTCTCACTTTATTGCTTTTGTAAGCCTTATTATTTTGAGTCTTTTACAGTCTCTCTCGTTTCAGACTTTGATTATATTGTACACTGCTGGTCAAAAGTTTGGAATAATTAGGATATTTTTAATGTTTTTAAAGAAGTCTCTTCTGCTCTAAGGCTGTATTTATTTAATCAAAAGTGCAGTAAAAATTGTGAAATATTATTACTCTTCAGAATAACTGTTTTCAATGTGAATATATTTTAAAATGTAATTTATTTCTGTGATCAAAGCTGTATTTTCAGCATCATTCCTCCAGTCTTCAGTGTCACACGATCCTTCAGAAATCAGCATAATATGCTGATTTATTATCAATGTAACATTTGTGCTGCTTAATATTTTTGAGGAATCTGTGATACGATGCCATTATAGGTTTGGGGCATGTATGATTTTTTTTTAAAGCATCCATTGATTAAATTGATCAAAAGTGGCAGTAAAGATATTTAATAGACAAAAAAAAGTAATTGGATACTCCCACTATGTGAGTGTGGCGTCTCTACTGATGCACCGTAATGAACAACATAGACCCTACATAAGGGAGGGGTGAGAATAAGAAGAAATTGCAATAACAATATAAATCCCATTACTCCCCATGAAGTGCATTTATATCAGAGATATATGATAATAAGGGTTGCCAGACATAAGATAATTTATGGGAACCTGTAATTGAATATTTAATCTTTTCCAAGTGTAAATATAACATCAAATCCTGAAGCCAGTGGGATGCTTTTTAGGCAGATTTGTAGATTTCCAATGTAATAAAACTCGTCTGCGAGCCAATAAGGATGCAAAGGCAATAATGTTTAGTTGTCTTTGAGTCAGACTCGATTCATCGCCTGGAACACCAAATATTGCAAATTCGGCACATGGCTTCAGCTGTACGTCACACACTTTAGAAAGTGTATCGAATATGATTGACCAGTACGCCGTAAGTGTAGGACGCATCCAAAACATGCGAGTCAGGTCACCGCCTAAAATCAAATAATGTGAATTGCAGCTGGGTAAAGCCGTGATCAGTTTACTCGTGATCATCGGGTTATCTAGGGAGTCTTTCAGCGGGATTCTCTAGCCATCCCAATTGGGGCCATAAATATTCACTAGCAAGACCTGGCCCTGGCACTATAATATAAAGACCCTGAGGATCAGCAATAGCATTAGAAGCTGAAAACTGAATGTTTTTATGTATTATAGCTGTTCCTCTTGCCTTGGCATTACATTTAGAATGATAAATGTGTCCAACCCATGGTTTCTGCAACCTAAGATGATCTGAATTGAGTAAATGTGTCTCTTGAAGGAAGATTATATTAGATTCAATACAGTATAAAAGGATGAACACTGCACCTGTGAGCTGCTACACAGCTAAGTTTCTAAGTTCCCTATCTCTAGTTTCTAAGTTCCCTATCAACCAAAAACATCACAACAACAAATTGAGTATCCATAAAAATAAAAACAGAATAAAGGAAAAGAAAAATACAAGAAGGCAGTAAACCAGCCCTTGAACATTAGAACACTCTTTCCATTAACTACTCAACTGTTGAGCCCCCGACAAACTAGTCTACTAACTAATTATTTTTAAAGAATAGAGAGATAAATAAAAAGAAGATATGGGAGGTCATTTATGGTCCATCTTACGGTGTTTTGTTACAGTACCTTTCCGAACAAAGACGTAAGCCGTCATAGTTTTTCCAGTATTTTTGATCAAATAAATGCATCCTCTGTGAGGAACATCTTTTAAATGCATGAAAAAAATCTTAATTATTCCAAACTTTTATAGTAATGTAAACAATATAAATGTTTCTTATGCAGACAGTGTGAAGGGGACCAAGATTTAGATTAATCGCACTAACATGTTAACACGCATAATGTTTAAGTCTTGTGGCTGTAGGTTCGAATCGTTGTGTATTTTAATGTTGGTTTTAGATGAGTGTTTGCAACATTTATCTAAATAAATATATATATGTGACCGTGGAGCACAAAAGCAGTGTTAAGTCGCTGGGGGATATTTGTAGCAATAGCCAACAATACATTGTATGGCTCACAATTATACATTTCTCTTTATGCCAAAAATCATTAGGATATTAAGAAGATCATGTTCCAGGAAGATATTTAGTAAATTTCCTACCTAAAATATATCAAAACTTAATGTTGATTAGTAATATGCATTGCTAAGAACTCATTCATTTGGACAACTTTAAAGGTGATTTTCTAAATATTTAGATTTTTTTGCACTCTCAGATTCCAGATTTTCAAATATTGCCCTATTCTAACAAACCATACATCAATGGAAAGCTGTCAGATGATGTATAAATCTCAATTTTGAAATAAATTGACACTTAAGACTGGTTTTGCAGTCCAGGGTCACATATGGAAATATAAAAAATCTTCCTAAAATAAGGTAGACTTTATGAAAAGTTATTCTATTAATTCCCTACAAACCAAAAGAGGCGCAGCCGACTGTTCGCCGCTTATCAGGATGGGGCCAACAGGAGCCCGGTCTGCTGCTCAGCGATGAAGGAGGAGACGAGTGGGGACGTCCTCATATCGTGCGCTATCTGGAGGCCTCTCGAGAAGAGATAGAGAAGACAAGGGAGTGGCCAAACCATGTGAGTGTGCAAACCCTAGACGAAACATGACCGTATATAGTCAGTAGGGCGAGCAAAATGACTGAAAAAACTAAATTTTTTCGAATTTAAAATGCATAATTTCAGTTAGGGTGACGAAAAGCTTTTGGCTTCTATCTTGAGGCCACAAGAGGGCACATCGAGCGAAATATTACTAATGTGCGTTTATTCAAAGCATAAGATAACATTACTATCTGTGAAAAATGTGCATAATGTTTAAAATAATGTTAATAAACCAATTATAATTAAGTTGCTTAATCAACTATAAACAAAACAGCATCATGTATGTATTCATAGTTTAATACACAGGGCCGAAAGCCAATCACACAGAGTACATTTTTCATTTAAAAACACGAGTTGCAGTGGGATGGGGAAAATAACCCCGCCATAAAGTCTCGATATATGTTTTTTCAAAGTTGAACTTGCATTAAGTTTACATGGCTTTCTAAACATGCGGCTCTTTTGTGCGAGACGCGGGTGCAACAGTGATAGATGTCCCTCTAGAAAATGCACGAAATATGCGTTCTGTGTGAACGGCTTGGTTTCAGTTTTGACGTAAACAAGATCTTCTCCGCATTGATGTTCTCTTTTCCCGCGATATTTGTAATTAACAACGCAGCAGTGCCGCATCTATTGGCTTCAACTGGATAGACTAACAAAAACATTAAAATGCAATGACACTTACATCGTCATCGCATCTCGTGCGCCGCTGATAAGGATGCCTGACGCACGCCTAAAATTCAAATGCACGCTTTTTGCATTTTTTTTTATTTGACGAATATTCGAAATTAAAAAAAATTTGACAGCCCTAATATGCATGAGTAGTTCACCCATAAATTAAAAAAAAAAATCTTAAATAATCACATACCATATAACCCTATTTGTGCTTTTATTTCTTACTTTTTTATTTGGTGCCAACTAAATCTTTTGTTCTTGAATTATTATTTATAATGTGCTGTAATAGTCGCAGCCTCAAAAGAGGCTGTTTGGAAAAAGCAGGCTTAGTGTTGATAAGAATTTTAAATTAAATTAAATTAATTAAATTTATGCATGTAGCAGACGCTTTTATCCAAAGCGACTGACAGTGCATTCAGGCTATACATTTTTTATCAGTATGTTTTAAATATTTTAAAATATTAAAATTTAAAAAATATTAAATATTTAAGATTAAGAGAAATTAATTGCATGCATTTGTTTCAATGAGCACATCACAGAGATAAACAAGATGCTGTAAAATAAAATAAAATGCATGAAAACAATTGACAAAGGAAAACTGTTTACAAACAAATTTAATTTTCTGTCTGTAAGTGTAATCCATAAATGTAATTTTTCTTTTGACATTTGGGCTTAAAGGGAACAGCAGCATTGATTTCCTAAAAACCCCACTAAGCTAAAAATCCACTGAACCTCATATAAGGCATTAGCTGATAGCTTATAGATTAAAGTTGCTGTGAAACAAAAGTAGTGACAGATTATTTTTGCAAAGCTAAATTCTGAGTTGTTCTCTGTAGCTTGCGAGAGCCACAGTGAGAGACCCAAAGACAGGCGTTCTGACGGTCGCACATTACCGAGTTTCCAAAAGGTGAGCACATCTCATACACAGCCGTTCATTAATAGTGTTCATGTCTGGCTTGATAAGAACATAAGGGCTGAGCTGCATTGTATTTGCATTATAAAGTACATGACCGTAGATATATATGCATGAATATTGGTGGACAAGAAATCTTTTTCCTAATTGCTAATATATAGAACAACATCGCTCTTGATCATTTCATTGAATTTCAAGCAAAATACGTATATTATGATATGCCTTTACTGTGATGTAAATGGTTTCATTCTGTGATTTGGTCATAGCTCTCACCCGTAGGTAATGCATTAATAAGTGTACTCATTTGATATTGTAATGCAGCTGTTGAACAGAATTTTGTCATTGTTTTCTGGTGTGTCTGCAGCGCGTGGTTAGAAGGGGAAGACGATCCAGTGATCGCGCGGGTCAATCAGAGAATAGAGGACATCACTGGATTATCTGTAGACACTGCAGAACTTCTACAGGTCACTCATCCTAAATACTCCAGAACATCACACACACAAGCTGTGGTCTCCATAGGCTTTAGTCTCACGCTACTTAATATGATATAATGTAATGGAATATAATATGTGACCCTGGAGCACAAAACCAGTCATAAGTGTCAATTTTTCAAAATTGAGATTTATGCATCATCTGAAAGCTGAATAAATAAGCTTTCCATTGATGTATGGTTTGTTAGGATAGAACTCAATATTTGGCTGAGATGCAACTATTGGAAAATCTGGAATCTGAGGGTGCAAAAAAATCTAAATATTGAGAAAATCATCTTTAAAGTTGTTCAAATGAAGTTCTTAGCAATGCATATTACTAATCAAACATTAAGTTTTGATATATTTGCAGTAGAAAATTTACAAAATATCTTCATAGAACATGATCTTTACTTAATATCCTAATGATTTTTAGCATAAAAGAGAAATGTATAATTGTGACCCATACAATGTATTGTTGGCTATTGCTACAAATATCCCCCAGCGACTTAACACTGCTTTTGTGCTGCAGGGACACATATTGTATAGTATAATATATATAATACATACTGTACTTCTCAATGATATAAATGCCATTATTAGAAACCAATTTCAGAAATAATCACAATTTTCTAGTACAGTAAACATCTGTTGTGGCTACTTTGTTTTCCCCCAAAAAATAAAAGGGAATCGTACTTATAAGGGATTTACTTTTAGAATTTTTAGATTAAATGTATAATATAGTAGTGCATGTCAACGATTAATCGACGATTAATCGCACAAACTCAAGTTTGTTTTATATTATATATGTGTGTTTTTGTGTGTGTGTGTATATTTATTATGCATTTATAAATACACACACATACATGTATAAATTTAAGAAAAATATGTTATGTTTATATATTAAATAGATTTATATATAATATAAATTATATAAATATACACATGTAAATATTTTCAAAACATATACTGCATGTGTGTGTATTTATATATACATGTAATAAATATACCCCAGAAACAAAAAAAAAAAAAACACACCTCATTATTATATAAACAAAAATTTTATTTGGCTGCGATTAAATCATTGCAGCACTAAATATAATATAGATTTTAGAGACCATATTCCATATTATAATATAATATGGTAATAGTTTATATAGAGTATACCCTTTATAATAAGCAGCCAATACACTTGTGTAGAAAATATTTGTCAATTACAATTGGACTTATTATTATATACAGTCATATCCCCATGCCCAGTATTTAAAAAATAATATTTCATTAGTCTGGGTGATCATTCGTCCTATTACCTAACATAATGAGCTATGCCTTTGCCCTATAAGATGTTCTAAATTGCTTTGCTCTTATAGTAAGGTAGTTGTTCAGTTTCGATATGGGGTGGATCTAAAATATGATCATGCAGAATAAGGTGCTAATATGTGCTTTTCTGCTGTTTATTAGTAATATGTCTAATAAGTACTAATAAACAGCCACTATGTTAATATGCATGCTAGTTAATAGTGAGACTTGGTTCTTATTATAAAGTTGCAGATTTTTGATCCACGTGATTTGTGTCTTTGATTCTGAAACTGAATTTGTGTGAAAAGGGTTTTCTTATAACTTCTGTACAATCGTAGGTGGCTAACTATGGTGTTGGCGGTCAATATGAACCACATTATGATTTCTCAAGGGTAAGAGCTTTGTGCAAGAACTGCATCATTCTTTCAGTTATGTGCATGATATTTCACACCAGAGCAATCAGCGGCATGTGCAGGAAGAGATATTAGTGACAGTTTTCATTTAAAAACAATGCAATGTCATATTGATGTTTCTCTGATGATTAAGAAAAATTATATCAGTGGGTGTTTTTACTGTCGGTTGACACGCAATATCAATTTCTCAATCTTTTCCATATTTTGTCTGTAAAATTTCCTGACAATAATAATATCATGTAATATAATTGAAATCATTAGTATAGAGTCGGTGATATCTCCACACGTCAGTTATTTAAAAAAAGGATTATTGAAGCATGGAAGTGGGTAAGGCCAAAATAAAGAAGTAGTAATTATTGAAAGTTTTATTCTATTTAATAATGGGGTATAGTGTGTCACTTGATGGCAAAAATCCTATTTTAAAATGTGTCCAAGGGTATGTTTACGCGACAATGTGTACTGAAAACAGGTTTTTCCCATTTCGCATTTTTTGAAAAGTTTGCATGCAGATGCCAATGTTGTCTAAATGATCCCCGTTCACACGGATCCACGAATATGACTGAAACCACTCTATTATTCACGCCAGGCCAGTAGTTGGCGATGTCACTTTGTAAAGAAACACTATATTTTTGCACTGCATTTTTGTAGTTTACCAGAGATGATGACAAATCATCGTTTCAAAATTAAGATAAGCATTTTCCGGCCCACCAGAATAGCTTCTGGAGGCTGGGGCTGGTCGGGTAGGTGTCTGGAGTGCTGTGGGGCTGGGCTGGGGCGGGTTGGGGCTGTATGCCTTGAGGGAGGCTGATGGGGGTGGGGGGCTAGGGTGGTCTGCTGTGTGGCTGGAGGGGCTGTTGTGTGGCTGTGTTCTTGGAGGCTGTGAGGTGGGGGGGCCTGGGGCGCTGCTGTCGTGTAAAAATGAATGGCCAGAATGCATAAAGTTTCAGTTTTTAGTTGAAATTGATGTCGTGTAAACACCCCCTAGTGTACAATGTTGGAATAGCAGCATTTTTATTGCTGGTGGTAATACATTTCCTTATAATGTCATAGGGATATTTATTAATGATGATAATGGGAATGCATTAGGCACTTTATAAACCACTGGAGCCAAAGTTTTCTCCTTAGAAAATGATTTTAAATTGAGTACATGTTTGTAAATTGATTTAACGCCCAACACTCAGCTCTTATGTTGTCATATTGAAGATAAAGTAACGTTGCCTCAGAGGCGGAGATATTCACGGCTGCACTTACAAACATCTGTTGCAGCGTCCTTTTGACGGCAACCTCAAGGTTGATGGAAATAGACTTGCCACCTTTCTGAACTACGTAAGTACACGTGTTGTGCTTCTGCCTCTCTGCCTGTCTTTACTCTAAAATTTTATCTTCATAGAAAGATGAACCTGATGCTTTCGTATCATTAGGCACTGGAAATCGTGTGGCTACTTTTTTAAATTATGTAAGTATGTGTATCCCGTGGTGCCTGGCATCAGGTCTCGTCATGAATCCACATCAACACTACACCAGTGGTACAAATAAGACAAAATAAGCTTTAAAAGAAGCCAACCGACTCAAAATATACAGTTCTAATTAGAATTCACTCCCTCAACAACTGCTTCCATTGAAGAACCAGGATTTACACTGTCCCGGAAAACCTGGATATATGAGGTGGCCACTTTTTAAAAGTGATTTATAGCCCTGGAAAAGTCAGTAGAAATGATTTAACTAAATAATATAGGCATCATGGAGTCAAAAAGCTTGCGAACCACTGCGCTACACTTTTGCAGCACTTTTAAGGCATTTTGTGGCAATATTATATCTCTCTTGAGCACATACATTTAATCCAGAGTGTTTCATAGTACATTAAAATGACAACAATGGCATGCGCCGAGGTCTAAAATGACGCCCGTCTCAATAAGCTGAGTAACAACAGGTAGACGTGATATGCATTAAAAAGTAAAGGGCACCATACATTGCAGACGAGGCGCCTGGAGTCTGGGTACTGGCTAAATATATATTTACAAAAAAAGAAATGCAACTATGAATTGGTTTCTTAGTATAACTTCTGTTTCTAATTTACCTTTATTTGGACAGAATTTTGCATTAGAAGTCCAGGTTTTTAAACATTACACCCATATTCTGGATTATATAGTCTCTTTTGTTGTTGTTTTTTTTAGGATTTTCTTCAACATAAATGTGAAGCGCTGATCATACCATATTGTACTGAAAGACGGATGTTAATAATCTTCCTTCATTACAGATGAGTGATGTTGAGGCTGGTGGGGCGACTGTTTTCCCTGATTTTGGAGCCGCTATTTGGCCTAGAAAGGTACGGACAACCTTTTTAAACATTTCATAATAAAACATGTATGAAATCAATACATCAGTGATGATGGTACTGCAATAATCACTTTTTGTTACATATTGTAGCTCAATGCTGTATATCATATGTAGTAGATACAGTGTAATCAGTATTTTATTGTTAATTGTATCCCATTGATCACCCTGATATGTAAATATTGGTATCAACATCAAGTTTTAAATCGACTTGTAGTGTTAAGTTGGTAATTTAGTTAGGTCACAGATTATTTTAAGGTCCACTATTAACTGTAACTTTTGCCTCAAACTCCTAATTTGCTGCTTATTAATCATTAGTATGGTTGTTGATAAGTTTAGGTTAAGGGATCTAAAATATGATCATGCAGAATAAGGCATTAATACGAGCTTTATAAGTACTAATATACAGCCAATATGCACGCTAGTTAAGAGTGAGAATTGCTCCTTAAACTATAGTTATTTTTCAGATGTAGCATTTATTTTAAAAAAGCTCCTGGTCTCTCTGTAGGGAACAGCGGTGTTCTGGTACAACCTCTTTAAGAGTGGAGAAGGAGACTACAGAACCAGACATGCAGCCTGTCCTGTTCTAGTAGGCAGTAAATGGGGTAAGTGAACTAAATACAGACTCATGCTGATGCCTTGACTAGTTGCATTAATTGCATAAATCCCACGTTCTTATGAGAGAGAACTACTACTCCTGTTGAAATGAACATGGCATAAGAAGTAGGTTGTTTTAAAAGCATCGAATGTCCGTTCCTGTCTCGTCCTCTCGTTTGGCAGTTTCAAACAAGTGGATCCATGAGAGAGGTCAGGAGTTCAGACGGCCGTGTGGCCTGACTGAAGTGGACTGATCTTGAGCTCGGCTCTAGCTGCAGTGCCTCGAGTCTGCAAAGACAGACACAATCAGACGCCTCGAGGACGTACATGAGTTCCAGCCGGGACTCAGTGCTGGAGACCTCGTGTGTAGGTGTGATTTCTCTGGGTATGTTGGAGTGTTGCATTACCCCTTGCTTAACATTTCTTGGCAGATTAAACTGGAGTATCGTGTCATGTCAGTAATCTCATTGTGTTCATATAATGCATAAATTATTGTCCTGTTCTTCAGTGTTTATTTATTTCTGGTATGGGTGCAATTAAAATGTCTAATATAAAGTCTGTTCTTTGTCTGCCTTTTTGAGGAGCTGTTTAGGGTACTTATCTGTATCACTTCAAGTGATCTTGTAGTAGTGCTTTTCAAAAATACCAATAGTTGCAAGCGCTGTACAATAGTGTTTTCGTCACATTATATTTAGTGTAGCTATCATGTGACTGTCAGTTAATGTACATATGGCAGAAATGTACGGAAAAAGCAATTAAAGAAGACGCAAACACTATGAATACTATTAACAGCAATTTATATGTTGCAATCACACGTGTAGCATAATTTGGTAGTTCTGTGTTTTTTTCAGTATTATATAGTAATATTAATATATAGCTTCAGAAGTATTTAGATTTTTTTTTGTCAGAAGCTGCATCTGAATTGATATTTAGAAATATTTACAGGCAGTTTATTGCAGCTCAGATGTGGCATGGATGCATTTACACTGCAATTAAAATTGCATAAATAATACCATGAGATAAATAGGTATTAAAGGCGTTGGTCACCCAAAAATGAGAAATTCTGTCAATAATTAATTATTCATCCTCATGGCGTTTCATACCTGAAAGACTTTGCTCTGAAACGGTTTTGTTACCAACGTTCTTCAAAACAGCATCATGTTCCACAAAATAAAGTCATACACGTTTGATATGACATGAGGGTGAATCATCAATGTATTATCCCTTTAATGGGTGTTTTATTAAAATGTAAATATGAAATTATGAAGAAACTAAATGTCTTATGTAAATGTCTTAATGAGTAGGCCGTGGGCTGCATCTGAAATTGCATACTGTACTTCCCTACTATATATTTGGCGAAAAACAGTATGTGACAAAAGTGTGTCTGAATTCACAGTTCTCATAAAACAGATGGCAAATGGACCTACTACTTCCGGTGAGATTCTGAAGTGTGCAACCAGTGGATACTTTACTATCCCATGAGGCCACGGGAGAGGATTTATGCAGGTCACGTGACCATGACAACATGGCAATTCGTATGTCCAGATACATCCTACTACCACATTCATACTATATTAGATGTTTCAAAATAATTATCTACTTAATAGAGTTATGTCGTTTGATGGTCTTCATTCTTTTGATTTGGTCATACTGAGTTTCAACACCTGTCTGGATTCATCAGGGAATGGAAAAATGGCTCTCATGATGGCCATTAATCAGTGTCGTTCACACCGATCATCGGCAAATTCATAGTGCATGAATGAAACGGCAGTGTTGCTCGGAGGCGATAAACAAATAATTTATTTTTATATTTTTATGATTTAATGAATTATTAGCTGTTCATTAAACTCATAAATCCCCGGTTTGGGAAACCCTGATGTGATTGGTGAATCTTTTAATGCACTTCATGTTATTCACCATCACCCGAATGAATATATTTCTTTATCTTTGATTTTTATATCAATATGACAAAAAGATTATCTTATTTAAATCAATGGATAAGGAGTTAGGTCCAAAAAGTAATCAGAATAAGTGCTGATATATGTCCTCTATAATGTTAATGTAATGGAGTTAGGTTTACTAACTATAGTTTTGTCATGTATTTGGACTCAGTAACATACTAAATTTGTAAGTAATCTAGCCAGTTCAATGTGATATAAAAAAACAGCTTGTCCACTGATGTCGTACCTTTCTTTACTTCCTTTATCCCTACGCTTCATATAATACCACAGTATGAGTTAAGGGGTACAGATTACTACCTAGAGGTTGCCTATTATGACCCTTTAGGGTAAGGAGGTACAAAAGGTTCCCTTTGAGGCCCTGTCCATTGGCAATGTTAAAACCACTAACAGTACAATTTTTGCAGCTGGTCCAAACATAAAAGATCACAACGATAATGGAAGTAATTAAAGGGGTCATAGGATGTTGCTGAAAAGAACATTATTTTTGTGTATTTGGTGTAATGAAATATGTTTATGTTGGTTACACAGTATTTCAAAACACATAATGTACATTATTGTTTCCCCTCTATGCCCTGCCTTTCTGAAACGCATCGTTTTTTACAAAGCTCATCGTCTGAAAAAGCAAGGAGTGCTGTGATTGGCCAGCTATACAGTGAGTTGTGATTGGCCGAATACTTCAAGCAAGTGACGGAAATGTTACGCCCCTACCAAACTGTGATGATGCCCTGTCAGGCCGGATCGACGAGACAAAAACATGAAAACCCATTATAAATGAGGCCTTCGTTGCATCCAGTGGGGACATAATAACAGATTATAATGACTTATACTGTCTTTTATCTCGTTGCTTATCATAAAACCATGTCTGCATTTTGTGATCGGAGAAATGACAAACAAAAAGCCCTATTCTACACTGCCCAAAAAAACTCGCTTTACATATATAAAATATAAAAACTCTTTAAATAATAAAAACGTACTTACAATCTGTGAGTCAAAACAACCGGCATTGTAGTCTACTCTCACAGGATCAGGAAACCGTCCTCCATAAAATGTGCTGTACACATCTGAATATTTGGGTTGAATTTGTTCTGGAACAGTGTTGTAAATACACTTAACCACTGATTTCTAGTCGTGTAATCTTTTGGAAAGCCAAACAAAGTAGTTCCGCTTTCACAACAAAAAAGCGTCACACACGGCGGTTAGAGTGAACAGAGGCGGTGGGCTTGAGAACGGCGCAGCCGGTGATTTCGATGGAGCGTCCGGAAAGGACATGTGACGACTCCGGCCTGGACTCCGCTTCGTCCACGGTGAAAGCCGATCTGCATCCACAGCCCAAGTTTAAGTATTTCTCACAACCAGAACGATCATCTCCCAGGCATGACGGAAACAGATATCGCTTCCTTTTGAAGACCAAACTAAAGTAGTTTCACTTTCAACGAAGCACCAGTCTTCACGACATGGCGGCGGCGCAACAATACTACAGCGAGAATAAAAGTCTTCTTTCTTTGCTTGAACATTGGGCGGCGTTATGCAAATCTTCCCACATAGTGAGGTAGGTATGTGGTGGCGTGTTAGAACGAGACGTTTTAGGTTGGTGTGGTTGACTCTTAACTTTTATAGAGAATATGTCTTTGGATTTGAGACTTAGTCTTTGCAACTTTACAGATCTTCTTTAATGCACCAAGATCTTTTAACACTCCAAAGAGAAAGGAAAAAAATTAAATCGCATCATATGACTTCCTGGGAGGAAGGATGCCGGAGTCCTCGCCAGCACACACCCACTCCTCTGCATCTGAAGCTGTCAGCGACATGGAGCATCAGCTTCCTACTCAGATCCACTGAAGGAATTCAAGCTGCTCACTGCAGATGAGGGGCACTGATCCTTATGTGTAAAATACACTGGTGAGTCGAGACATTGCGGGGAGAGTGAAGCATGCAGGACTTGTGCCGGCGTAAGATCAAGTCAGTCCTGTTGCCCCGCTGAAATGGAAGAGCGGACGAGTGAGGATTGCCTTCATGAAAGAAGCCGATCCACAAGTGAAACAGGGTGAGACTCATGCTTTCACAGTGAGAGCAGTCTGTCCCGGTGAGCACAGCATCAGCGCAAACGCTGCCCAGGCAAGCGGACGCACTCACCGTGCCTGTCTGAGTCATGCAGGGGTTCCCTGTACGAGCCTCACTCACCGCGCAACATTTGAAACAGTGTTACAGTGAAAATTAGCTCAGGAAATGCTCTTTTAGGTCACCGAATGGCCGCAGGGGAAGAGGCGAGTAGGCTTCAAGCTTCTTGCTACTGCTTCTCTTCAGAGTCCAGCAAGGAGATGATCTTCGCACTGAAGGAGAAAATGAGAAAATTCTGATGAAATGGCACTCAGCTAATTTATATAACAGTTGGCCCCACCCCTTTTGGCGGGCTGCTACACAAGCGTGAACAAATCAGGCTTTAGAATTTCAGAGTAAACAGGAGTTTCCCCATAGCATCCCTTGACACAGCATTCGAAACAGAAATTCTGTCTGTTGACTTCTTGTTCCTCTGTACTTCTTCACTTGACATCATAGAACAAAATTGACAATATTCAGTCAAGCCAGCAAGCCAAAACAGAGCAGAGGATCATGGATCAGTTTGAAATGGAAAGCATGATCTACACTCAAGATCCCATCTACTTGAAGTTCTTGAATGAGATTAGCAGCGAGAAATTTTCAGAAGCGCAATTACCTGTCTTTGATATAAAAAGCAAGTACAGTGAAATGCTGCAGGCATATTATGAGGTACATCTAGTCTTCATTAATGAATTTGAAGCCTTGTTCAGAGAGAAGTATCTTAGTGGCTCTTCGTTTTCTTTCAGATTGTGGTGCAGAGGATGGCTGACCAACTGCCCATGCTGATCTCCTTCTACATGCTAAAGGAGACTGCTCAGCTCCTGTGTACTGACATGCTGAGTATACTGGAAGGGGCAAACGTGAGCGAGCTCTTGTTTGAGGACTCTGACGTCAGCAAAAGACGCAAATACTTGCAATCTCGTCTGGGCCGTTTGACTGCTGCTCAGGAAGCACTTAGTGATTTTATTTGAGAGACAATAAATAAACATACATAATGTAGCCTATTTGACAGCTTGATCCATGAAAATCTTTTGAGCATATGAACACATATGATCCTAACCACCATGTCACAGTTTTGCAGTAATGTTAAATAAGTTGGTGATCTTTTTAATACATACATCCAACAACTTAATCCATAAAACTTTATTCAGCATATACATTTTTTAATATATTGATTGATTTCTGTTGTTTCTTTAAACCAAATACCGGCAGGGTAACCCTTTTACTGTAATTAATGAATAACTATTAGCCTTTCTTTAGCCTTGTAAGTGCATAACCTTGTATTGAATTCTGTATCTGGCAGAATACAAATACTTTTGATTGTTTTCATGTTGGCAGTAATTTGTATCCAAAATAACATTAATGGTGCTAAAGGCCGCAGTGCATCCGCTATGTTATGAGTTTTTCTCATTACTTCTTTATATATTGAAAATTTAAATAATTTTTTAAATAAATTCTTTATTTTTATCAGCATAGTTATATACGTAGTTTTATCTAGTGCTGGGTGAAAACTCAGTTCCTGGAGGGCCATACAGAGGCCTTACAGAGTTTAGCTTCAACCCAAATCTTGATCACTTTTTAAACATTCAAATATCCAATATTAGCTACAGATGTGAGAACCAATGAGGTTTATGTGCAGTTCCGTCTTCTATAAATGGCGCTCAAGTGCAAGTTCTCGCGTGCGTGCCAGATTCAAATAGGGGAGGACATGATTTTGATTTTCACATTAATCAAATGAATAAATTCAGAAGATTTGGAATAGCGCACAAGTGTTTAGGGAATTTCATGGTACTTTTAAGGATAACACAGACTGCATAGACAAACACCAACAAACACTTTTGTTGGATCAGTGTGTTACCCCTGTTGGCGTCTATTGCCGTTGGTTGGAGTTTGTTTTCAACCGGGACTTAGTGAACGTGTTATTTTTCATAAAATTCTAAATCCAGCGGCCCAAAGTGTGTTGGGCATTTTTTTGTGTGGTGTGAATTGGCCTTTATGTGCAATTTGGATCTTACAGCTGCATCATCCTTGTGTTTCTAGAATGAAAAATGGGGTTTACAGAGACGTGAGGGCGTGTAAATGACAGAATTAATTTGCATATTACTCTACAAAAGCAGTTTTGCTTTTTATTTATACATTTATTTCAGGATATTGTAACAGCCATATTTAAAGGCCTGTAGCCTAGTGACTATGGGAGCCAGGTCTTTCAGTGTTGTGGCTCCCAGGTTGTGATATGCTCTTCCCCAAGACATCCGTCAAGCATCCTCCCTTCAAAAACATCTTAAAACAAATTTTTTCTCTGAATATTACTCTTCAGCTCTCAAGAAAAGTCTTTATGACCTCTGTGATTGCCAACAGGGTGTCTGAACCAAGTACTAAGTAATGTTAGCGAAAGGGGGCACATACTATTTCACTCATTAAAAGCAAATAAATTTACAACGTTTGACAGTGTCTGGATTGTTTTTGTTGTGATTCTGTCTCTAAATGTCAAAATCAACTACCATTTAAAAATTATGACTTCGTTGTCTGTGGGCAAATGACATCAGCAGGGGATAAAATAATCCCCCCCCCCCCCCCACTGCTATAGAGCGAGAGCCAAATTACTTTAAAACAGATAAATGGCTTTTCCGAGTCAGAATATCAAAGAACCACAAGAAACCTTTTAGGATTACAAACAAATAGTTAAAATATAAAGACAAGTGTAACAATGCGGAGAAGAGCGAAGGAGCGAGTTTAAAGTTTATAGAATGGAATAACCTTTTATAAATGTAAAAGCATGGCCAAATTAGGTATTGGTTTCATTAACTAATAGTCTTCATAAAATTGGTCATTTAGTTAACTTTCAGTGCTCTTCATGTCTCATTAATGAGTTCCATTCATATGTGAAAATATAGTTCAACAGTATATATTATATATATATATATTTTTTTTAAAATATTTGATTTTAAAGGAAATGCATGGTATAAAGTATATTTACCTCTAGACTATTACCATTTAGATATATATTACTATCTATATATATATATATAGAATGCTTATGTGTATATAATGTGTGGTGTGTGTGGGTGTTGTGTGTTATTGTTATGCTAATTGTGGATCAAATGTCCCCCACTAGGGATAGGAAAACCTGAAATTTTTGACATGGTATGTACTAAAAATAGTAAATGATGTTTATCTGAAAGTGTAACAATGCAAATAGGTTTTATGTAAGGGGTAGGATTAGGGTTAGGGAATAGAAAATATTGTTTGGTCAGTATAAAAGTAACAGAAGTCTTTGGAAAGTTCCCACAATTCACAGAAACAAAAGTGTGTGTGTGTGTGTGTGTGTGAAAAAAACTATTTAACATTCATTATGGAGGAAGATTAGTGCCATCTGGTGGCCTGGAAAGTCGTGTTGCTGGCCAGTTTGTGTGTGTGTCTATTTTGTCCCTAATTGGTCTGTTTTACTTTATTCTGCATTGTGGCTGATTGTGGATTGTACCCAAAAATCTCTGTATTGTCATTTTTGAAGTATTTCTCATTTATGTTCTATGACCTAATTTTTTGACCACAAAAAATATATATCTTTAAGAATAATTTTGTCTTTTCTAGTTGTCAATTTTGTGTGTGTGTTCATATAGGCATTGGCAAAAAATGTGACCTAGTTTTGTACTATTCCAATGAAGTTATCATTTTCAAAACACTTAAATGTAAAATTTAAAATATTAAAAGTGACCGAAGAGCACCAAAGGGTTAAAAAAACAACTTGCAAATATATTTCACTTTGTAAGCCTCAGAAATAATACATAAGCCTATAAAAGATTGAATCTTCAAATACTGAGAAAGGTGTATCAGTTATGCTCAGTTATAGTTACAGAGACACACAGGGCGCAGATGAGTGTTTTGCATGTTTTAACCACAGAGTCTGAAACATTTTCAGTGTTTTTTTTTTTTATATTGATATCATTTATTTATCGGGCTCTGAAGCACTTGAGGATGACCCCTCCCAGAGATACAGAGAAGCAAGCCTTTGCAGCGTTTAAGCTCGTGAGAAAGTTAGATCAAATTGTCGAAGGAAGATGCACAACGTTTGTTGAGGAGAAGAACGCGCTCATGTATATAATTCAGAAACTGGGGCTTTCTCATAACAGTGATTAGTTAGAATTATCACTCAGGCCATAACATGTCATGTAAAAGCCACTTTGTGAAGACTTGTGCAGTTATTGAGGCTTTATCAGTTTTTTAATAGAAGATTATCTGTGAAGATCAACTGATGGAACCAATTGGAGGAGAAAGCTATGAATTAAACATGATTTGAAAGACGGAGTCTTGTCAGCTAACCGTTGCTAATGTTTCACAGCACTTTGGCAAAGCCGGAAATCTGCAGCTCAGAATCTACCAGTAAGAAGATGTAGCTGGCTTTGGTGTAGAATGCAAGAAAGAACAGATAGATTCCGGAGGAAACATTCTTTATTGTTTGGTAGGTTTCATGGTGGAGCTAGTCGCTCTGTTATCACCATTAACATCCATTAGACATGTTTAGCTCGATTTAAACAGGCAGAAAATCCATGACGTTCCACTGGCTGAATATATCTAGAGACCGCAGTAAAGACTTGATGGTGGCACTTTTGTCTGGTGAAAAAATATAGTTCGACAGTATTAGCAGTCTCAAGATTTCAAGTGATATCAATGAACGTGGGCTTTTCAGAAAGAAAAAAAACCGAAAATGCTGGATCAGATGAAACTTTCCATATCGCCCGTCTCCTCTCTCAATCCAGCGCTTTCGGATGTCATTATGAAAAAGGAGGTTATTTGCCAGCTTGCTTCCTTTTCTCCTCAGATGGCAGTGATTCAATGTCTCTAGGCAACGTAAGTTTAAAAGAACGTAATAATAAGCGACCCCCCCCCCCCCCAACACTCTAAAAAATGCTGGGCTAAATATAACCCAGCACTGGGTTAAAAAAAGACAAACCCAGCTATTGGGTTGTTTTAACCCAGCAGTTGGGTCAAAAAAACCCAACTGCTGGGTTCAAAACAACCCAACAGCTGGGTTCAAAACAACCAAACAGCTGGGTCAAAACAACCCAACAGGTGGGTCAAAACAACCCAAACGCTGGGTCAAAACAAACCTAATAGCGGTAAAACACAACCAACGCCGGGTCAAACAAACCATAGTGGTCCAAACAAACCAAACCGTGGGTCAAAAACAACCCCAATTAGTGGGTAAAAAAACAACAGTGGGTCAAAACAACCAAGCTGGGCAAAAACAAACCAACGCTGGGGTCCAAAACAACCAACAAGTGGGTCAAAACAACCCAACAGCTGGGTCAAAACAACCCAGGAATAAAGGAAGAATACAATACTGCAATATAAAAATGGAAACATTATTAAATCATAGGCAACTGAATGAAGGTTGAAACTAAATATATTTTCAATTTCAAAAATGTATTTAATTGAGCTTCACAGTTTATAACACTTATATTTTGGCAAGCCACTTCTTTTTCTCTTTGGGATGCAATGGAAGTCAAAGAGCTTCAGTGTTGTTTGGTTTCCAGCGTTCTTCAGAAAATCTTCATTTGTGTTCCACAGAATGCATAAGGTTTGGAACCACATGAGTGGCTTTTGTTTCATTTTTGGGTAGAGTATCCCTTTAGAAATGCATTGATTCTCAGATGACCTCGCAAACCAGTGCTAGTGGATGAAATTATTTATCTTCTTTAAACTTGTCCTTGTGTTTGCAAAAATGTCCATAGTGCAAACTATGGAATTGGAGGCCAGTATGAGCCGCATTATGACTCAAAGGTGCTGCATGAAGGTGTTAACCTTTTTAAATATGTGTTATTGTTATTCCCCCGGTGTCACGGCCCAGGAGGAAACAAGGTAAGTTCCATGTGCAGTTTATTGAAAATAATAACAGGACAAAACGTTGCAAAATGTAATCCAAAACCTGACACCGACAACACCAACAAGGAAGACAATACAATCCAGACGCAAATGACAGACAGAAGGCATGATATAAATAGCTGGGATAATGATGAACAGGTGTTACCGATCAGACAGGATTAGTGAGCAGGGGACTATGGGAAATGGAGTTTAACACACAACGTAAAACAGAAGAGCGCCCTCAAGTGACCAATCCAGGTCACCACAACAAACACTGTGACAGTACCCCCTCTACGGAGCGGATACCAGACGCTCCATCAGAGCAAAAAAAAGTTCAGGAGGGAGGTGGAATAGAGGCGGACCAGGGGGAGGGAGGGCGGGCCAGGACCAGCCAACGGAAGAGGACCAGGGAACAGAGCTAGACCAAGACATGAGCACAGAACCGGCAGGGTGAAAAGCCAAGGCGGGACCGGCAGGATGAACCAGCAAGACCCCAACCACACAGGACTCCCAGCATATGGCCAGGATGGAGCCGGAGGAGCGAGCCAGTGAGGATCCTGCTACACCAGAACCCAAGCACGGCAAACAAGACACAGAGCGCAAGACCCCCTGTAAGGGCCACATTGAGGCGGCGAAAATCCCTATCAGACCACTAGGAGTACTCGAAAACAAAGCGGAAGTGTAGTCTCAGCGAAACTCTGCCGGGCTACCAGGAACGGAGGGGTGCTGACGTGCGTGGCTCTGCGCAAGCATCGGGACTGGGACATGGACCCTGCGAGCTCCCGGAGTGAGCGGGCTCTGGACTAGTGGGCTATGCGGCTCCTGGATGGAGAGGCTACTGGACTGGGGACTATGCGAGATCCGGGCCTGGAGCCGGGCTTGCGAGTTCGGACTGGACTGGCTTGCACGAGCTCGGGACTGTGGGCTCGGGAGCTCCGGGATGGGACTGGGGCTCGGGAGCTCCGCGGACTGGGCTTGGGCTCCGCGGAGCTCCGGCCCGGGACCGGATGGGCTCGCGACGCTCCGGGAAGGACTGGGCTCGCGAGCTCCGGGATGGAACGGGCCTCCGCGAGTCTGGGACTGGACTGGGCCTCCGCCGAGCTACCGGGACGGGGATTGGGCTACGAGGCAGCTCTCCGGGATGGCTGGGATCCGCGAGCTACGGGACGGGGACTGGGCCCGCGAGCTAGGGACTGAGACTGGGGGCTCCGTGAGCTAACGGGGCTACGGGAAGGACTGGGCTCCGCGAGCTCGGACTGGAGCGGCTATAGAGTGGGCTCTGCGAGTCCCCCCACCCCCCCCCCCCCTGGTATGGAGCGGGGAATGGAGGTGGGCTTGAGGATCGGGACTGGAGAGGGGACTGGACTGGGACTCTGCGAGAATCAGGGATGGAATGGACTCTGCGACGCTCAGGGACTGGACTGCGACTCTGCGAGTCCGGGTCCTGGACTGGACTCTGCGAGCTCGGGACTGGAAGGACTCTGCCGAGCAGGGACTGGACTGACTTGCGAGCTGGGACTGGACTGGACTCTTCGAGCTCGGGAATGACTGGACTCTGAGAGCTCCGGGGATGGACTGGACTTCGAGTCCGGGAATGGACTGGACTGCTGCGAGCTCCGGGCGGAGGGACTCTGCGAGCTCCGGGACTGGATGGACTCTGCGCGCTCCGGGATGGATGGACCTCTGCGAGTCCGGACTGGACTGGACTTCTGCGAGGGTTCGGGACTGAATGGGACTCTGCGAGTTACGGGATGAATGGAATCTGCAGCTTCCGGGGAACTGAGATGGATCTGCGAGTTCGGGATGGACTGGACTATGCGAGCTCCGGGGGACACTGGACTGAATCTACTGCGAGCCAGGGACTGGACTGGGACTCGTGACGAGTCCGGGACTGGACCTGGACTCTGCGAGCTCAGGGACTGGACGGACTCTGCGCGCTCCCGGACTGGAGGGGCTGGAGTGGGCCTGCGCACGCTCCCTACATGGAGCGGCCTGGACTGGAATCTGCGAGCTCCGGGACTGGAGCGGGCTCGCGAGTTCCGGGACTGGACTGGGCTCTGCGAGCTCGGGGACTGGACTGGACTCTGCGAGCTCCCGGACTGGACTGGGTTCGGTTAGCTCCGGGACTGGACTGGGCTCCGCGAAATCCGGGATTGGACCTGGGCTTATCCGCAGAGCTACGGGGACTGGACTGGACTACGCGAGCTCGCGACTGGAAGGAATCGCGAGCTCGGGATGGACTGGACTCCGGCGAGCTCCGGGGATGGATGTAGCATCTGCGAGATAGCGGATGGACTGGCTATGCGAGCCCGGGGACTGACGGATCTCGAGCTCAGGGAAGGATGGACTATGCGAGCTACGGGATGCGGAATGGCGCGGGGAGCTACGGAGACTGGACTGGGCTCGGTGAGTCCGGGACTGGAGTGGGTCGGATTGGACTCTGTGAGGGATCTTGGACTGGGTGGTGAGCTCGGGATGGAGCGGGGACTGGACTGGAACGGGAGCTAGGGATGGATGGACTCGGCGTGAGCTCCGGACTGGACGGGCCTCCGTGAGCCTAGGGATGGACTGGGCTCGTGAGCTCCGGGCTGGATTGGGCTTCCGTGAGTACGGGACTGGATGGGCTCCCGTGAAGCCTCGGGAGAGGGGCTCCGGGGAGATCCGGACTGAGAGCGGGCTCCAGTGAGATGGACTGGACGCGGGCGCCCGCCCTTCCCGGTGAGCTCCGGGCCTGGAGCGGGCTCCGTGAAATCCGGGACCGGACTGGGCTCCGTGAGCTCCGGGACCGGAGCGGGCTCCGTGAAATCCGGGACTGGACCGGGCTCCGTGAGATCCGGGACTGGACTGGGCTCCGTGAGCTCCGGGACCGGACTGGGCTCCGTTGAGCTCCGGGACTGGACTGGGCTCTGTGAGCTCTGGTGTCGTGCTCCCGGACTGGAGCGGCTCTGTGAAATCCGGGGGATTGGAGCGGGGCTCGGGGCAATCCAGAATTGGAGCGGGCATACGTGAAATCCCGGGGACTGGAGCGGGCTCCGGAAAAATCCGGAACTGGAGAGCGATTCGGGATGGAGCGGGCTCCGTGAACTACGGATGGAGCGTGGCTCCGTGAACCTCCGGGACTGGGCGGGCCTCCATGAAATCGCGGAACTGGAGCGGTGATCCGTGAAATCCGGGAGGAGAGGGCTCCGTGAACTCCGGGAACTGGGCGGCTCACGTGAACTCCGGGACTGGAGCGGGGCTCACCGTGAATGGGACGGGAGCGTGGATCGTGAACTCCGCGGACTGGAGCAGGGCTCCGTGAAACTCCGGACTGGCGCGGGCTACGTTGACACTCCCGGGCTGGAGCGGGCTCCGTGAACCGGGAATGGAGCGGGCTCCGTGAGAATAAGGGACTGGAGGGGCTCCGTGAGATCCGGACTGGAGGGGCTCGGGACCGGGATGGAGCGGGATTGTGAGCTCTGGGTGCCCACGGACTGGAGAGGGCTCTGTGAAATCGGGATGGAGCGGGATCGTGCAATCCAGAATGGAGCGGGCTCCGGAATCAGGGACGGAGCGGGCTCGTGAAAATCGGATGGAGCGGGCTCCGGACATCCGGACTGGGAGAGGTGGGATCGTGAAATCGGGACTGGAGCGGTCTTGGCTGTGTGCTTTTCCTGTCCTCCTCTCCCTCCGCTGCTTAGTGGGAGTCTGAAGGACAGAGGAGGTGAGCTCCGGAGCTGGAGCTGGAGCGGGCTCTGTGAAATCCGGGACTGGAACGGGCTCTGTGAACTCCGGGACTGGAACGGGCTCTGTGAGCTCCGGGTGCTCCGGAACTGTAGCGGGCTCCGTGAACTCGGATGGAGCGGGCTCCGTGCCTGTCCAAACCTAGGGGACTGGAGCGGGCTCTGTGGAATCCGGGACTGGAGCGGGCTCCGTGAACCCCGGGACTGGAGCGGGCTCCGTGAAACCCGGAACTGGAGCGGGCTCCGTGAAACCCGGAACTGGAGCGGGCTCCGTGAAACCCGGAACTGGAGCGGGCTCCGTGAAACCCGGAACTGGAGCGGGCTCCGTGAAACCCGGGACTGGAGCGGGCTCCGTGAGATCCGGGACTGGAGCGGGCTCCGCGAAATCCGGGACTGGACTGGGCTGTGGGAGTGTGTTCCTGTCTCCTTCTCCCCCCCACGCTTACTTGGGAGTCTGAAGGACAGAGGTGTGTGAGGGTTGCTACGAGGCTGGAGCGGGCTCGGTGAGCTCCTGGATTGGAACGGTCTCTGGAGTGGGCTCAGCGAGCTCCCCGTCTGGCGCGGGTTCCTGCATCTCCCGGGGCACTGCAAGAGACTCAGGCCGACATGAGATCACCAAGTTGCGGTAACCAAGGTAATCAATGAGGCCCAAAAAGTCAAGCATTTTAAGCCCATCCATCTCCCGAGGAGGCACGGTATTGTCTAAACAATCATTAAGGATTCCTTTTAAGTCCGAGTCATGAAGTCCCATCCCTACCGCAAGGTTCCAAAAGGACTGAGCAAAACCTCCAATCTCCATCCCCCGTTGGCAAAGATCCACCAACATCCGGAGCCGAGCCATGCGCTCCTTCGAAGCAGGCACACTCCCGAACGTACATGATCACCAAAAGGTACAAAACACAAAGCTGGAACTAGTATTGGGTTTGGATTCTGGCACGGAATGACAGGAGGAAACTAAGGAAGTTCCCAGGTTGAGTGCTATTGAAAATAATAAACAGGAAAAACAGAACAACACACGTTGCAAAAGGTAATCCAAAATAGACACGACAACACAAACTATGAAGACAATACAACTCCAGGACCGCAAATGACAGAAGAGAGGCATGATATATAGGAGCAGGGTTAGATGAACAGGTGTAACCAATAAACCAGGATGTGAGCAGGGCGAGCGGAAGATGGAGGTGTTAACACAAACAACGTAACAGAAGAGCGCCCCAAGGAACAGTCCAGGTCCCACAACCAAACACGTGACACACGGTCCTGTTTGAAGATGTGTATGTAATAGAGCATGCACTTTGTTTTATTTCATAACAAAATATCTTCACAGTTGACACATGACTCAGACTTTCAGCTCAGAGGAGGCTCATTGCTACTGTTCTAATCTATGTGAGCAAGTATAAGCTAACAAATTATTTCATGCATTTTAAATAATTCCCACTTTCAGATCATTGTCACTCGACGGTTTTGTTGTAGATGAGTGATGTGGACATCGGTGGGGCAACAGTGTTCCCTGACGCTGGAGCAGTTAGTTGAATCAGCTTTATATCCACACACGGTGACTTACAGTAACCTGTGCTCACATCTGTTCCATAAGGGTACAGTACAGCGCTGTCGTGGTTTAACCTGCTGAGAAATGGAAATGAAGATGGCAGTAAATGGGGTAAGTGTTCAGTGAAAATCAAGACAACATAACCAGGTCACAGTTCATCTCAGAATTATAAAATATCTATATATTGTGCGTAATGAGAATTCATTCTTTTAGTATTGTATCAGTATGTTTAGTGCTGTCAAATGATATCGCGATTAATGACATCAAATTGGGAAAAGTTTGTTTAAAATAGATATCTGTGGACTGTGTATATTTATTATGTATGTATAAATACACACACATACAGTATATATTTAGAAAATATTTATATGTATATATTTCTATTCATATAATTTATATCTCTATCTATCATTATCTATATATCATCGATCATGTCTGTTGGACTGTATGTATGTTGTCCTGTCTGTTCTAGCTATATATTCTACTACTATTATATATTATGTCTGTCTGTCTGATGTCTATCTATATCTGTCATATCTGTCATCTGTTTGTGCGGTTGTATGTCTGTATATCTGTCTGTCTGTCTGTCTGTCTGTGTCGGTCCTGGATATCGTCTAGATAGTATATATCTAGCGATATGTTATGTATTATTATCTGGCTGTTATCTAGACTATATAATAATAGCATATATTCTATACTATCTATCTCATTGGATCTAATTATTGGCTGTCTTGTCCTGTTATGTCTGTCTGTGTGATATGTACTGTCTGTTATGTCTGTAGTCTAGACTTCGATCTCTACTAGCTATCTATTATATCTATTGATCTATCTATTATCTATGTTCTGTATCCCTATGTCTGTATATGATTTTATATATTATTTCTATCTATCTATCTATCTATCTACTCTAGCTATCTATCTATCTATCTATCGATCTTGGTAGGTATATATGCTGTCTGTCTCTCTATATATCTATCTATCTATTCTATCCTATCATCTATCTATCTATCTATCTAACATCAATATGTCTGTCTGTCTATCTATCTATCTATCTATCTATTTATCTATCTATCTATCTATCTATCTATCTATCTATCTGTCTGTCTGTACTATTATCTATCGATCTATCTTATATCTATTAGCTCATCTATTCTATTCTATAGAATCTATCTGTCGTATGTCTGTCGAATCTATCTATTGTCATCTATCTATCTATCTATCTATCTATCTGTCTGTCTCTGTTGGAGGACTGCAGTGAGTGAACTGAAGGCGATGAGGTCATTCTGACAGCGGGAGGAGGGCGGGGTTACGCAGCATCATCGGAGCTTGTCGTTTTATTGTACGGCTGCTGATGCTGAGAGGTCGCGCTGAGAAATATGTAGGACCATGATTGCGGATTTGAGGTTTGGGGACCGTGACACATCGTGGCGGATTGTTTTTTAGGTAAGAACAGCGTCTTTGAGTCGCTGCTGTTTTAACTGTACGCGCGCGCCGTCGCTGAGATGCGCTTCAGAGAGCCACCGGACAGACTGGCAGGATTACACAGAAAGGCTTATAGAAATTACATTAGGACACGCCTAGAAAGCATGCAGCACGCGGCGTTTATGGCTCGGTTCAGGTGTGATATGTTGTTTTTGTATGGATGTTTCAATGGGAACGGGCGAGCTCGGCCTGCGCGTCATGACGCGTGAGATTCAGCTGCAGGCCTCGAGGAGACCCTGATGCGGTGCATTACAGATTATACACTCTCATACATTATACTACTCATACTCATAATAGCATCCAGTTCTCATCACAGAACAATCTTCTGTCGAAGGCTTCAGGCAGTCTGTCACATGACCTCTGCCACAAATCTCACATCTATATCCTTGGACTGTATGCTACAGAAAAGACAAGGAAAATAGCGTGATAAGATCATGATGGACGAAACTTAGATTCTTAGAGTCCTGTTCATCATTGCATAACTACATCAGAACTCTACATCTGTGTCTTGCTTCTGGACAGTTCAAGAGCATCTCTTTGGGAGGATGTAGAGGATGTTTTTCTTTCAATTCCATTTGATGTCCTAAATGGGTATTTTGGTCTTTTGGGAATCGGGGAAATCCTATTCAGAAGTGTGCGTTCTTAAAGATCTACTTTTTATTTGGAGATAGGATCCAAAAATAAAAGGCAATTTCCATTAGAGAACATTTAGGATTGGTTCCAAATGATGGAAATTATGAAAAATGCAATGGCAATCCCTAAGCATTTTTAACGAGGGACCCAAATATGAGTATTCATAGGTTGCAGGGAATCCTTCAGAAAATATTTAATATATATATAATGTATGTAATAACAAAATATAAGTGAAAAGCAGTACAGTGGCTCATTATGTGATCATATATATATATAAAATGGATATTGTTCTTAAAAATCTGCAATTGCATAACTTTTACTCTATACATTATGTCTTCATATATTCATTATATCTAGAGCCAATGTGTTCTGCATTTTATTTATTACAGTTTTGGCTTCTATACTGCAAAATAGTAGCATTGAAATAATTAACTATTAGTTATACATATTATTATTATTATTATTGAATGCATGTTTTTAATTTAAAGCCTAAAAGAATAACCATCCAAAGTTTAGAGTGTTGTCTGTATGATTTTGGATTAGTCGATTTTTTTGTTGTTGGCACATAACCGAGATTATTTTCCCGTGCCAAATAGAGGCATTATCCCCAAAATATCCCAAATCTATTTTATAAAAAGGAAATGACATACAGGTCTACTACTAAGTGGAGAAATTGTAATTTTATG
This sequence comes from Sinocyclocheilus anophthalmus, assembly GCA_018155175.1. Taxonomy (NCBI): domain Eukaryota; kingdom Metazoa; phylum Chordata; class Actinopteri; order Cypriniformes; family Cyprinidae; genus Sinocyclocheilus; species Sinocyclocheilus anophthalmus. The sequence continues at coordinate 413,989 of JADLZN010011635.1, forward strand.
CATTTAATCTCCATGAAATTGAATGGAAATATCTTGAGCGGTGATAGAGCACAACAAGCTTTTCGAATCAGTGTTATATTTTCTTTTTCAATGTGAATTGATATGGTAGACTATTGATCAGTGTTACAGTCTACTGAACAGAATTACATGACTGTTAGTTGTGGGGCTGAAGAGAAACCCTTTGAAACTGAACTGGATTTTGCGTTATTATTACACTAGCCTCCATTTCCCCAACTTCCTGGAAACAGAAATGTTAAGATTTCTTCTGTTGCAGGCGTCAAACTGAGCCATGGCTAGTGAACTCAGTGTTGTTGTGTTTGAGGTGTCTGGAGTTTGGTGTCAGTGGATGTAAAAGTGGGTCATGATGCCAGTATGTTTGTGCTAGAGCAGCTGGAAGAGAAACGACTGTAACGTCCCATTAACCTCCAAGAACCTTCAGCTCTTCCAGTAATTAGATGCCTTTCTTTATAATATCATTTGGGCAACATTTCATGTTTCAGAGTGCAGCCAGGTTAGCACTAAGCATTTTTCTCGCCTATAAAGTGGTACACGATTGAGCACTACTTTTACCTCACATTACTAAATTTCAGTCGATTGATTTGGCACACAAACATGTATTAGTGGCGTTTGCTAAGGCATGCATCTCTGTTACGCATGCTTGTAATTTACAGGCATTTTACAAACTCTACAGTATTCTTGTTTCTATTGTATTACCAGCAACTGTATATCCTGCCTCTGTTCACAATCAAATCAGAACATAGCATTCAATGTTAAAAATTTGCAACAAGCTCGGAAATTCAGTGTAGAGATATTTTCAAAGCACTATTTGAGAAATTGCGAACAGAGCCGATCCTAGCATTTTGGGGGCCCTAAGCAGACTTTCAAAAGGGGCCCCCACTACCTACAGTTTCACCTAACCACCACCTACCATCCTCCAATGTATATATATCCTACACTGACACCATATTGTAAAGTTTTAGAAAATGGTCATATTTATCTTTCATGGTATAAATATGAAGATAAGCCCATATTTCATGTTATATACAAACATTTTACATTGTAAACGTTTGACCATTACTTTCAAAGAAATATATCAAAATTTAAGATTAAAACACAACTTGCAATTTATTGTGAAAATTAGTATTATTTTAATTATTATTATTAATAATCATTGTTCAGTAATAATAATAATAATCTCTTTTGTAGACTGCCTTGCCTTGTTAAAATGCAAAAATATATATGTGCAAACAAACATGTAAATGAAAACATGTAAATAAATACTGTTTTGACTTCCTTTCTTCTCTGTGATAAGCAAGTCTTCAGGGAAAGTTGCTGCTTTGTGTAGAGCGGTAACCATGGTAACTGTAATTCTGGGCTTTTCAATGAAATTAATTTTTTGAAAATCAGACCGAATTTTCATGCAATGCTCTCAAGTTTAACTGGTTGCTAATATAATTCTATAAATAAGCTAATATATGTTCTAAAAATCGAAACAATTGGGATAATAAGGCATCTCAAATTATTCAGGTCTTTTAAAGTGCCCACGTGTGCCATTTACGTGTTTTCATTTACATGTTTGTTTGCACATATATATTTTTAGATAAGTATTGAACACGTCACTATTTTTCCCAGTAAATATATTTCTAAAGGTGCTGTTGACATGACATTTTCACCAAAATTTCGGAAAGTAATCCATACATACAAATAAAACAAAACAAATAAGTTCAGAAATTAAGTTATGTGTAATAGAATGGAACGACACAGGGAAAAAGTATTGAACTTCAGTAATTAATTTGACATCTTATTTTGCCCTGATAACTGTGCCTTATTTTAGTAATTTGAGGCGACTACTGTGTTGTACTGACAGCTGTATCTGGAGAGACAAGCTTCAGTCTTCATTCACAATCTCTTAATCGCCATTATGCCTCATCATCATCATAATCATTCACAATCTCTTAATCATCATAATGCTGTTTATGTAATGAAGGTCTTCTTGAGTTTATATGTCTGACTGTAGAAGACTGTTGCAGTGTGCATGGCTGTGAAGCGTGGTTAAACACTGTAGTTTAGTACAGTCAGCAGCCCAGATTTAGTATCTGAGTGCTGGGGTGACACTTGTTCTTTTATTGCTACTAACAATGCAGTGCATTTAAATGTACCACAAGAGAATTCTGTTCATTTTTGGGCCACACTTTATTTGAAGGTCCAATTCTCACTATTAACAAACCATTAACTATGACTTTTGGCTCAATAAACTCCTAATTTGCTGCTTATTAGTAGTTAGTAAGTAGTTGTTAAATTTAGGTAAGTTTAGGATTAAGAGATGTAAAATATGAGCGTGTTTCCATTCCAATGCACTACTTTTAAAGGGATAGTTCACCCAAAAATGAAAATGTGATGTTTATCTGCTTATCCCCCGGGCATCCAAGATGTAGGTGACTTTGTTTCTTCAGTAGAACACAAACGGAGATTTTTAACTCAAACCGTTACAGTTTGTCAGTCATTAGTTATTAGTTATAATGTAAGTGGATGGGAATCACTGCTTTGAGAGTAAAAAAAACATACACAAACAAAACCAAATTAAACCCTGCGGCTCGTGACGATACATTGATGAGTAAAGACACAAAACGATTGGTCTGTGCAAGAAACTGAACAGTATTTATATCGTTTTTTTACCTCTGATTCATGCAATGTCCGAACTGTTCGAACTGTCCTGACGCCACCTATCTCTCAAGTGGACCATTGACACTCCTAATTGAGATTGTAGATAGAGTGTCAATGGTCCATTTGAGAGATAGGTGGCGGTAATGCACTTATAAGTCTGCGATCCACCGTAAAGCAAGAAGAAGAAGAAGACGCCTCACGCGCCTGCTGTTGAGAATGCGCTCAGGAGGACGCGCCGCCGCTCAGGACAGTTCAAACAGTTCGGACATTGCGTGAATCAGAGGTAAAAAACAATATAAATACTGTTCAGTTTCTTGCACAGAACGATCGTTTCGTGTCTTTACACATCAATGTATAGTCACGAGCCGCAAGGTTTAATTTGGTTTTGTCTGTGTATGTTTTTTTGACTCTCAAAGCCGTGATTCCCATTCACTTCCATTATAAGACTGACAGACTGCAACGGTTTGTGTTAAAAATCTCCGTTTGTGTTCTACTGAAGAAACAAAGTCACCTACATCTTGGATGCCCTGGGGGTAAGCAGATAAACATCACATTTTCATTTTTGGGTGAACTATCCCTTTAACTGCTGTTAAAGAGTTTCAACTTTTACATGCAGTGTCGCTCATCAATGGTCAGTTCCAAAACAGTGGACCAATCAGAAGAGCCCGGAGGCGGGGCAAGTGCACTCTATATGAGCGACTCCTAATGCATTAATATGTGCTTTGTATTAATGAACAGTTAATGTGCTAGTAATACAGTATGCATGCTAATCACTGATCTATAATAGAGAATGGGTTCCTAAACTAAAGTGTTACTGAAATGTCAAATAATGTTCTCCTAAATGTCCTGAACATGTACACGCACTCCACTACATATCTGACACGGTTTTGCATAATTTGACATAATCACAGCTGATTTTGAAAGGACACAATATTATTGTTTTCAGAGCCATAGCTTTGGAGGCACTGAATGCAACAGAGCTCACATAAAATATGTGACCCTGGACCACAAAAACCAGTCATAAGGGTCTTTTTTAAAATTGAGCATTGATACATCATCTGAAAGCTGAAAAATAAGTTTGTAGGATCGGAAAGATTTGGGCTGAGATACAACTATGTGACAATTCTGGATCTGAGGGTGCAACAAAATAAAAAATATGGAGAAAATCATCATAAAGTTGGCCAAATGAAGTTTTAGCAATGCATATTACTAATCAAATTAAGTTTTGATGTATTTACGGTAGCTAATTTACAAAATATCTTCATGGAACATGATCTTTACTTAATATCCTAATGATTTTTGGCATAAAGAAAAATCAATAATTTTGACCCATACAATGTAATTTTGGCTATTGCTACAAATATCCACCAGCGACTTAACACTGCTTTTGTGCTCCAGGGTCACATATGTCATCATGCTCTTCAATATATGCAGCAAATAATATTCTGGCAATACACACTGAACCGTTTTATGTTTATTTCACTCTTTCGTTAGATTAGGATGGATATTTGCCATTGAAAAATGACTGGCAAATGTGTCCCAATCAACCTGAATTCACCTATATGTAATAATTAATATTATTAATAATCCTAATGAATTGTTATCACCCTATTTCCCCCCCCCCCCCACACCTTACACAGACCCTTTCATAACCCTATGACACTCCGCGTCGGGTTGGACTGAAAAGGCAAAGTTGGAAAATAAATTATAAGACTTCCAAGATTCCAAGACTTTCCTTCATATAACAAGAAAAGGTGAAATCTGCTGATTTTAACAAAAAGACACATAGAAGTGGCTGAAGTCATAGCATGACAATTTAAGCTTCCAAACATACATAGTGATTTTGTCTTTACCCTTCTGTAAATGGTTATGGAAATGTGGGTTTCTGTTTACTCCCACAGGTTTTCTCACTACAAGGATAATGAGGAAAAGACGGAGCTGGAAACGTCAGTGTTACTTGAAGTGATGGATACTAAGAGTGTTTGAGGAACCCTTACATCTGACCCAATGGCAAAGAAAGGCCGCGCCAAGGGCGAGAAGCCTGAAGCACTCATCTCTGCCTTACAGGCAGCCAATGAAGATCTCAGGTCGAAATTAACCGATATTCAAATTGAACTGCATCAAGAAAAATGCAAGGTAGGCAAACAGCATGTACAGATTTACTTGGTGTTTCTGAAAGTCAAGGAGAAAACAAACTGTAGCAGCTGTAGCAGCTTTACAATGAACTTTCATAACCTTCATAAGTGCTCATTTGATCAAAAATCCAGAAAAAACGGTGATATTATTACAATTTAAAATATCGCTTTTCTATTTTAATATACTTTAAAACATAATTTATTCCTGTGAAGCAAAGCTGTATTTTCAGCATCATTACTCCAGTCTTCAGTGTCACGTGATCCTTCAGAAATCATTCTAATATGCTGATTTATTATCAATGTTGGAAACTGTTGTGCATGCTTAACATTTGTTTGGGACCTGTGATACTTTTTTCAGGATTCTAAAATAATAAAAGTTAAAAAGAACAGTGTTTTGTAACTGTAAATTGATAAAAAGTGATAGTAAAGGCTTATGTTGTAAGAAAATATTTCTATTTAGAATAAATTATAAAAAACAGGTTCCAAAAAACATTAAGTAGCACAACTGTTTCCGAAAATTGATAATAAGTTAGCATATTATACTGATTTCTGAAGATCATGTGACACTGAAGACTGGAGTAATGATGCTGAAAATACAGCTTTGACTAAATTTCAAATTGGAATAATATTTCACAATATACTGTATTTTTTTAATCAAATAAATACAGCCTTAGTGAGCACAAGAGACCCCTTTAATTACATTTTAATTATTTAAAACATTTGACAATTTAATAAATGGTGTTATATTATTGTTGTATATAATGTAACATTTGCACCACAGCCCTCCATCAAGTTTAATTTGTGGACCTTCAAATAAAAAGTTTGGATAAATATATAGTTTAGTCATGAAACTCTAGATGGCGCAGGCTGATGGGGTGTTAACATAACTAATGTTCCCTTTCAGTCGGTCACTCTCGACGTCACGTCGGAGGACCGACGAAATTGGGATCTCGCTTAGAGGGACCAATCTACTTCGAGGTAAACTAAACGAGCCAATGCACATTATTGATTATTGATTATTGCATCCAGCTGCCGCTGATCACAGCGTGAGTATAAGTAGGCAGCAGGTGCAGCACAAATTCAGCTTTTCACTTCGGAGCCGAGCAATCACATCGTTCCACTCCTGACTACTCTACGGAGAGAAGACTGAACGAGTTCAGCACGCTCTTGGAGAGCTCTTCGTGTTGGCGGACGGCGCTTCAGCGGTGGTGGTTTCCAGTGTCGAGGGGGTTGCACACATCAGGCTGCACTACCCCCTGTTAGTTTTGCAGATGATCATCTCCCCTGTGCACCTCAACACGCTAAAAGAGCTTTTTCCCCTAAAAAAACATTTTCGGGTGCGTCTTTCTAAAGACGAATTTGCTTGGCAAACTTGACGTTACGTCATTATAAAGACGATGTGGGTCTTGCTACAGACAACGTATCACCCATGCGTTTCTGGATGAGGTCGTTACCTGGCGCTGGGTGATGGTCACGATCGCTGCCTCTCGTGCATGGGCATGAAGCACGCTGAGGTGGCTTTCGTGGATGGCTCATGCTCCCATGGCGGGGGTATGACCATCTCGGAGATGCGGACTGGACTCCATTACCTGCAAGGGGGCAGAGTGCCCGTGCCACCGCCTAGAGCTGGGGTTCCCTCTGGTGGCAGCCGGGGGCGACCTTCTTCTAGCGGTGGGCGGACTGGTCTTAAGGTCACGGTGAGGAATTCCCCTCCGGGGATGCCCAAGCCCGCCGGCACTGCGAAACACCGCAGCCCCCCCCCCCCCCCCCCCCCTGCGGAGCTCTTCAAAAAGAGCAGGCTGCACCTCCCGGGGGGGGTACCACCTGTTTCTTCCGAGGCTCCCCCTGACGATCGGATGTCGATCGCTGCATTGGAGGGTGAGCCGGAGCTTTCTGGAGAGGAAAATTCGGCTGCGCTGCTCTCCTCCGGGACCGTAGCAGTGCCTGAATCGGATCCAGAAATAATGACTATGCTTTCCCGGACCGCCTTAGGGGTAGGGCTCGAGTGAAGACTTCACCGTGTCCCGAGCCCTCAAGGCTGAATGATTGGTTTCTCGGGGTGACTCGCACTGGTTCTCAGCGCCCCGCCCCGGTGCCATTCTTCCCAGAGGTGCATGAGGAGCTCAACAGGTCATGGACGGCACCTTTTTACTGCTGGAAACCGATCTGCTGTTTCCTCCTCCCTCACCACCCTCGACAGTGGTGCAGCTAGTGGGTATACAAGGGTCCCTTGGTGGAGCGGTCGGTTGTGATGCAGTTGTGTTCTAATACCGCCTTCAACTGGCAGGGAGAACCGTGCCTCCTCTCCTGGGTCTGTAGGTACTCGGCTGGCCAGCGCTGCCTATACGACCGGTGGAGAAGCTGCCTACGCCTTACACGCTACGGCGTGATTGCAAATGCACCAGGCCAAGGCACTGAGGGACATGCACGAGGGTGGTCACGACCCAAAAGTTCTCAAAGAACTCCGCACCGCGACGGACCTCGCGCCACGAGCGACGAAGGTTACGGCGCGGTCTCTGGGTCGTGCCATGTCCACTATGGTGGTCCAGAAGCGCCAATTCTGGCTGTGACTGGCTGACATGCGCGAGACGGACAAGACACGACTCTTGAACACCCCCGTGTCCCAGGCCAGCCTTTTCGGCGACACGGTGGAGAACCTGCCCAGCAGTTCTCCGCTGACCAAAAGCAGACTGAGGCCATCAGACACATCCTGCCCCGGCGTGCAACTGCTGCCGTCACCGAGGGCGGCCCCCCTGCCACCGCCAAAACAAGAGCAGAGCTCCTGCGGCCCCCAGCAAAGCTGTGCCGTGGAGCCGGCCGCAGGGCAGCCGCCCCACCCGTCCAAGCCCCCGCCAAACCTGGTGGCAAGCGAAAAAGCAAGAGGCCCTGAGACGGGCGACCCAGAGGTGGAGGGACGTGCTCTTCAGGAGATGGTAAGCACACCACTCCCTCCCCCGGAGGAGGGCCGGGCGGAGAATCTTTTTCCACCAATGACCTCGGTCGGTGGTACCCAAATTCTCGACAAAGAGAAATTCCTCTATTTTTTGGGTCCCCAGAAGGGACGGGGGGTTGATGACGATCTAGTGCGTATCACACTCACACTCCTCTCTCGCCAGTGAGCAGCAGTGAGCGGATCGGGAGGACGAACCAACGGACTACCCACGCACCCTCTGCTCAAACGCAGGTCAGTGTTGCACACACTCAGGCCCCGCCTCGGACCGGCAAAGAGACGCCCGGGCCGGGTCCCTGCGTTCTTTCACGCTGCCCGCTGCGGGTACGCCTGTAGTTCCGTTGATGCCCCTTGCGCGGCGTCTGGGAGCCTGGCTAGAGCTACCCAGCCCGTCTCGATGGCTCCTTCGAACCGTCAGGCTCGGCTATGCGATTCAGTTCGACCGGCGCCCTCCCAAGTTCAAGGGCGTCCACTTTACGTCAGTGAAAGAAGCAGATGCCCCTGTCTTGCGTGCAGAAATCACAGTCCTGCTGGACGCCATAGAGCTGGTCCCTCCAGCCGATATGAATACAAGGTTTTACAGCCCTTACTTCATTGTAACCAAGAAAAGCGGTGGGTTACGACCGATCCTGGACCCGCGCGTACTGAACCGGGCCCTTCACAAGCTACCGTTCAAGATGCTCACGCAGAAATGCATTTTCAGGTGTATCCGTCCCCAAGACTGGTTCGCAGCGATCGAACTGAAGGACAGTACTTCATGTTTCGATCTCCGAGCACAGGCCATTCCTGTCCCTTCGCCAACTGTCCCTGTCGCCCCGGTCTTTCCCGAACGTTACGGGAAGGGCAGCCCTGGTTCCCACGAGGGAGAGCAGGGCATTAGCACACTCAAATACTCACCGATTGGCTCATAATCGCCCAGTCTCGGATCAGTGTGCCGAGACAGGAATGGTGCTTTCACACCACAGCCTGTTGGGCCTTCAGGTCAACTGGAAAAAGAGCAAACTCTCCCGACGCAGAGGATCTCTTTTCCCAGTATGGAGTTGGACTCGGTCGAACAGACAGCACGCCTCACAGAGGAACGTGTTCAGTCGGTGTTGAACTGCTTGAATACATTCAAGGGCAGGACAGCGGTTCCACTGATACTTTTTCAGAGGCTCCTGGGGTATATGGCGGCCACGGCGGCAGTCACGACACTGGGGCTACTCCATATGAGACAGCTGCAGCACTGGCTCCATGGCCGAGACCCGAGGTAGGCGTGGCAACGCGGCACCTTCCGGGACCAAGTTACACCGGCCTGCCGCCAAAACCTTCACCCCGTGATCAGAAATGCGCTTCACTCTGGGGATTATTTTGTGTTTTTGTTATGTGCACATGAGCAGGTCTCCAGGCATTAGCATGGCCGCCTTGCACAGATGCTCAACAACGGTCTGGGGTGGCAAAACGTACAACTTCAGTCCGGCCCCTTGGATATCTTCCTTAGTCCTGCGTCGGGCCGTCCTCTTTTTTTTTTTTTTTTTTTTTTTTGTTTTCGCCGTTTTAGCGGTTTTGCGTTTTTTTTTTTTGGGCTTGCAGTGTCAGGGCCGGTTGACGGGGGCCTTCCTCATCCTTTCCTTCTATTGTCGCTTCCCCCCTTTTTTCCCCCCGTCTCCTTCCTTCTTTTTTTTCCCCCCCCCCCGACCCCAATGCAGCGCACATCAAACCTGCCTGATTGATGCTCGGCGTGCCTACACCTTGCACTGAGCCCGTCGGATTAAAAGGTTGCTCGTCTTTACGATGGTTCATAGTGTCTATTTGTACTGGTCTACGCCTCTCCCCACAGGACTAATTACAGCGGCCTCCCGTTGGAGTACATCAATCGAAGCACAAGCGTGTTATGCGATTCCGTCGCTTTCTATACGGCTTTAACCCCGCCGCCACCTCATCCTCTGAGGTCGAACGGCATCTGACGTTGTCAGCACACACACCCCCCCTTTTATGTTTTTTTTTTATTCTATGTGGTTTCACCATCCTGTGGATTGCCAGTCAACTCGGCATGCTAGTCCGACGAGCACCTGTCCGAGCCCTGTTGCGCCACTCTCCGTTGGCAGAATGCCGCAGCAATTCAATTTCCCCAGCGCATATGTTGTCCAGCTGGTGGTCGGATGTTCTTCGGAGCGTAGCTAGGTAGGACCTGTTTGGCCTCTCCCGCATTATCTCTCACTGCCAGGTTGTGTGTGGTTTCGTCTCCTGTATACAGACAGGCGGCAACACTCTTCGGTGTGTACCACTCGCGGGCACAGCTGTCGACCCCCACGTACCGCGGGGCCCTTAGAATGTATGCGTTGACACCCTTATAGTGAGCATTTCTGGAACTAGGTACTGTGCAAAGTCAGGGATGGACGAGTGAGCAGGTCCTGCTGGTGGACGCCCTATGGCCTACCCGGACCTGCTGGTTCCGGAACAAGCTACGCGCGACAGCGCCCTCACCCTGGCCGATTTCTATGGGAAAGGGATTTAATGACTCAGAGACGGGGCAACCTTGCGCACACCGCGTCCAGGACCTCTGGAAACTCATTTTATGGTCCCTGGACGGCCGTTTTACGCGGAGGTTTCTAGGTGGCCTACCCAAGGGGTAGGAACACTTATCATCTTCAGCTGCAGTAGCAACCCGGTTTACGAGACTACGCCTCCCTACGCTTTGCGAAGTGGAACCTGTTCGATTGAGTGGTTGCTTCGGCGCCGACGAAGACCCCCCCCTTCGGTTTGATTGTGCCCCCGATCTGTGTATTCGTTCGGGCGTCATGTTTTGCACGCGAGGGCGCACTGAACATGTGATTAGGCGATATCCCTTCCACCTTTCTCAAGTTAATGTAGCCGCGATAGCTGCTAACACGGACCCTGGTTCGAAGGGCACCCGGTCGTTTGGGGAGCATATGACTTGGTTAGTAGGGACAGATTCCTTAGTGGGCGGCTGAGAAGGTAACTCCTCCACGGCACCACCTCTATACTGATCTATTGGGGACATAGTGCTGGTGTGTTGTATGACCCCCCCCGCACTACGAGCAGGGCCACGTGTGCAGGGTTGACCTTTACAGCAGGGAGCGACTTGTCTTTCCACACTCGAAGGACTGCACAGCGTGCCTACAGCTTTTTTTGGTCACGCGCCCCACCCACACACACATACAAACGCTCAGGGTAGGGGCAACACTGCAGCATTTTTTTTCTGGTACAACGATGCGTGCCTAATGTGTCTCTGCGGCTCGGCTGATTCTCTCAGGAACCCCTTGAGCCCGCGCCGGTGTTCCTCTCGCGGGGCGCTATCCACTCCCGTCCCCAGCACACATAAGCGCCTCCCGCTACTCTCTTGTCAGGGTATTGCACGGTGCTTCGTGACCTCCAGTTAAGGCCGCATGCCTCAGGAGTTGAGGCAAGACCCAGCCCTAGCTGCTCGTGTCCCCGTAAGAGCTTAAGGTGCGACGTAGACCAGATGAAAGCTTCAGGACCTCATGACCAGCCATTCTCTTGTGTATGTCCCGGAGGACAGCCGAAGCGGCGCACATGCCTCGTATAGATTCGCAAGAGGATGCCTCTCACTCCCGGCTTATCGGGCACAGGGTGTGCCCTGCCCGTTCATGTTGCGAGCTCACTCAACTAGAGGTGTGGCATCCTCCTGGGCACTGGCTCGTGGCACCTCACTGACAGATATCTGTAGGGCTTCGGGCTGGGCGACCCCTAACACATTCACTAGATTCTATAGACTTCGTGTGGAGCCGGTATCCTCCTGTGTTCTCACCGTCCAAAAACGGGTTTAGATTAGAAAGCACTGAGAGGCCAGTGGTTTCGGGCGGCTGCACAATCACTCCAGAGAGTCATACAGTAGTACCCTGTGAGTTCCTCCGTCCCACGGCAACCAGAAGGGGCGGAGCGTCCGGGCGCCAGGCCACTAGCTGAATCTCGAGAACCGGTAGAAGGTGGGTTCGCTATGTAAGACCTAAGTGGGTTCCATATGAAAGTCCACGGTATAGCCTTGAGCCCGTGTTTCCCCTGCAGACTTCTGCCATTCCAAGAGGTTTCAATCACCTCCATTCTTCCATATGCTCCTAAGGAATGTTCATATGTGTATTGTTTCCGAAACCTCCTTCGGGAATGTTCGAGCTTCCGTAACGCCCCTGTTTCAAGTTGAATGGGTACGTTTTCCCAGTGTTATTCAGTCTTACTCATTGGGTAGTGCCATGGCAGCAGTAGCTGGTCCTCTTGTGAAAAAGAAGCCCTGGCCTACGCCAAAAAATAGGGGCGCAGGTGGCTTCCACAGGACAATGGAAGGGGCAGTAGCTGTGGCCCTTTGGTAGGATCCAATTTCGTCGGTCCTCCGACGTGACGTCGAGATTGACCGACTGAAAGGGAACATCTCGGTTACGTATGTAACCCTCGTTCCCTGAAGGAGGGAATGGAGAAGTCACGTCACGTCCCACAGGGCTGCTGTACCACCGCGGAGCGGCCGGGTCACCGGCTCGGCTCTCCAGCGAAAACCTGAATATGCGCTGCACCTGCTGCATACTTATACTCACGCTGTGATCAGCGGCAGCTGGATGCAATAATTTCATGCCAATGTGCATTGGCTCGTTTTAGTTTACACTCGAAGTAGATTGGACACTCTAAGCGAGATCCCAATTTCGTCGGTCCTCCGACGTGACGTCTCCGTTCCCTCCTTCAGGGAACGAGGGTTACATACGTAACCGAGACGATATTCAGAGAGTTAAACGACTTGGCACAAGCTGATTGGTTCATGCTGCATATGCAGCCAATGAGCTTACTGCCTTGCATTTATATAGCTGGCTAGCATTCACTAGAGATTCCTGCAGCGTGCTTTCAGAGTTCTCTGAAACCCTACACCTTCCCCAGCTCCACATGTATAGATCCACTACGGGGTAATTTCATGTATGCTATTTGTGCAGCAGCAGCATGTCTTAAATACTCTCGGCACCGTATCGCCGTATGCATTGGCAGGCAGTAGCAAGCTCCTGTACTTGCTTGCAGCAGCAGCAATAATCTACAACTACAGCAATAACCAACAGCAGCAGCAGATCTATTCTGCCTAGACCAAATACATTAACATTGTCATATCCATCACCATGCTAAAATCTTCAGAGAGTTGTCATGATTAAACTCTGGTTCAAGAGATGAGCCATTTTAGGTACTGATTTCTGGAGTGCCAAACTGAATTGTTAACCCTGCTAAACCACTCTTGTCCATCTAGAACAGATTTGGATAAATGCAATATTACCACAAGCCTCATTCATGAACTTATTTCTGCAGGTGACCAAGTTGGAGCGAGAAAAGGTGCAGGAAGGCAAGCGCATTCGCGAACAGGAGCAGCATCGACATACGGCGGCGCTGACGGAGCAGCGGGCTCGCTGGCACGAGGAGAAGTTAAAGGAACTCGCAGCCCTGCGGGAATCGCTAACACGGCAGCACGAGCAGGAGTTGGCACGTACCGCTAAGATTAAAGAAGGCGAGATCCAGCGTCTGCGGACTGCGCTCAGTGCACTCCGCGATGGCAGCGGCGAGAAAGTGCGCACTGCGCTAACGCTCGAGGCCCGAGAGGAAGCCCGCCGCTTCTTCGACCAGGAGCGCGTCAAGCTGCTGCAAGACATAGCCGAGATAAAATCCTCCAAACGGCAGACAGATGAAGCGCTGAATACTATGATCTTAGCCGACAAGATGAAGGCTGGTGACCTGCGCACTGAACATCAAGCGCACCAGGAGCAAATTTCCAAGATCAAGTGGGACAGTGAGCGAGATATTCGTCGATTGGTAAGCCAGCGTTTTTATTCTTAATGTGGAAATGTCAAATTATAAAGCAATGGTCTACAGTGAATTTCTAACATGCTAAGGGGGTTTTAGGCACAACGCCTCTTAGCTGTTATACGTAACCAAAGGTGTATGTTTGTAGAGTAATTTACAACAGCTTCGAACGCGGCTCAACCAATCATAATCAAGGATCGGAACTCTCTGTTTTATAATAAAGCAATAATGGAAACAATGGAAACAAAATTGGTGAAATTTATTTTACTAACTGAAAAAATGTTTGTATATCAAACTACTAACATTTTAACCTTTATAATAATATACTGACAACCACCATAAAGTAGTTTATCCATAAATGACTATTTGCTGAAAATGTACGGAGATGTAGGTGAGTTTGTTTCTTCACTGGAGCTTCCAGCAGTGAATGGGTGCCGTCAGAATAAAAAAAAAACAGCTGATAAAAACATCACAATAATCCACAGCACTCCAGTCCATCAGTTAACTCTGTTTGAGAAGCCAAAAGAAACAAATCCTTTATTAAGACATTTTAAACTTTAAACGGTTGCTTCTGGTTAAAATACGAGTCCAAAATATTGCTTCCTTCAGTGAAAGAGTCCACATATTTGTTTAGAGCTGTTTTGTCTTGTAAACGGTGCTTGATATGTGCAGATTTCTCTCCTGATTCAGATCAGACCACTTCACTGAGAAAGCAATATTATGAATAGAGGATACTGACTCATATTTTTTCAGAAGCAACAGTTTGAAGTTAGAAATGTCTTCATGATGGATTTGTTTCAGTTTTTGGCTTCTCGAGATGTTAACTGGTGGACTGGAGTGGTGTGGATTATTGTGATGTTTTTATCAGCTGTTTGGACTCTCATTCTGACAGCACCCATTCACTGCAGAGCATCCAAAAAAAAAAACCCAAAAAAACATCAAATGTGAGTTGTCACACAGAGAATTCTGGTAATGTAAATTCATGGCTTTCCACCGCAAATGATAAGATAACTCGTTCTTTTTCACTTGCAAAAACTACATCTAACGGTATTTTGCTGTAAAATTACATGCATTTTTCCATTAGATCTATTATAGTTTTTCATCGTATGAAGAAAAACTAATTGCCAGGTTTTACTGTAGTGTTTTACTATTAAAATTACAGTATATTTTTTGCAGAATAGTTACGGTTAGGCACTATTTGCAAAAGTTGAAAAGCCAAACCCTGCCTCCGTGGGTTAATGCAGCATGAACTTTGTGCAGGTGGATGAGATCAAGGCGAAGGACCGGACGATCTTCTCGCTGGAGAAAGAGCTGGAAACAGCGACAGGCTTCGTGCAGAAGCTGCAGCTACAGAAGGATGCGCTTGATGAGCAGCTTTTTTTGGTCAAGGAGGCAGAGTGCAACCTGGGAAGCCCCAAAAGAGAGATCCCCGGCCGTGCTGGAGACGGAGCAGAGCATTGTGGGAGTCCGGTAAAGAAACTAGACGTGTTAAATCCACAAATGCACATGTTCCTGTAGTGCAGTAAACAGATAGTCGACATCTCAAAAATGATATCAGCATAAATGATTGCTGTTAAAAGAACACATTTCTGTGTAAGAGTAAAAGATTGAAAGGTGTTATGTCCGTTCTTGTAATTCATAATTTTAAGTTAAGATTAAGTGTTATTGTTATAAGCCAGTTGAAGTGCTGGACACAAACACTAATGCATTAATGCAAAAGGCTCTAAACGCTCAGTTCCCAGTGTAAATATGAGTTAATCCCGTAAGCATTTTATATTAGTGCATACATTTTCCTTTATTATGCAATGTACAGTACATGTGTGTGCTACAGATATATCTGGTGCTATGTGTTTTAGGACATGAGAAGGAACCAGAAACGCATGAGTGAACTCAAAGCCACCATTCGTAAGCTGGAGGACCGCAACTCAATCTTAGTGGATGAAAGAAACGAGCTGGTATGTTTCGATGCCATTGATGTTGTTTGCATAGATGCTTCCTGGATACTCAGTGTCGCAGTGAAGGATAAAAAGCAATGCCAACTGTGGAAGGATTTTTGGTTTTTACAGGACTATAAAATCCTCAGCATGCATCTTCTTTTATGGTGTGGTCTTGGACACATTTCTGTTTTTCTATGAAAAATGAACCCTGAATTGCTCCTTTCAGTTGAAGCGTGCTCGAGAAGCAGAGAAACAGTGCAAGCCCTTACTGGACAAGAACAAATTATTAAGTAGGAAAAATGATGAACTCAGCCAGTCCCTTCAGAGGATGGAGGATAAACTTAAATCCATTACCAAGGAGAACCTGGAGATGGTGGGTTCCTCTTTATTTTCTGATATCGCTCCAAATGTAATCTGCATATTAAAGTGCAGGTTTAATGTGTGATTAAATCGAATGCATTTGTTACCGAATGCTAACAAAGCACAGAAAGGCATCTCAGAGTCGCTCCTAAACTTATATTTTAATCTCACGACAAACGTGATGATTTGAGCAGATAGCGTAAAGCTGAACTTTGAATGCACGGGATCTTTCAAGTCTCTGTTAGCGCATGTTGCTCTAATGCTGACAATTTAAACTGACAATTTTGTTTTAAGATCACGTAGTGACATTGTTTTGAAGCATTTTTACATGTGTATTTAGCACTAAACACTGGGGTTATTTGAGATAAATGTCAACTAAATGTTACAATCTAAATATATTTGATTGTGAATTCACAATCTCTCAGATGGACAGGAAACACTGTACTGAGTAAGACATTCACAGATAATTAATTGGGTGCATGGCACATTTCCCCATCTTGCAGACTCCTTCTTAGCGTTAGGTAGTAAATTACCACAATCTAGCAAACTAGCTGTACAGTTTCATATCATTACTGTGCTGAGTCAGGCTCCTGGATCGGTTCTTAAAGGAATAGTTCACCCAAAAATGACAATTAGCCGAACATTTACTCCCTTCAGGCCATCCAAGATTAGGATGAGTTTTTCTTCATCAGATTTAGAGAAATGTAACATTTCATCGCTTGCTCACCAATGGATGCTCTGCATTGAATGGGTGCCGTCAGAACGAGAGTACAAACAGATGATACAAACATCACAGTAATCCACCATACTGAATGTTTTACAGCTCTCATTCTGACGCGCAACCATTCACTGCAAAGTGATTGCACGGGTCAGCAAGCGATGCAATGCACATTTTTCCAAATCGGATGAATAAACAAACTCATCTGCATCTTGGATAATCTAAGGAGAAGTAAATATTTTATTGTGAACTATTCCTTTAAATTTACAAAAGGGTGACAACATGCATTGAATAAATATACTGTAACATGATCACTACAAAATGTATAGAAACTTTTCTTGTAAATAAAATGGATCCTCACTTATTTCAGTTTTTCAGGTTTAATTCAATGTGGTACTTGCCATTTCTTTGTGGTTATTTATGAAATTCACTAGCAATTTCTGAGTGAAAATTGCTGATTCTACACCAACTTTTTTTTTTTGCGATGCTGTTGTGTTCGTACTGTTCTGTTGTATTCAGAAGGAGAAGATTACCTCCCATCCTCCACTGAAGAAACTCAAGTCTCTGAATGATCTGGATCAGGCCAACGATGATCAAGAGATTGAGTTCCTCAAGTTGCAGGTTCTCGAGCAGCAGAGCATGATCGATGAGCTGACACGAGTGAGTACTTCTCGAAAACATCAGCCAGGAGTCACAGCAGTGAGCACCAAACACCCATCTATCATCTCTTTCTTATGCACGTTTCAGGATAGAGAAAAACTCTTGAGAAAGAAGAGGCATAAACGAAGCAGACCTATAAAGGTGAGTGTGTGATTTTCTCAGCTAGCTATGTTTCCATGCAAAGTTGGGAATTGAAAAATTGGAATATGGCATAAAACATTTGCAAATAGAGCAGTTTCCATCCCATGTGTTCAAGAGAACCAAATCTTCACTTTCTGGAAAGCTGGCACAAAATATTAGTAAGTTGCTGCAAATGGAGAAGCCATTCACTCTTTTTTCCTACATAATAAATAATTTGCGTCTCAGAGCACGCAGACGAAATACTCAATAACAGACGCTGTCATATGTGACCCTGGAGCACAAAACCAGTCTTAAGTGTCAATTATTCGAGATTGAGATTTATACATCATGAATAAATCATCTTTCCATTGATGTATGGTTTGTTAGGATAGGACAATATTTGGCCGAGATACAACTATTTGAAAATCTGGAATCTGAGGGTGCAAAAAAATCTAAATATTGAGAAAATCATCTTTAAAGTTTTCCAAATGCAGTTCTTAGCAATGCATATTACTAATCAAACATTAAGTTTTGATATATTTGCGGTAGGAAATGTACAAAATATCTTCAAGGAACATGATCTTTACTTAATATCCTAATGATTTTTGGCATAAAAGAAAAATGTATCATTTTGACCCATACAATGTATTGTTGGCTATTGCTACAAATAAACCCGTGCTACTTATGACTGCTTTTGTGCTCCAGGGACACATATTATCTTGCGTTTGTTGTGCATAATTTATTATGTAAATGTGTTACCATCGTAGTTTATGCATGTTTTGTTACCAAATGGTTTTTATACACATTTTAAGATTTTTTAATGCGCATCTTGGTGCTTCCATTCAGTGTTTGATACCCCAAAATCTGTGGATGTGAACGTTGCTACGGTTACAACACTTTCTCCTGTCTGCTTTCAAAATATTGCAGTCTGTCTTTAAACTTTTGGTGCAACTAGTGACTAGTTAAATTTCATTAAAAGGTCCAAATTGACCTAGAATTGTTCTTGTTATTCTCCTGCGCAGAGGCATATTGTTGTAGACACATTGTATGGGTATGATGAAGAGTCTATGGATTCGGAAACGTCCTCGGTGGCTTCCCTGCGCATGGACCGAACCCCGGCTACACCAGACGAAGATTTAGACGAGGTAAGCATTTAGGAAGATCGACTGTGGATTTCTTTCATTTCTCAGTCAGGATCCCTGTGTTTTATGCTGTTCGTGTTCATTATCTCTCATACACTTTTTTAAAATTCTTACAGGGTTTGGCGGCTGAAGAGTCTGAGCTGCGCTTTAAGCAGTTGACACGGGAATATCAGGCTCTTCAGAGAGCATATGCCCTCCTACAGGAGCAGAAAGGAGGTGTGCTGGACGCTGAAATGGAGGCTAAGGTATTCCTCAAATACTGGTTATCCATTAACATTACAGAAATAAGGTACAAGACTCTCTTTTTTTTTTTTTTTTTTTTGCCCGTTATTACTCTTTCAAAAATGCAATTCATGCATATGTAACGAATCAGCTCATGACAGGAAATATGACTAATTAACCATAACTAGTTATAATTAACTATTCATATTTTAGATCCGCTGTAGATATTTAGCTGACCTCTCAGGGTCAACTGTCTTGTCAATTCTAAGAACGTTAATTTCCTGGTTAAGGGAAATAACTTTCTTACTGTACAATTCTACAAAGCTTGTAGCGTAAATCTGCATGATTAGTGACTCCGGTTATGAGCAAACAATGAACACGTCAAGTGTGATACAAGTAAGGTTTTATTAACTACATAAACACTTAAACTAGACCAACATACTACATAAACACATAACTGTCTAACATACACATACCACACCCCCCTCACACACACACTACAGTTGGTATAGGAAAGGGTTAACGTTTAACTCAGTACAGAAAGAGACATAAGGAATGACATTTATGGAACCATTTGCATATTCAACAGATCTAAGCCTGAGGGATACGTCAGATTCTGAGTTCAAACACACCTTTGTAAAAAGGTGTAACTGATACTTAATGTATCAATTAATAAGACTAAGTTTGATACTTGCGAGTCTCTTCTGTCTGAAAGAGATTCCTGATGCAATCTTAAGGCTCAAGATCTTGCTGAAGTTGGTTGATGAGGAAGAACCAGTTTGAGTCAGAGAATCTTGGTGAATGGAAAAGTCAAGGCCGAAAGGCCTTGCACAAAGCTTTGGTATCCTGAAGCGTTTTCCTCACATCTTCATCTTTGCTTCTGACCGAACCACCGACTGGGCGGGTCACATGGTGTGTCAGCTTTAAGGTCAGAGAAGATCCCCGCCTCTCAAGATGGGCTTATCCAATGAGAAAGGCCGGAATCCCAAGTGGGCGTTTTTGAGATCCTGGGGAGTTTATGACTCTTTGTGTGGAAACATGGAACTTAGGTATCTGGAACTTGAATCGACAATACTAAAGATTCTCAGGACACTAATATATATTTCCTATGTACCAACATATAATATACAATCTTGCTTAGATCATCAGAAGGCGAATTCATAGATACTAAACACTGTATATGTAAGGTTATATGAATGAGTGGTTTATTGTAAGCATGAATAAAATATTCTATAATACAACAGATTAATACAAAACAGCAATAATATACACAATGGCCTGAAGAATATGTGTGTTCATTCAAAGAAAGGTTTTCCTATGAATTAATTAGAAGAAAAGTCCATTTCTGCTCTGCCTCTCCTATGGGGACAAAGAGTGGGTTATCCTACTCACATTCCTGGGGGTCATAAAACCAGTGATATCATGATTAGTTGTCATGGGGACCAGGGGGGCCTGGTGTTGTTCGCAGACATCCTGGCACCCAGCATCTTTATTGGGTGAATGGTCTGTGATTATTTGTTAATCTAATGATTAATTGATTTGTTAAATCAAATTAAAATTAGTGTCAGATTGGTCGAGACGCTACCATATAATATGAAGCACTTTTATATAATTATACATGTTTTTTGGTCTCTGAATGAAACTTTTTATTTAGATTATTTAAATGTTGGGGGTGGGGCTAACGTCCTGATGATGAACATGAACTGTCACAATGAAAAAAAAAAAAAAAAACCATCATGGTTATTATTGTTAAATAAAACAAAAACTAAAAGCTAAAAAAAAACAGAAATAAAATCTAAAAAAAATAAACATTTTATTTGATCTCTCATAAGCTGAAGTACTAAAACAAATAATAATAATAATAATAAATACTGTATAGACATATTTAAAAAATGAATAAAATATCAAAAACACACAACAAAATACTAAAACTTTAAAGTAATTTTAAGTGAAAAATTATGCAAAGAAAAACTAATTCAAAATATAAAAAAATAATAATAATAACACTGATCCTCATTACATTCATTCTTAAAAAGAAAACCTTAAGTAGTTTAGCATGATCTTTAATTATCATTCCTTAGAAAAATAAGCAGGGAAGCAGTTTTGTCAGAATTACAAAATCATAAATATTTGAAAAGCTTTTGTCAGACAGTTCTAAATCACGTGCAACCAACATATTAAAATACAGCATTTATTCAGTCGGTCATATAGAAGACTCCAGAAGACCCTTATTATTTTTGTCAAGATCAATAAGTCTGATGAACTAGGGTTCCAACAATGTGCCATTTATATTATGTATATACAGATACAGAATTGTTTGAAAACTAAATGGCAAAATCCAACAATTTCGAAAACACAATTCTCACAATGAACTAGCGTGCATATTACTAGCATATTGGCTGTGTACAATTACTTATAAAGCACACATTCATGTCTTATTCTGCATGATTATATTTTAGATCCCTTAATCACCCCATACCTAAACTAACAACTACCTTACTAACTATTAATAAACCGCAAATTAGGAGTTTATTAATGCAAAAGTCTGAGTTAATAGTCAGAATTGGAGCTCAAACTAAAGTGTGACCAACATTTCATGTATATCTCGCTCTCAAAATGTTCACAAACATAAGCTTGTGAAGTTAAACACTGTTATGTTTGATAGTTTTGTTATGTTTGCAGGCTCATGAGCAGCTCCAGGCAGACGCTCAAAGGTATAAAGCTAAAATCGAAGACCTGGAAAAGGAGGTCTCTTTAAAAGGGCAGGTAAATGTCTTTTACTACTCTTGATATTAGTGCATGCAAATGTATACCCACAGCATGCTCAGCCTGCGATATCTAGTGTGGTGTTTATCTTGCTGAGTGTTTCTCCATGCTTACAAACAGATTTCACCAGGTTTCACTGGTTATAAAGCTAAAGTTATGTCTGATGCACATGGTTTGCTCTCTTCCTCACAGGACTCCAGATGGGTGGAAGAGAAGCAACTGTTCCTCAGACGCAATCAGGAGCTGCTGGAGAAGGTGACTGAAAGTGTTACTTTTAAAAGTAATGCATTACAATGTTGCATTACTCCCGAAAAAAGTAACTAATTATGTTACTTAGTTTCTTTTTATGGAAAGTAATGCATTGCATTGCGTTACTTTTTCTCATCTGGGGCAAATTTAGATTTAGGATCAATAGTGTAAGTATGAATTTAGTTGCAGTGCATGCAGGTACTGTAAGTGTAGGTACAATGTAATAACTTATGTTAAAATAAATACATTGTATCACGTTTTTTTTCTATGTACACTATTGGTAAAATGTTTAGTTAATTTTTTTTATGTGTTTTAAAAAAAAGAAGAAGTCTCTTCTGCCCACCGATGCTGTATTTATTGGATTAAAAATACAGTGAAAACAGTAATAATGCTAAATATTTTTACAATTGTGACACTGGAGCACAAAACCAGTCATAAGGGTCAATTTTTCGAAATTGAGATGTATACATAATCTGAAAGCTGAATAAATAAGCTTTCCATTGATGTATGGTTTGTTAGGATCGGACAATATTTGGCTGAGATACAACTATTTGAAAATCTGGAATCTGAGTGTGCAAAAAAAAAACATCTAAATATTGAGAAAATCATCTTTAAAGAAGTTCAAATGAAGATCTTAGCAATGCATATTACTAATCAAACATTAAGTTTTGATATATTTACGGTAGGACATTTACAAAACTTTAACTTTACTTAATATCCTAATGATTTTTGTCATAAAAGAGAAATGTATAATTGTGACCCATACAATGTATTGTTGGCTATTGCTACAAATATCCCCCAGCGACTTAACACTGCTTTTGTGCTCCAGGGTCACATATTTAAAGTAGCTGTTTTCTACGTCAATATATAGTAAAATATCATTTATTTCTGTGATCAAAGCTGAATTTCCAGCATCATTACTGCAGTCTTCAGTGTCACACGATCCTTCAGAAATCATTGTAACGTGCTGATTTTCTCAAGAAATGTTTCTGATTATTATCAATGTTGAAAACAGTTGTGCTGCTTCATATTTTTGTGGAACCTGTGATACTTGCCATTCATATTTTAATAATTTACACAGATTGTTTTTTTTTCAGAAAATAAATGCTGTTCTTTTGTACTTTCTGTTCCTCAAAGAATCCTGAAAAATTAAATGCATCACAGTTTCCACAACAATATGAAGCAGCACAACTGTTTTCAACATTGATAATAATCAGAAATTTTTCTTGAGCAGCACTCCGCATGGTTCGGGAGGGGGTTACGGAAACAACGATAGTGTTAGTAATGGCTGTTAATTGCAGACAGGTTCGTAGGACAAAAAAAGCACCAACAGTGAAAGTCTTTTATAAACTCATCAGTCGTTTCTTCTGATGCAGGTTGAAAAGCTGGAGAATGAAAACGGAAAGCTGCAGCAGGAACTACAGGACTCTAAAGATCAGAATGAACTCCTGGAGTTTCGCATTCTTGAGCTCGAGGTTTGATCTCTATTTCTGTCCACAAATCACTGCTGGCTGCACCATAAGCTGCACAAAGGCCATGCTAGTTCATACAAGTTTGTGAGTAAATGTGCGGCAAATTATGGCTGGCGAAATCCAGTCATTTCAATTGGTATCCAAGTTTTCCTCATGCATATTTTGTGACGTGACTGCACCTTAACTCAAAACTTAATTTTGTAGCTTGATTTGTTCTTAAGATATAGCAAGTACTCATGACCCAGATGCATCTAGCCGCTCTGCACATTTACTTTAACCATTATTCCTGGTTGGAGGCTCTTAATATGTGGGGGGGGGGGGCGGGGGGGGGGGTTGTCCCGGAGACAAACCATGGCGCTGGGGGATATTTGCAGCAATAGCCAACAATAATTTTTTCTTTTATGCCAAAAATCATTTTTCTTTTATGCCAAAAATCATTAGGATATTAAGTAAAGATCATGTTTCTTGAAGATATTTTGTAAATTTCCTACTGTAAATATATTAAAACTTATTTTTTGTTTAGTAATATGCATTGCTAATAACTTTATTTGGACAACTTTAAAGAAGATTTTCTCAATATTTAGATTTTTTTGCACCCTCAGATTCCAGATTTTCAAATAGTTGCATCTCAGCCAAATATTGTCCGATCATAACAAACCATACTCCAATGGAAAGCTTATTTATTCAGCTTTCAGCTGATGCATAAATCTCAATTTCGAGAAATTGACCCTTATGACTGGTTTTGTGCTCCAGGGTCACATATATGCTTTATATGTAGGGTTAGGTTTCAACTAATTGAAACAGGGCAGTTTAATGGTGGTGAGGGTAGATCCATAAGCTCTTGCTTAAACTGGAGCGTAAAGTGCACACTAGAGGCTTAGTAAAAGTTTGTAACTAATTCTGTACTTAGCTAGTTAGCTTGTAGTTCATGAGCTCTCTGTGAAGCGATGCATAGTCATGACATTCACTCTCAGTGATCCATAGCCTTCAAATATGAGCAGAGGTTTCAGTTTATCCTGTTCAAGTCGATTCTAACTTAACTTAACTTAAAAATACTTTTCCACTGGAATATAATATTTATTCATGAAATAATTGATTTTATATCTACATTTTATATACTGTATAAAACATTCAGAAACCACAGAAAGCCTGTTTTTTTGACATAGAATAAAAAATTAATAAGGTAATTGTGGCGTTTTATCGCGCAATTCTGATAAATATTTTTTGAGAGGAATTGCGAGATGTAAACTCGCAACGTCAGAATTCTGAGTAAAAAAAGTCAGAATTCTGTTTATATCTCGCAATTCTAAGTTTGTGTCTTTTCTGACTCTTTTTCTCCAAATTCTGAGTTTATATTCATCTCACATTTCTGTTTTTCTCCCTTCATGGAGTAAAAAAAAACCCAAATTAATTGCAACTTTTATGACTTTTCAGAATTGCAAATTTATATCTGGCAATTCTTCAAGAAAAAAAGTCTCAATTTTGAGATACAAAGCAGAGCCAATAACAAGTCATTATTTTACATAATGATGTTTCTTTTAAAATGTTAACCAGTGTATATGTCATCATCATCGAGTTATAAATATGCACATATTTAGTAGAGCATAAGTTGTAACCTAATGCCCTTTTATGTCAAAACTAAGGCTAGGTAATGCAAAGCTGGTGCAACCGGCCACAAATCTGATTTGTCCAAGGAGGCCCAATGAAATATACTGTACAGGGACGTCACTGCTTGTTTTTGGCATAGTGTCTTATTAAATGTATGTCCTACAATAAATCATTCAGCATAAAATTCACTGCAAGTAAAACACACATGTGCACAATCTCACTTTGTCTCTGCTTCTCTATGGAGGCATATCCAGATGTGAAATATAATAATTTGTGACTCTGCAGCGCAAAAGCAGTGTTAAGTCGCTGGGGGATATTCGTAGCAATAGCCAACAATACATTGTATGGGTCACAATTATACATTTCTCTTTATGCCAAAAATCATTAGGATATTCATTAAAGATCATGTTCCATGAAGATAATTAGTAAATCTCCTACCATAACTATATCAAAACTTATTTTTGATTAGTAATATGCATTGATAAGAACTTAATTTGGACAATTTTAAAGGCAATTTTCCTCAATATTTAGATTTTTTTTGCACCCTCATATTCCAGATTTTCAAACAGTTGTATCTAAAATATTATCCTATCCTAACAAACCATACCTCAATTGAAAGCTTATTTATTCAGCTAAATCTCAATTTCAAAAAATTACCCTTATGACTGGTTTTGTGGTCCAGGGTCACATATAAAAACTGCGCTTTAAGGAAGCAGCCTGCTTTAATGACACAGTTGGAGTAATGCTGTGAGTGTGTAACGTGTGTTTGATGTGATCTGTCAGGAGCGTGAGAGGAGATCGCCTCCGTTTACCCTTCAAATCCATCCTTTCTCTGAGGGAGTGAGCGCGCTGCAGATCTACTGTATAAAGGAGGGCGTGAAGGTAAATATCAAGACATAATCTGGCACGTGATTTCAGTAACAGTGAGAACTCGTGACCCAGATCTGCTCTCAACAGGACGTGTGTATACCAGACCTCATCAAGCTGCTGGATATACTCGGGGATAACGGGGTACGTCACAGACATCTGTAACAATCTAGTCATGTGATTTCGTGCTGTAGTGTTTAATGCTAATAATGCAAACCTGAGACTCAATGCACAGTGTGTATTTATGCTTTTACGCAGAACCTGAGGAATGAGGAGCAGGTGGCCATTATTCAAGCCAGTACCGTGCTGTCGCTCGCTGAGAAGGTACATGGCTGCCTCAAGCTATTTACTGTACAAGATATTACAGTGCCCTCCACTAATAGTGGCACCCTTGTTTTTTTTAATTGAGCAAGTCGGCTGTGAAAAAAATGCACAAAAATTCTAACCTTTCATCAAAGTAAAATTCTAAAAGGTTAGAATTTTGTGCATTTTTTTGAATGAGCGCTCAAAAGGAGAAACAATGCAGATTTATTTTCACAGCCGCCTTTGCTCATATTTTTTTACCAAGGGTGTCAATATTAGTGGAGGGCACTGTATAAGATATGCATTATTTTAAAGAGGCCCAAAAAGTGTTTTGAGTAATGGATGGAATGTCTGAATTATTACTAGTGTTGTAGTACTCAAGACATATTAGTACATTTTTTTTATTTTATTTTCTTGTGTTCATATGTACAGACGGGTGACAAATGTATCAAATATGATACAACATGCATTTTAGGAAAGTTTATTTGTTCATTGCATTATATTTTTTGCCCCCCACATTAAAAGCTGTAGCTGTCATAATATATCATCTTAGTTAGACAAATTATTGGGAGATAAAGTGTGAAAACTGGTATTAATATGCATTTTATGTAAATATTATGTTATACTTTTATTTTTAACAAATGTCATTGATTTGCATAGTTTTTTAAGGTCTCAGCCTGGTCTCATTATCGATTGCATTTGTACTCGGGCATGTCTCTGTCTGAATTTTATTTCAAGACCAGTCAAGACCACAACTGTGGGGATATCACTAAATTGCCAATGCATTGCAAATGAATAATGACTATTTACTAATGCCTTTTACAGAAGAATTGAATTTATTTTGCATCGTTGAATCACAGTTTTCTTGTCGAACACTCTAAAGCTGATTTGAAACAATCTGTATTCAAATGCAACCAGTAACTTATTTATTTTGATACTGTTGTGCCGGTCAGAAATTAAGGGGGGATTGTATAAAAAATGTAACCAAAATTAATACAATTGCCCCAAAAAATTCAAGATATTGGTACAAAAAAATACTTTGCATGAGATCTTGTTTTTATGTTATAACATTTGATATAATTAAGCAATATCATCAGCGCAAGAGTTATGTTTTCACGAAAATAAGCTTGAATGCAAACATGATATTGATTTATCTCACGCTCAATAAACAAGAAGTTAATATTAAGTGACTTACATTTTAGACAGTTTAAACAGTTTAAGCACAAGTTTTTGCTGTTTCACCAATGGCAATAGTTCTAAACAAATCCATAGCAGATCGTTTCCAAGCACCCGCTTCAAACGAATATGTTGAAAAAATTATACTCATTAAGTGATTTGCGGTTTTAGTTTCATTTTGAGTGTATTATTTATTTCTATATTCAAAAGTTTACATTTAAAACATTAATCTCATGGCATTATCTCTGTAGTTGTATACATAGTATAATTTATTAAGGTAGTTTTTGGTCAGAATGGATCTTTCAGATGAATTTGGAGAGTGGTTTCTGGTTTTCGTCTCGCCCTGCCTTGGTCTTGTCTTAGACTTAACAGATTCTGGTCTTGGTCTCGACAGATTCTGGTCTTGGTCTTGACTAGGTCTTGGTCTCGACAGATTCTGGTCTTGGTCTTGTCTTGGTCTCGACAGATTCTGGTCTTGGTCTTGACTTGGTCTCGACAGATTCTGGTCTTGGTCTTGACTTGGTCTCGAGAGATTCTGGTCTTGGTCTTGACTTGGTCTCGACAGATTCTGGTCTTGGTCTTGACTTGGTCTCGACAGATTCTGGTCTTGGTTTTGTCTTGGTCTCGACAGATTCTGGTCTTGGTCTTGACTTGGTCTCGAGAGATTCTGGTCTTGGTCTTGACTTGGTCTCGAGAGATTCTGGTCTTGGTCTTGATTTGGTCTTGGTCTCGACAGATTCTGGTCTTGGTCTTGATTTGGTCTTGGTCTCGACAGATTCTGGTCTTGGTCTTGATTTGGTCTCGACAGATTCTGGTCTTGGTCTTGTCTTGGTCTCGACAGATTCTGGTCTTGGTCTTGACTTGGTCTCGACAGATTCTGGTCTTGGTTTTGTCTTGGTCTCGACAGATTCTGGTCTTGGTCTTGACTTGGTCTCGACAGATTCTGGTCTTGGTTTTGTCTTGGTCTCGACAGATTCTGGTCTTGGTCTTGTCTTGGTCTCGACAGATTCTGGTCTTGGTCTTGATTTGGTCTCGACAGATTCTGGTCTTGGTCTTGTCTTGGTCTCGACAGATTCTGGTCTTGGTCTTGACTTGGTTTCGACAGATTCTGGTCTTGGTCTTGTCTTGACTTGGTCTCGACAGATTCTGGTCTTGTCTTGACTTGGTCTCGACAGATTCTGGTCTTGGTCTTGTCTTGGTCTCGACAGATTCTGGTCTTGGTCTTGTCTTGACTTGGTCTCGACAGATTCTGGTCTTGGTCTTGTCTTGGTCTCGACAGATTCTGGTCTTGGTCTTGTCTTGGTCTCGACAGATTCTGGTCTTGGTCTTGTCTTGACTTGGTCTCGACAGATTCTGGTCTTGGTCTTGTCTTGACTTGGTCTCGACAGATTCTGGTCTTGGTCTTGTCTTGACTTGGTCTCGACAGATTCTGGTCTTGTCTTGACTTGGTCTCGACAGATTCTGGTCTTGGTCTTGATTTGGTCTCGACAGATTCTGGTCTTGGTCTTGACTTGGTCTCGAGAGATTCTGGTCTTGGTCTTGTCTTGGTCTCGACAGATTCTGGTCTTGGTCTTGTCTTGACTTGGTCTCGACAGATTCTGGTCTTGGTCTTGACTTGGTCTCAGTTTAGGTGGTCTCTTGACTGCAAAACTAGTCATGACTTTAGAAGTGTCACAGTACTAATATATACTATATTTACTTCTCATGCTTTTCTCACTCTGTTAGTGAAGGAGCGTAATGATTATTTGCGATGTAGACAGATGTTTGTCAGTAACCAGCATGTGTGTTGTGATTTAGTGGATACAGCAGATTGAAGGCACAGAAGCAGCTCTGCATCAGAAGATGATGGACCTGGAGCTCGAGATGGTACAAACAACAAGCCCTATTTTTACACATTATTTGTACACTACCCGACACATTTTAGAATAATTTTGTGTTTATTTAATTACAACAAAGCTTTAAAGAAAGCACTTTTTCAAAAATGCATTTGCCAGACACTTGTCACCTGCTTTTCCTAGAAATCTTTTGTAACAATGTACACTTCCGTTCAAAAGTTTTATTTTTTTATTATTGAAATAAATTAATACTTGTATTCAGCAAGGATTGATAAAAAGTAATAGAAAAGACATCTTACTGATCGCAAGCTTCTGAACGGCAGTGTAAGTAAACAATTAAACACAAAATACTGATTCCTAGAAGGCAGCTTCAAGACCAACAAACAAGTTCAAACAAAACAAACATTTAAGGGATAATGTACAGTCTTGTGATGTACAGGCACATAAATTCAAGACAGGGCCAAAAAATATATAGATCTGAGAAGAAATCATATATCTTACCTGTTTATTATCTTATAATCCATTACAGCGTACAGAACAATCATTCTGGCAACAAGACAAACACTTTAACAAGGCCTACTATTAATACTAAAGTCTTTAAATGCAGTCAGGAACAGATTGAAATGAGAGAGAGCATTGTCTGATGTCTAGATGTCATCTACAACATGACTGGTGATTTGCAGGAGATGTTCTGCAAACAGAAGGGTTATCTGGAGGAGGAGCTGGACTATAGGAAGCAGGCGCTGGATCAGGCCTATATGGTATTAAACCTCTCCATTTGAACATTTCTGCTTTTTATGAACTTCAGCTGAGAAATTACTGTGATGTTCTTTTTTAGAATATGTTCTGTTATTTTGCTTCTTTTTTTTGAGCCAAAGTAGTAAGGTCTTCTAATGGTGTAGTGTTTCTACTGCTTTTGTTTTAGTAGTCCACTGGATTTTCATCACAGAGGACTAGTTTGTCTTTTTGAACTTCACATGAACCAGTTAATTTTTAAACAGTACACTGCAAAAATGCTTTTCTTACTTAGATTTTTTGTCTTGTTTCCAACCAAAATATCTAAAAATTCTTAAATCAAGAAGGATCAAAATTGGTCAAAATTAAGTAAGTTTTTGCTTAAAACAAGAAAAATAATCTGCCAATGGGGTAAGCAAAATAATCTTGTTTTCTGTTTGAAATAACATTATTTTGCTTACCCTATTGGCAGGTTATTTTTCTTGTTTCAAGCAAAAACTCACTTAAATTCGACTTGTTCTTTCTGAAAACAAGACAATCATTTTTACTTGTCAAGAAAATCCTTCTTGATTTAAGAATTTTTAGATATCTTGGCTGGAAACAAGACAAAAAATCTAAGTAAGAAAAGCTTTTTTTGCAGTGTAGGCATCAATTTGCTCTTCGATTTTCATGTGCTCCAAACGTATTTTGGCACTACCTTTTTGTGTGTGTGTGTGTGTGTTTGCGTATGTGTGTGTGTGTGTGTGTGTGTGTGTGTGTGTTTGTGTGTGTGTTTGTGTGTGTGTTTGTGTGTTTTTGCGTGTGTTTGCGTGTGTGTGCTTGTGCGTATGCGTTTGTGTTGTGTGTGTGTGTGTGTGTGTGTGTTTGTGTGTGTGTGTGTTGTGTAACGCAAATTCCAGGAGCTGGAGCGACCCTGTACAACGCACTGCCGTAGGATAAGTTCAAATACGGAGAACCTCTGGACGAGCTGCAGAAGGACGAGTTACGCGCGGCTGTGGAGAAACTGCGCAGACAGATGCTGCGTAAGAGCCGAGAATATGACTGTCAGGTGCTGCAGGAGAGGATGGAGCTGCTCCATCA
This sequence comes from Sinocyclocheilus anophthalmus, assembly GCA_018155175.1. Lineage (NCBI taxonomy): Eukaryota > Metazoa > Chordata > Actinopteri > Cypriniformes > Cyprinidae > Sinocyclocheilus > Sinocyclocheilus anophthalmus. Next base: position 444,772 of record JADLZN010011635.1, read on the forward strand.
GGCCCATCAGGTGCCGCTCACATCATACTTTTATGCATGTAGTATGTGTTTCATGTATCCAAACATAAAACATAAGATAAAGTAATAAAAAAGAAGAGACTTTGTCTTTTGTATTTCATATACATGCCAGAGAAGGCATCCTCATGATGGAAGAATTTTAAAAGTCGTATTATTATTTAGATTTTTTTTATTAATGTTAAGATGGGTCAGTGTTTGGGAAAGTTACTTTTAAAGTAATGCATTACAATATTGCACTACTCCATAAAAAAGTAACTAATTACGTTACATTTTATGGAAAGTGATGCATTGTTACTCTTGCTTTACTTTTTCTCATCTGGGCTGAGCTTGCTTATTTGTTTTTAATATACAATTTTTTTAATTTCTCTCAACATGGGAAATCAACGTTTTCAAAACAAACTTATGTGTTACTTTACTATTTACTTGGAAAAAGTAATCTGGTTATGTAACTCGCATTACTTGTAATGTGTTTCCTCCAACACTGAAGCACGTGACAAATGGCTTGGCTCAAATATGATACTACATGCTTTTGAGGAACATTTATTTGTTCATCTCAAAAATCATAATTTTATTGCATTGCATTATATATTTTGCCCCCACATTAAAAGCGATAGATGTTAAAACTAAGCATGATGTATCAACTTACTAAGACAGAAGACAATGAAGATAAAGAGTGAAAACTGATATCTATCTAATTTTGTAATGGGTATATATATATATATATATCAATCATTGATTTACATTACAAGCTATCAGAAATCCATCTTCCTTTTGGAAATATAAATATCAGCAACTGCACCAAAATGCACATTTTTGCTCAGTTTGGGCCTCTGAATGTTACTGTTAACTAAACCTAAAACCATAAACACCTTACTTGATAAAAATAAATGGTTACTAATATAAAATAATAAATAATAAATAATATCTAAAAGTGACTACAACTTTCAACTGAAATAAGAAATATAAAAAAACTAATGCAAAATATTAATAAAAAAATTATAATAAAATAAAATATAATAGTTTTTCCTTCTGGAGTCTGAGCTCGATATCTCACTGTCATACAATGAGCCAAAAAAGCCTGATGCGTCAAATATGATATAACATAAAACACATACTATTTAAATGTCACATTTCTATGCTATTTACTGTATGTTAATCTTCTGGGGATTTAACTGGTGGTCTTAGACTGTATTTATAAATGAGATTTTATATTAATAAGCGCTGTAATTGTACTGTACCGTAATCAATGATTTCAAACCTGTTTGCAGCAATGACATAATAAACAATCTGTGACGTGTGTTTCTCTCAACGCAGAGGATCAGAGACCTGGAGGACAAGACTGACATACAGAGGAGACAGATTAAAGATCTAGAGGAGAAGGTAAGACCGATTATATCTCAGTTGCTGTCGGCCGAATGATTTACACTCTACTGAAAATGTTTCCTTAATGTCTCCCATTTTCTGTTCTGATATGGATGTTGAGCATTTTCCTATGTGCTGTCTGTAACCATAATTAATACATTTCTCGAATCCTTCTTTCTTTCAGTTTTTATTTCTCTTTTTATTCTTCTCTCTTGCTTTCATTCTTTGGCCTTGATGTCCGTGACATCTCCTGCGGAGGTGAGTGAAGGATCTTTTCTGCTTCCTTCTATACTTTCTGATCTCGTGTTGAAAAGCGTTTTGAGGAAAATGTCATAATCTATTCCGAAAGGTACGGTTTAGAGCTTGACTTAGACTAAACTATTGTTTTAGGGGTTTATGAGTCACTACATGATGATAATATTATTATAGTGATGAGTACATAATAGCACATACAAGCTTTACATGAATCATGACATTTATTGTGTTATTGAAAGAGAACTCCCCCTCAGGCCGTCCAAGATTAGGATGAGTTTGTTTCTTCATCAGGTTTGTAGAAATGTAGCATTGCATCAGTGTCTCAGCAATGGATGCTCTGCAGTGAATGGGTGCCGTCAGAATGAGAGTCTGATAAAAACATCACAATAATCCACTGCACTCCAGTCCATCAGTTAACATCTGGAGAAGACAAATCTGCACGTTTGTAAGAAACAAATCCATTATTAAGATGTTTAAACTGTCCATAATCCAAAATAACATTTCCTCCAGTGAAAAAGTGCATCTCCTGTTGTCTCCAGCCACATATTAGTTTAGAGCTGTTTAAACGCTGCTTGATCTGTGCAGATTTCTCTCCTGATTCAGACCAGACCACATTTTCACTGGAGAAAGCGTTATTATGGACTCTTATTTTAACTGAAAGCAATGGTTTAAAGTTAAAAATGCCTTGATGGATTTGTTTCTTACAAACACGCAGCTTTTGGCTTCTCAAGACATTAACTGATGGACGAGGGGTGTGGATTACTTGTGGATTATTGTGATGTTTTTATCAGCTGTTTGGACCCTCATTCTGACGGCACCCATTCACTGCAGAGCATCCATTGCTTTGCAAGTGCTCCAAATGTTCCCATGAAAATACAAACTGGTCTGAGGCTGAGTACATTTGCAGCAAATTCTCATTTTTGTGTGAACTATTCCTTTAAGATCTGTTCTTTAAAAATGCACATCTGATCTCAGGCTTTGTCTCTTTTGTCATACACAGGATTTGAAGCAACCTGGAGCTGTCGCATGCAACTGCAGCCGTCCAGTTGTAATGACTCAAGGTGTATTAATGGCTGTTTTGTTTTGCTTGTGTGGAAGTGGGGACATTCAGAGCTAGGGATTATGGACTTCATTGGATTCAACCTCTGTGGAGGACTGGGACAGAACGCTTGAAATCACACTTACAGATCAATACAAGTGTGACAAAACATAATCATCAACCCAACTAGAGGATTATAAATTATCTCTGCCATGCAGGGACCCGTCATGACCACGTCTTTACTGCATCTACTGCGACTGCTACCAACCAGAACTCACAGACCTCTTTCTTTCTCACTCTGTCTGTCTCTCCTCCCATACACACTTTGGGAAATTCGAAGCGAAATGGACGTCATTGCAGACACACATCGTCTCACAGGAGCTATGGGTGCTGACTCAGGGCCTGTTAGTGAGGTGACTGTCGCATCTCTGTTATCAGGACCCCTTAGGAGAGGCATCTTCCTCACTGCCTGAACACAGAAAGAACAAAGAGACAGATTGAGAGAGAAAGCGAGACCATCCACTACAAACCATCCACACTAGCAATTTTGTTTACCCTTAGAAAGCTGAGTAGACTACTGCAACCTGAAAACTAATTCTGAGCAGCCTGGTTTTTAATATATTTTTTAATATTGGGCCTCATTCCTCCATCACAAGCACAATTTCACATGTAAATCAATGCAAAAGGTTTACGAAAAAACTATTTGCACAATGTGACAGTTTATGCAGCTAAAACCATTTTTTTACCTGACACATGCTACAGTTTACGAAAGTTGATAAAGGCGATAAAACGGAAGTTGCAACAGATATTTTCTTCTGTTTCGTGACGTACGTCTGAGTGTAACAGATTATAGAAAATAAAAAATGTACTTGGTTTTATACATCCGTTGTTGATTGGATTTTGGCATGAGGGCATTGCACTCGAATAAATGAGATTACAATAGATTTGTAAAAAATGAACGGGGTTTAAACCGACTATATGATTGGAGAATTTCTGTATACATTACCAAAGACAGATTTGATGATTGACCAGAAGATCCTACTACAACGTTTTAATAAAAAATTGCAATGAAATCTCTAAACCAAATAAAATACTATGGAAGCTTGTTTCCGCCAATGAATAAAAAAAGGTTATCGCGACTTTTAATCTCACAATTCTGACTTTTTTCTCGCAATTGCGTGATATAAACATGCAATTCTGACTTTTTTTCTCAGAATTTTCTCGCTATAGCGAGAAAAAAGTCATAAAGTCATAAAAGTCGCAATTGCGAGTTTATATCACAATTCTGAGAAGGTCAGAATTGTGAGATTAAAAAGTGGCAACTACTTTTATTTAAAAAACATTTTTTTAATTGGTCTAAACTGGCTTCCATATATGCATGAATGAATCACGATAAGATAAATAACGTGCATTTGGAAAATAAATGGAGTGAAGTTTTATTGCTTAAACTGTTCTTATTTAAACTATTGTACCACATGACAGTTTAAAATTTAGTTTTGCATAAACTGTCGCACCATGCGCATTTATGCAAGTAAAAGCATTCACATGCAACAGTTTATGAAAGTTAAACTGTTCTTGTGTAAATTGTTGTACCACGTATCACATGCAACAGAACATTTTTATTGTTAAATGTTGCACCGTGTGAGAGTTTATGCAGATGAAACTATTCTTTAGTAAACAGTCACATCATGCAAGAGTTTCAAAAGTAAAACTATTCTTCTTGAAACTGTCACTTAAAGGCCCTACATAAGAACGGTTTGACAGATAATTTCCACAATTCTGCTTGTGGTTCACGAATGAGGCCCGTTGTCCAATAATATTGCCTGTCTATGATGAGCAGCAGTACCTCTTTCTGACTACAGTGTAATATATATGTTTGTTGATATGTACATGTGTCTCTATTTCCTCTGATGTGAATACACTTCTCTTCCTGCAGCTTGAGCAGTAGTCACTTTGCAGTTTAGAATTTATTCATGACTATAAATTACGGCGTTTATTGTGGTGACGGCTGCAGATGAAATTTTTCCGCCTTCCTCGACTGTCCCTGTATTTACTCATCTCTTCCCTGAGCCTCGTTCTTTTCTACTCTTTCAAATGAACAGCTGTAGCATACCAGCAGGACTTTCACTAACTGGTTTGTACTGAATGATCTTTCTAACTCCCTTTAATTGGCTGTGTCTCTGGCTTGTAAATATGTTTTTGGGGCATTCTGTATACCAGGTTTGGCTTCATTTCATTAAAGTCTAAATACCTCCTCAGAAATACGATAATCTTTCTTTTTTTCCACCTTTGGACATGCTAAGAACCAGTGCTGGGGAAATTTACTTTTAAAAGTAATGCATTGAAATAATGCGTTACTCCATAAGAAAGTAACTAATTGCGTCACTTTTTATGAAAAGCATTATGTTACTTTTGCGTTACTTTTCGCACTTCACTCCCAGTTTCTCTCAACACAGGACAGGAAAGCTGTCAGTCAGTCAATTAAAAGTAATGCATTACATTACTAGTTACTTGAAAAAGTAATCTGATTACATATAACTCGCGTTACTTGTAATGCATTACCCCCAGCACTGCTGAGAACATGCTTCTTTCTACACATTTGATTGGAGTCACAATAGAATTATATGTTTGTTAAACCAAATTTATTTTATTCCGAAACATTATAATGTAGTGCCACAATATATAGAATTTAGCCGTCTATATTAAATAATAATTATGTATTATATTTTGTAAAATGTTTATATTAAAGATATTGCGCATTATTAAAATTACCACAATCTACATAGTAGCCTACTATGGATGAACAATTGTGAATGTTAATAAGCAAATAAAATACTAGAATCAAAGGCTGTTGTGTCTCGGTTGCACACTCAGACATTTCTATCTATAAAAATGTGGGTTTTACACTTATTCTTACACAGTTGTTAATATAAGTGAATTGGATGACTAACAATTTTCTGTATAAAAAGTGATGACTAAAGTTATGCTTCTCAGCTCTGCAACACTCAATAACTATTGATGACTCTGTAATGGAGGATTTTTAAAGGAAAATGAAGAATCACAGAGTCATTTTTATTCTTTTTAGATGTTTGACCCCCATCTGCAAAAACACAGTTAAAAAGTTTACTTCCAATTGCGATTCACGAGGCCCAAATTTTTAAATCTTACCTTAAAATGTATTTGGGCTGCATTTAGTATGTGTGTATTTTTATTTTCTGCTGGTTTGTGTATTTAAATGAGTTTTTATTGTAAAGGATGTTACTTTGTACAGTGCTTTGAGAAGCTTCCTTTAAAGGCACTATATGAAATAAAGTTTTATATAGCGTCTCATTTTCAGTGGAGAGCTGACGACGTCCTGCAACATGAGCAACAATGACCACTGATGTGTTCAGCGACCTGAGAAAGTCTGTAAACACATACATTGATATAATAATATCATACATGTGAAAAAAAACTGTCGGCTTATGCTATGTACAATTAAAATCCGAAGACAACACATATGTTTTAAAAGTGGATATACAGAAGTTGGAGCTGCTCCAACATGAAAAAGTAAATAGTTCTAAAGCTTGGGTGCAACTTTAGCCCAGACATAATGATGCCTGTTTTGTTTTCATTGACAAGATCAAAAAGGAATAAAATTATTCCTGTTATTGAAGTTATTTTTTAAAATATTAGATAAATCTGCATGTCATTGGTATACTAAGGTATAATTCTTTCAAGTTTCTAAAGAATAGATCCCATTTGGGAGCATATAAAGGGAAAACAAAAGTGGGCCAAGAATAAACCCTTGGGGGACCCCACAGGTAAGAGGAGCTGAGCTCAATAAAACCTGACCAAGACTGACTGTAAAATATCTAATTGACAAACATGACTTAAACCACTGAAGAGCCACTCGTTGAATTCTCAAGACATGCGCACACGATTCTTTGATCTACTGTATCAAATGCCACTTTAAGTTTTAACAACACGAGGACTGCAGAGTCTCTAGAATCAACAGTTATTAAACTTATTATTGTCTTCCAAACAGTTGCACTTTCAACTCATCAGTCCACAAAACATTCCCCCAGAAGTTTGAGGATTATCAAGGAATGTTTCGGCACAATTCAGTCGAGCATTAAAGTTCTTCTGGGTTAGGGTTTCACCTCGCCACTATTACATGAATGTCATTTTTGTGTTTCGGTATCTTTCAGACAGCGGAGTCATGGACAGTGACCTTGACTGATGCAAGAGAGGTCTGCATAGTTCCTTCAGTGCCATCCTTGGGACTTTGTGACTTCCTGGATGAGTCCACGCTATATGCTCTTGGTGGAGTTTTGGAAGGTCAACCACTTCTTGGAAGTTGGACCCACTGTGCCAGTTTTTTTTTTTTCATTTGGGGATAATGGATCTCACCATGGTTCTTTGTAGTCCAAGTGCCTTTGAAATAGCTTTGTAACCCTTCCCAGAGTGATGTATTTCATCTTGTATTACATGTATTTATTACATCTTCTTTATAATTTCTAGACTTACTTTGACCTTTGGTACCTTAAAGGGATCATTGGATGCGACATGCACTTTTACAAGTTGTTTGAACTGAAATGTGTGTAGGCAGTGTGTGTACACAACCACCCTATAATGATAAAAATCCACCCAGTGCTTTTAAAAAAAAAAATCCCCATAAATCATAACCCCTTTCTCAAATCAAGCCATTCTCAGCTTCTTGTCTGTGTGACGTCACACAGACCTAGGCCCCCCCATGATTGTTTGATTGACAGTAGCGTCTCAGAACAGACTGGATTGGTGTCTTACCTTAGACCCGCCCTGAGTGAGCTGACATCAGTCCGCCTTCTTCTGGAGCAGATGTAGACAAGAATGACTCCTAAGCGATTGAGGTGTTCTGTTGTTGGATGTAATAATGAACATAGCAGTCGTCATTTACTCCCGACATCTGAGCCGCTGAAGACACAGTGGATTACGTTTGTTTCTTAAGGGAATGCGGCCCCCGATCTACCTAAATGCATCTATGTTCACGCGAATCATTCGTGATCCAGCTTCACCTACAGAAGAAGTGAGTATAAGGTTTTTTATGAATCTTTGCAAATCGCCTTTCCTAATAATGTGCTAGTTAGCAAGTTTCACGATGAATGCGGCTAAAGTTTACCGTCTCTCAGAGAGGGGCTCAGAAGAGAGGGGCGGGGTCAGCAGAGCTCATTTGCATTTAAAGCGGCATGCAACAAAATGGCTTGCTCTGAAAAGAGCTGTTTTTGACAGGGTAAAAAGGGTGTTGTTTTACACTGCCATTGAGAAATTTTAACCAAAGTATGTAATAGACTTTTCATTAAGACCCTAAAGAATCATATCAACTTGTGGAAAATGGGCATCCGATGACCCCTTTAATATTTTTTAAGTGTTGATTTAATTGAAACAGTAATCAGGCCTGGGTGCATCTAGTCCAGTTTAACCCCATTACAGATGCAGTTTCATAGATATTTAGCAACTATGGGGGCAAATGTATTTATTTTTTTTTTTTTTTAACACAGGCCCAGTGAAGTACACAAGTAAGTAATTTTACAATTTGCCCATCTTACTAATCACTACTACACCACTGGATGGCACTATAAACTGAATGTTACTATCATTACCACCACTTCATGAATCATATAATACTATTTCATAATGACCACATTTTAGGATGTAATTCTAATTTAAATTCTATATATATGACATATATGACATTTTCATTTCCAATATGACCTTAAACATCTTAGACCTGCTGTTTCTTGTGGTCTTTACAGCTATTATTACAGTTATTACATTATAATCAGTTAGACAACCAAAAATCCACACAATTTGTAAACATTTCAGTATTCATAAGATGTTACCCATTACCTTTAATTAAAACGTGGAGAGTCCCCAGAAAACTTTCATTACTGGCAGGCAAGGTTATTAGCCATAAACATTGTTTTATACCACACAAGTCATATTTTTGGCAGCATTAGGTAACTTGCGGCAATGAAAATGCATTATAAGTCTTTGCAAATTAATTGTACAGAAATGGATTAAAGTAAGTTGAGGATGGTTAACCGGTTTAGTTTGCCCAGAGTGTACTACAGCCGCACAAAGTATTTGTCATAACCTCTCTGTAACCAGAGAAAGTCAGTGAAACTGACACCTGTTGTACTTCGCTTCCCCTCTCTCTGGCACTAATGCAGTATTAACAGCTTTGTGTTTCCTCTAACAAGAGTAACTTCAGCCACCTCCACAGAGATGCCTGTGTGTGTAGAGTATCTCTGACATATTGTGCACATACAATAAGCTACCTGTGGAATATGCACTGGTGGGAAGATTACGAGTTAGGGTTAGAGTTAAAACTGCAGGTGAATGCTGTCTGACTCAGAAATACAAACCAGAGCCAGTCTGTGATAAGCCAATCATCATTAAGGGTTTTTACAAATGAATTTAAACATCATCTGCTGAGCCCTTTCAGCACTCCAGACGGAAGCAGCTGCCCGGATATCATCCTTAGCTTATTTATCAGTCAACACTGATTACAAACCAGCAGATGGGTTGATCTGTGCTGAGCGGAGAAGAGTCTTTAATGCTGTCTGGACACCATCAGCTCTTATGGGGGGTTAAAGCTAGTTTACAGTGAAGAAATATAGCAAAACATTAAAGTCACACCATTATTTATCTCTAAAGGTAATTAAAGCATCTGCCTGCCTACTCATTTCTTCCATGCTTTCTTAAATGTTGATTGAGATAATCATTACAACAACAACAAAGCTCACCTTCAGCCTTGGATGACATGATAGTTTGATATATTGATACATTGATAAATGATTTATTGAGCAGATAATGCTCGTGTAGGGACTGGATCCTATAACCTTGTGAGAAGATCTCTCATGCATTTTTAATTCTCAAATGACCAACAGTCTCCCAGTTGCATTGTGCAGCTGGAAACATTGTCTCTTGTTGAAAACCTTATGGGAGTCTCATAATACGAGACTATGAACCCAAATGCAGTTTATTAAAGCAATAAAACAACAATTTGCTGGAAATTTACTCGCCACCAGGCCATCTGAGATTAGGATGAGTTTGTTTCTTCATCAGATTTGTAGAAATGTAGCATTGTATCAGTGTCTCAGCAATGGATGCTCTGCAGTGAATGGGTGCCGTCAGAATGAGAGTCGAAAGAGCTGATAAAAACATCACAATAATCCACAGCACTCCAGTCCATCAGTTAACATCTGGAGAAGCCAAAAGCTGAAACAAATCCAGCATTAAGATGTTTTTAACTAAAATACAAGTCCATAATCCATTGTAGCGATTCCTCCAGTTGCATTATCTTATATTAATAATCACTTGAAGGAGATTTAGAGTAGGAGGATGAGAATATTTAATGCAATTTTTTTCCAGTGAGCAAATATATTTCTTGGATAACTCAATGAATCAAGCAAACTTTTCCAATAAGGTAAGTGAGAGTGCCTTTCCTTGGTCACATTTGTAAACATGGAGAAAATATACAGGGTCAATAATTGCTCAGTTGGTTAATAAGAACCAACAGAATGTTGCCAAGAATGGTAGCACTTTAGTTTAGGCACCAATTCTCACTATTAACTAGTTGCTTATTAGCATGCATATTACTAGCATACTGGCTGTTTATTAGTACTTATGAAGCACATATTAATGTCTTATTCTGCAAGATCATATTTTAGATCCCTTAATCCACCCCATACCTAAACTAACAACTACCTTACTAACTATTAATAAGCAGCAAAATTAGGAGTTTATTGAGGCAAAAGTAGGTAAAATAGTGAAAATTTGACCTTAAAATAAACTGTGACCCAACGAAAAAAGTAAACTGAATATTTTTACATTACTTTGAAATCTATAAATTTACGAATATGAATAAAAGCAATTTTATACCCTTCAAAATCTAAATTTTTGGTCATAAATGTTACAGTGGGGTAAAAGGTTAAGAGGAATCAGCTTTTAATCGGTGACATGTTCTGCTTATGATTTGATATCTGATGATTCACTGGTGCAGCTGAATTGTCCCCCGCTGTCGTCTTTGTTTTGACACTCCCATGACTTTGCCTCTGGTTATGTCATGTTCAATACAGTCTCCTACATCAGCACTCCACCAGGACACCTGACTTTAGCTATAGCTGTATCATCAGTGACAGGCTTTCTGCTCTGAACAGCACTGCGAGGGTTTTTTAAAGCTACAGCACCGGAGCTGAATGCCAATGGACAAAGCTGCGCCGGCCAAACACCTGCTATTCAATGCTTACACCCTACGCTTTCTTATAGTTGTTGTAGGACCTGCTTGATGTCGTTACTGAAAAAAAAAAAAAAGAATAATAAAATGTAAATATTTTTAAACCATCAGCACACAAGTAAAGACCAGTTCCGGGGAGGGGGGGGGGGGGTGGGGGGGGTTTTAAAATATAAAACAATATCTTTATATAAAAGTCATGAATCTGGGACATTAAATTAATTCTTTAAAGTAAAAAAAAAAAAAAATTATATATATCTTATAATATTATATATAATAGATATATAAAGCCCAGTTCCTTATATGAAAGTCTATGAATCTGGACATAAATTAATGATTTAAAGTTAATTAAACAGCTAAAATATAAATGAATAAATAAATAATAAAATGTAGATTAAAAGATATTATTTCCATACATTTCCGAGATTTTTTTGTGAAGCTGTCAATGAGTATTTTTAAAGTAATGTATTCATTTAATTATATCCAGCAAAAATAAAAACAAATATAGAAAATACAAAATCCTAAAATGTATAATAAATGAATTACATAGCTATGAGACCATTTGCTAATGAAAATGTAAGGTATAAATAATTCTTTGGTGTAACAAGTTACACACGTTCTGGACATGATTTTTTTTTTAAGTCATTGTAGGATTTATTTTGAGTTAAATTTTCGCTCAGAAAATGGTCAAAAACACTGAAATAAACTTAAAAAAATTTTTTTTATTAAGATTTTTAAGTAGAATGACCTAAATACACTCTTAAAAATAGAGGTTGTTTATTGGCCTCAGTGGCTCCATTCATGGAAGCTTTTCATTCCACAAAAGGTTCTTTGTTTACAGTGGAAAAAGTTTCTTTAGATTATTAAAACGTTCTTAACACTAAGAACAATTTATTTGGTTCTTTTAAGAACTGTTCACTGAAAGGTTCTTTGGGAAACCAAAACTGTTTCTTTTATGGCATCTCTGAGAAAACCCACTTCTGGAACCTGTATTTTTAAGAGTGTAGTATTTTCTTATACTTCAATAATATTTGTTCTAGTTAATGTTATAAACTAAAGTTAAAGAGCTGTTAAGTGAGTGAGTGCTGCAGGTTTGTGACGCTGAGGCGTGGGCTCGTGAGCAGTTTCTGTGACTCAGGGTTATTCTCAGTCGCTGTAAGGTCTGTGCTCAGTCTGTCGCAGATCATGGCTGAGCGCAGAAGCGCGGACAGAGACGGTGATCTGCCGGTGTATCTGGCGCGGCCGGGCACCGCGGACCAGCTGCCGAGACAAAAATACGGAGGCTTGTTTTGTAACGTAGAAGGAGCGTATGAGAGCAAAACCATCGATTTCGACGCTCTCACTGTCGGTCAGCGGAGCTCCAGGAGCCCAAGAGCCACAAACAGAGAAGAGCTGAAGCCTTCCAAGCACCAAACCAACTTTCCTTCTTCACACAGTCAACGTGAAGCTAAAGACACGGTGCAAATAAAGCATGCGTTTGAGAAGGAAGCTCCACAACACCTGGATAAGGTATCTGTCTATCTATCTATCTATCTATCTATCTATCTATCTATCTATCTATCTATCTATCTATTATCGATCGATCTATCTATCTATCTATCTATTATCTATCATCTTAGCTATACTGTCTGTCTGTTGTCATTATCGTTGTCGGTCCTTCTGTGTCTGTCTGTCTGTCTGTCTGTCTGTCTGTCTGTCTGTCTATCTATCTATCTATCTATCATTCTATCTTATTCGATCTGTCTGTCTGTCTTGTATGTCTGTCTGTTTTCCTTGTCTGTCGTCTAATCTATACTATCTATCTATCGCTGTCTGTCGGTCTGGTCTGTCTGTCTTGTCTGTCGGTCACTATCTATCGTTCGTTATGTCTGCTGTCTGTCTGTTGGTGTGTTTGTCTGTCTGTCTATCTATCGATCTATCTATCTATCTATCTATAGTTCTGTATGTATGTCTGTTGTTGTCTGTCTGTCTGTCTGTCGTTCTGTCTGTCTTTCTGTCTGTCTGTCTATCTATCTATCGTCTATCTATCTATCGTCTGTCTATCTATCTGTCTATCTGTCTGTCTGTCTGTCTGTCTGTCTGTCTGTCTGTCTGTCTGTCTATCTATCTTTCTATTATCGATCTATCTATCGATTATCGTCGGCTGTATGTGTGTATGTCTATCTATATATCTATCTATCTATCTATCCGCTGTCTGTCTGTCTGCCTGCCTGCCTATCTATCTATCTACCTACCTACCTATCTATCTATCTGTCTATCTGTCTGTCTGTCTGTCTGTCTGTTGTCTGGCCCTGTCGGTCTATCTATCTATCTATCTATCTATCTATCTATTATCGTTCTATCTATCTATCTATCTATATATATACATTCTATCTAATCTATCTATCTAGCGATGTCTGTATGGTGGAATCTATCTATATATCTATCTATCTATTATCTATCCTATATATCGATCTATCATCTATCAATCAACTGTCTGTCTATCGATTATCATTATCTTATCTCTCTATCTATTCTTAATATTCTATTATCATCTATCTATCTATCTATCTATAAATCTATCTATCTATCTATCTATCTATCTATCTATCTTTATATGTCTGTCTGTCTGTCTGTCTTGTCGGTCTGTCTGTCGATATATCTATCTATCTATTATCGATCTATCTATCTATCTAATATCTTCTATTATTATCTATATCTCTCTATCTCTCGATAAATGCTATCTATCTATCTATCTATCTATATATTATCTATCTATCTATCTTCTATACATACCTATTATCTATCTATCACTATCTATCTATTACTGTTGTCCTATCATTTCTATATTATATCTATCGATCTTATCTTCTATCATACCTACCTAACTATCTATCTATCTATATATCTATCTATCTATCTATCTATTTCTATCTACATATCTATCTATCGTCTGACTAATCTATCTATCTATCTATATCTATCGATTGTCGATCATTAAAACCAATGTATGCTTTCAATTCTGTACCAAGTAAAGTAGGTAATGTAATTCAGTCTTGTAACGCGTGTAAAGTGTTTTGGAGATCTAGAATGAAAGGTGTTTGTAAGCTAATGAAGTTAGAGATGGTTCAAATTACTAACAACTTCAGAATATAGCGCAGCAGTTTGAAGTCATACTGTATATGCCGAGGCCTACAAATTTCTTGATGGAATGGCTTGACTCTAATCATTTAGCTGGTTTGTTTGATTAAGAGATTTAATGAGCATGAAAAATGATTATTTTCAATCGTAATTCCTTCCATGGTCATCGTTTGACATATTTTATATTGATTCTGTAGGTAGATACTTACAGAGTGTTAATGAAATTAATGCAAACAACCTTTTACCAATGACATAAAAATAATGGACCTTTTCATACAGTTGTGACACTTAGTTCATATCTTTATCAGGTGGGGAAAACAATTGTCCGTTTAGTTTTTTGTCTTAATAGCGTTGTAAGCTCCAAGTTAACTCTGCTTCCAAACATTATTGTAAACACTCATATACTGTAATATCTATATATATATATATATTCTGTCAACTATTAAGCGATTATAAGCCAACAATAAAAAGTTTTTGTTTATGTAATATATTTGTGTGTACTGTGTATATTTATTATATGTAGACAAATACACAAAAATCCATGTATATATTTAAGAAAATATGTTATGTTTATATATTAAATATATTTTATATAAAATAAATTATATGAATATAAATATACACATGTAAATACATGTAAATATTTTCAAAAAATATACTGTATGTGTGTATTTATATATACATAAAAAATATACACAGAACACACACATATAATATGTAAACACAAAACTTTTATTTGGATGAGGTAATCGCGTTTAATCATTTGACAGACTCAATATATATATATATATATAGGTATATTCAGTGTTTATTATTGAACAATATAGTTACACAAAACACAGAGTTATTCAAATAGGATTCATACATGTATTAACCTCTATATATGTCCACATTGTGATATATAAAATAAATAAAATATTTATTAGAAAATACAGGCTATTTTTAAAAGGTGAGATCATTTTCTAGTGGTTGCATATTCCATTTCACTATTCTACGGGAAAAGAAGAAAGTTTGGACTTGTTTTTGAGCGTGCCCTTTGTGAAGATATTGAATCACACACTGACTGCTGTCAGGTGATGCACTGGAGACTCTTATTATGTGGGCTTGATTTAATAGACATTTGTCTGAATCCAGCTCAAACTCTTTCATCAGTAATATTCCTGATGTAAGCAGCTGCTCCTTTCCAGAGAATTGAAATGATTAAATAATTTGCTCATATAATCAAATTCATGCTGGATGCACATGCTCCTTTGTTACCGTTTACAAAGTGTCTCGTTGTTTATGTTTATTTATTTAAAAGGAGGGTTAATACTCCAGATGAAGGTTTATTTTAATTAATTAATTAATTGATCCATTAAATATATTTTTTTTACATTTCAAAGTGGCGTAAAAACAGCCCTTAACTATATCTAAAAATATTGTTCCCCAAGAAAGTAGACGTTCATTATGATATTTAATTATTAGTTTAATTATTATATTCCTACATACCTGTATATTTGCAATTCGTTGAATCTGTCCGTGCAGAATAATTTTACTAATTTTGTAAGTAAGGTTGTGTTTCTTTCAAATGTAAATGTAAGATCTTCTGTAGATGCAAAGTTATATATATACAGTACTTGTTCTGAGTGTCTTAATCAAGCATCGCCATCTAGTGGACAGGAATTATTGCTGACTCAACAAGAAATGTTAACTTGTACACTTTTATTAATACACGGCCTGATTTGGATGTATAATGTGCAGATACTATACTGTGTCATTACACATTTTGCATGGTTAAGTCAATTAGGGATAAACTAATAATAGCAAGGAGTGTAACTAATGCAGATGCAGAGGCCACATTAGGTCAACCCAAGCATCCTCACATAATTTCATCCCTTTGCATTACGCAAATCTCTATGAAGTTCTTTTTTCAGTTGCTAAGACCCATTTCTCAATACTTAAGTCACTTTTCAAAACTCTTCACACAGTTCTGCTAACCCACTTTCATTTCTGCACAGCAGATACAAACTGCACTAAAACGACCAAAACACTTTATACAGGTTTCAAATGAACTCATCTGTCATGAGTCATCCCTCATAAAACACTGCCCTAAAACACTAACAACACATAGTGCACAGTGTTTTCTTCTTTAAAATGTCTTTACAAAACAAGGATGGCACTCTCTACTCACTGCAGTATTTGTTACATCTGAATAATTTACATTACAGTACAACATTACTCCTAAGTTTCCCATTTTGTGTATAGATGGTGATGAAATAGAAAGACAAAAACTTGTCTAAGTGTTCAGCTACATCGAATTGTTTGGATAGTATTTCTTTTTTTTTATTTGGAATATATTTCAGTATGGTATTACTGTAGAATTGTAAGAAATTGCTGTGTGTTTTTGAACTTTTAACAGTTTTGGAAAGATTTGTAAAAGTGCAAATTGTAGGAACCTGTAGGTTCCTAGATTTTTTGGCAATGGTTGCATCCGAGACAGAAAAATATCAATGTAATTTGAAAGATGTGGTCATTTAATGTATTTTATGCCAAAGCAATGATAAATGATCCACAGTTGAACCCACATAGACCTCTGTTGTGCTCACTGTGTGAAAAAGTGACCTTAGTATTGAGAAGTATTGGATCAAATCTCAAAAATGGGTTGTACAAAAGAAAAAAAAAAGATGTATCTGGATCATTGTGATGCAATCCTATTTTGATTTGAAAAACCAGCAGAAAAGTAAGATGGGTTACCTGATCCTAGATAGCAAAATATGGGATTTCCACAATTTTTGAACCTATGGCTCCATTTCTCAAAACTTTACACACAAAACACACACGCAACATTCAAAATGTCACACACATCTTGCAAAAGCAAACACATCTTTCAAAACTATTTTAACTCTTCTAGAAATTGTATTTTTGCACACAAAATTAAATAATTCGCCACATACACGCCAAACTACACACAGATGTGAAAAATGTAAAACACCTCTCTTGTGTGCTTTTGCTTGTTCAGCATCGAGAAGCACAGGAGTTTGTCACAGCACTCGCACACATGCATATGCACACATACACTTATGCAGCTGACTGACTCATACTGAACGTGACCAGCTTGAAATGCCCTATTGGACTTGTTATATGCGCATATTGACACTATTGACTTTACAGCAGAATTTGAATTAGATTCTTTTGTGAAGCTGCTGTGAAACAATCTATCTTTGTATAAAGCGCGTTTGACTTGGTTTGTATGCATATTCTGTGTGTGTGTGTGTATATAGATATATACCGAATATGCATACAACACAGATGCATAGTCAATGTGTGTGTGTATAAATCACTGTACACATTTATTCCACATATACTGTATTATAGACACGGACACAGTTTTCATAATTTTCGGCTCTGTATTCCCCCAGCAACAGAATTAAAGGGGTCATATGATACGATATTTTCCTTTCTCTTTGGAGTGTTGCAAGTTCTTGGTGCATAAAGAAGATCGGTAAAGTTGCAAAGACTAAAGTCTCAATCCAAAGAGATATTCTTCATAAAAATTCAGAGTCAGCCACGCCTACCTAAAACAGATCGTTCTAACATGCCCCACATGTCTACCTCATTATGTGGGAAGATTTGCATAACGCCAAGCAAATGTCCACGCAAAGAAAGAAGGCGTGGTTTCAGTAACCGCAGTTATTGTTGAAGCAGCATGTCAGGGAGACGCTGTGTTTCAGTGCGAAAGTAAAAGCACTTTATTTGGCCTTCCGGAGGTAGATGCATTTAGGAATCATTGGTTTTAGATTTATTTACAACAGAACAGCACAGTCCAGATGTTTGAATTTGTGCAACGCACAGTTTTCACAGTTTTTTGAACCTAGAAGAGTACAAGGCTTGCTGTGCACAAAGGCTATTTCAAAAAAAAATAAAAAATACTGAGTCAATTCTGACTTGCTATGAACAATCTGGCGCTTCTGATCAGCGACTGTATAGAGTGGGTACGGAAAGTATTCAGACTCTCTTAAAATTTTCACTCTTTGTTATATTTTAGACATTTGCTAAAATCATTTAAGTTAATTTTTTCCCCTCAATGTACACACAGCACCCCATATTGACCAGAAAAACACAGAATTGTTGAAATTTTTGCAGATTTATAAAAAAAGAAAAACTGAAATATCACATGGTCCTCTAAGTATTCAGACCCTTTGCTCAGTATGTAGTAGAAGCACCCTTTGAATCTAATACAGCCATGAGTCTTTTTGGGCAAGATGCCAACAAGTTTTTTCACACCTGGATTTGGGGATCCTCTGCTATTCCTCCTTGCAGATCCTCTCCAGTTCTGTTAGGTTGGATGGTAAACGTTGGTGGTCAGCCATTTTTAGGTTTCTCCAGAGATGCTCAATTGGGTTTATTCAGGGCTCTGGCTGGGCCGTTCAAGAACAGTCACAGATTTGTTGTGAAGCCACTCCTTTGTCTTGTTGGAAGGTAAACCTTCAACCCAGTCTGAGGTCCGAGCACTCTGGAGAAGGTTTACGTCCAGGACATCTCTGTACTTGGCCGCATTCATCTTTCAACCATTGCAACCAGTCGTCCTGTCCCTGCAACTGAAAAACACCCCCACAGCATGATGCTGCCACGCACCATGCTCACTGTTGGACTGTATTGGACAGGTTTGAGCCGTGCCTGGTTTGGCATCCACACTGACCTGCGTTAGGACATTAAGGCCAAAAAGTTCTATCCTGGGGCCTCATCAGACCAGAGATCTTATTTCTAACCATCTGGAGTCCTTCAGGTGTTTTTTAAAGCAACTCCATGCGGGCTCTCATGTGTCTTTACACGGAGGAGAAGCTTCCGTCGGGCCACTCGGCCATAAGGCCCCGACTGGTGGAGGGCTGCAGTGAGGGTTGACTTTCTACAACTTTCTCCCATCTCCGACTGCATCTCTGGAGCTCAGCCACAGTGATCTTGGGTTCTTTCTTCTTCTTTTACCTCTCTCACCAAGGCTCTTCTACCCCGATAGCTCAGTTTAGCCGGACGGCCAGCTCTAAGAAGGGTTCTGGTCGTGTTTGTTGTGTTGTTTGTCGTACTGTCCCAAACGCTTCCATTTAAGGAGTATGGAGGCCCCTGTCTCTAGGTAACCTTAAGTGCCGCCGAATTTTTTTTAACCTTGGCCAATCTGTGCCTTGCCCACAATTCGTCTCGAGCTCTTTCAGCAGGTCCTTGACCTCAGTATTCGCATTTGCGCTGACATGCACTGGAAGGCTGTAAGGTCTTATATAGACAGGTGTGTGGCTTTCCTAATCAAGTCAATCAGTATAATCAAACACAGCTGAACTAAAATGAAGGTGTAGGACCATCTCAAGGATGATTAGAAGAAATTGACAGCACCTGAGTTAAATATATGATTGTCACAGCAAAGGGTCTTAATACTTAGGACCATGTGATATTTCAGTTTTTTCTTTTTTAATAAATCTGCAAAATGTCAACAATTCTTGTGTTTTTCGTCAATATGGGTGGTTGTGTGTACATTAATGCGAAAAAAAAATGTAACGTAATGAATTTTAGCAATGCTGCACTATAACAATCGTAACAATTTAGGGGGTCTGCTACTTGCCGTACCACGGTATGTTGTTATTAGTTTAAGTATTTGCTATTTGACTGTTCAAATGCGGAGTTTTGCGCAGAGCAGAGTAACGCGTCGTGTTGTGTGTGTGTGACGTGTGTGTTGATGTAGTGTTTGTGTGTCTGTCGAGTCTGTGTGTTGGGAGGCTGTGTGTGTGTTTTTGTGTGTGTGTGTCTGTGTGTGTGGGTGTTTGTGTGTGTGTGTGTTTGTTTGTGTGTGTGTTTGTTTGTGTGAGTGAGTGTGTGTGTGTGAGGGTGTGTGTGTTGTGTGGGTGTGTGTGTGTGTGGTTGATGTGAGTGTGTGTGGTGTGTGTGTGGTGTGTTGTGTGTGAGGGTGAGGGTGGGGGGGGGGTGGTGGGTGTGTGTGTGAGGGTGTGTGGGGTGGTGTGTGTGTGTGTGTGGGCTTTGTGTGTTGTGGGTGTGGTGTGTCAAGGCACGTCAAGTCACCTTTATTTTTATATAGCGCTTTTAACAACACAGACTGTGTCAAAGCAACTGAACAGCATTAAATAGGAAAATAGTCAATAATGCAAAATACAATAGTAAACACTCATTTTTCAGTTAAAGACAGTTGAATTCAGTGATGTCAACATTCAGCTCAGTTTAAATAATATCTTTGCAATCCTGTCAACGATAACGCTGGAAATGAAGAGTCCCCAACTAAAGCAAGCCAGAGGCGACAGCGGCAAAGAAACAAAACTCCATCGGTGACAGAAATGGAAAAAGAACCTTGGGAGAACCCAGGCTCATCGTGGGGCCCAGTCGCCTCCTGACGCGATTACGAACCAAGCAGTACGGACAAATCAATATAAGACGTAATAAAAAAGACGATGAACACTATTAACAGCAATGATTATGTGTTGCGATCAAACTTATAGCAAAATTTGTTAGTTCTGTGTGTTGTTTCAGGGTTGGCATTATCTGAGGTTCTCTGAGGGGTTGGCATCATCTCTTCCTAGGTGTTCTGGATCCAGACTGAAGCTTTTGTAAATCCTAGTTACCACGGGATGTCAATCCAGTGGCAAAAACGGAGAAACAAATAGAGACTTAATTAGCGTAGCTGCTGTTCCAACCAGGCAAAAGTGATTTGTTTAACCCAAACTAAAGAATAATAATGTGCGTTTGATCAGATATAACTGACGTACAAGATTATGAGATGCTTTGTGAATGCTTGGCTAAAGAGATGTGTTTTTAATTTAGATTTAAACAGAGAGAGTGTGTCTTAACCCCGAACGGTATCAGGAAGGCTAGTCCAGAGTTTGGGAGCCAAATGCGAAAAAGCTCTACCCGGAGCTTGGACCTAGGGGTGAGGCTGGGTACCAAAAGTCCAGAATTTTGCGACCTTAGGAGCGTGATGGATTGTAGCGTGGTAGAAGCCTAGTTAGGTACGCAGGAGCTAACCCATTAAGGGTCTTATAGGCAAGTAATAATATTTTGTAACTGATACGACCTTAACAGGTAGCCGGTGCAGAGACTGTAAAATTGGGGTAATTTGATCTTTTTTTTTTTTGACCTGGTAAGGACTCTAGCCGCTGCGTTTTGGACTATCTGTAGCTTGTTTATTGAAGATGCAGGACAACCAGCTAGCAGTGCTTTACAATAGTCCAGTCTAGAGGTCATCAATGCATGGACTTGCTTTTCTGCATCAGAAACAGGTATCATGTTTCGTAACTTGGCAATGTTTCTAAGATGGAAGAATGCTGTTTTTGTAACATGGGAAATATGATTTTCAAAAGACAAGTTGCTATCTAATATAACACCCAGATTTTTGACTGTATAGGAAGTAACCGTGCATCCGTCTAGTTGCAAATCGTAATCCAAGAGATTCTGTGTACTGTTTTTTTTGGTCCAATAAGTAATATCTTTGTCTTATCCGAATTTAATAGTAGAAAATTATTGGTCATCCATTCTTTACATTTTTAACACCTCCGTTAGCTTAGATAATTTAGAAGTTTCATCTGGTCTTGTTGAGATATATAGTTGAGTATCATCGGCATAACAGTGGAAACTAATCCCGTATTTTCTAATTATATTACCAAGGGGCAACATGTATATCGAAAATAGCAGAGGACCTAGGACAGATCCTTGTGGCACTCCATATTTTACTGGTGATAATTGAGATGACTCCCCATTTAAATGAACAATGTGGTAGCGATCGGACAGGTAGGATCTAAACCATCTTAAGGCCTGCCCTTGAATACCTGTATAGTTTTGTTATCGATCTATGAGTATGTCATGATCTATAGTTTCGAATGCAGCACTAAGATCAAGTAAAACTAGCAATGAGACACAGCCTTGGTCTGACGCAAGAAGCAAGTCATTTGTAATTTTAACAAGTGCAGTTTCTGTGCTATGGTGGGGCCTGAAACCTGACTGAAATTCTTCATAGAGATCATTTTTTTTGCAGGAAGGAGCACAATTGAGCAGACAACTTTTTCTAAAATTTTAGACATAAAAGGAAGATTTGAGATGGGTCTGTAATTAGCCAGTTCACTAGGATCTAGTTGTGGTTTCTTAATAAGAGTCTTAATGACCGCCAGCTTGAATGGTTTTGGGATGTGGCCTAAAGACAACGGCGAGTTAATAATGTTGAGAAGTGGTTCTTCTGCTACAGGTATCAACTCTTTTAGTAATTTAGTGGGTATAGGATCTAACAGGCATGTTGTTGGTTAGATGCAGTGATAAGTTTATTTAGTTCTTCCTGTCCTATAGTTGTAAAGCACTGCAGTTTATATTTTGGTGCGATAAATTAAGCTGAAGTATTATATGCTGTAGAATATACATTTGTTATTGTATTTTTGATGTTATCTATTTTATCAGTGAAGGAATTCATAGTCATTACTTTTAAACTGTGAGGGAATATTTAGATCTGGTGGTGTCTGGTTATTTGTTAATCTTGCCACTGTGCTAAATAAAAACCTTGGTTTGTTTTGGTTATTTTCTATGAGTTTTTGGATATGCTCGGCCCTGGCAGCTTTTTGAGCCTGTCTATAGCTGGACATACTGGTTTTCCACGCAATTCTAAAAACTTCCAAATTAATTTTTCTCCATTTGCGCTCAAGACTACGAGTGTTTTTTCTTGAGAGAATTGGTATTACTGTTGTACCATGGCGCAGTACATTTTTTCTCTAACCGTTTTCAATTTGATGGGGGCAACAGCTTCTAATGTATTAGAGAAGATAGTGCCCATGTTGCTAGTTTTTTCGTCTAGTTCATGTGTACTTATTGTACACAGAGCAGTTGAGATAAATCAGGCAGGTTATTTGTGAATCTGTCTTGGTGGCTGGAACAATAGTTCTGCCTGGACGATAACGCGGAGCCATATATTTAATATTAGTAATACGCAGCATGCATGATACAAGGATATGGTCAGTAACATCATCACTTTGAGTTACTATATCTATATCAGTAAGATCAATTCCATGCGATATAATTAATTCTAGCGTATGATTAAAACGATGAGTGGTCCCGGTGACGTTTTGCTTGACTCCAATAGAGTTTATTAGGTCAGTAAACGCAATTCCTAATGCATCATTTGTATTATCAACGTGAATATTAAAATCTCCGACTATTAGCGCTTTATCAACAGTAACCAACATGTCTGAGAGGAAATTTGCAATTTTTTTTAGGAAATCTGTATACGGCCCTGTTGGTCTATACACAGTAGCCAGAGCAATAGATACGATAGATTTATTTTGCATATATGACAGTGTAACATTGAGCATTAGTATTTTGAATGAGTTAAACCTGTATACTGTCTTCTGAGTAACATTGAGAATATCACTATATATTGTTGCAACACCGCCACCAAGACTAGTCTGACGGGGCTCATGCTTATAACATTAGCTTGGTGGAGTAGACTCATTTAGTCCAATATAATCATTAGGTTTTAGCCAGGTTTCAGTCAAGCCGAGTACATCAAAACGATTATCTGTGATCAGTTCATTTTACAATAATGCTTGTGTGTTTGAGTGTGTTTGTGTGTGTGTGTGTGTGGGGTGTGTGTGTGGTGTGTGTGTGTGTGTGTGGTGTGAGTGTGAGTGTGAGTGTGTGGTGTGTGTGTGTGTGTTTGAGTTTGAGTGTGTGTGTGTGTGTGAGGGGAACAGGGTCACATCACAGGAGAGTGAACCGCTCCCGTCATACAGCATAAGAGCACGTCGATGTTCCTTAACCGGAAGCGTTTGAAGAGGCGGGGCATAGAGGACCTACAATAATGTACAGTATTTGAAAAATATGTGTTTTTTGAACATTAAAGCATACATATTCTGTTACACCAAATACACAAAATAACGATCTTTAAAATAGCATAATATGACCCCCCTAAAAATGAACACATTCAAGATAACTTGAAGTGCGCTTTTAAAGGGCACTTATTATGCCCCTTTTTACAATATGTAATATTAGTCTCTGGTGTCCCCAGAATGTGTCGGTGAAGTTTCAGCTCAAAATACCCCAAATACCATTTATTATATCGACGTTTTCTGCGAAGCAAACATCGTTGCCGCGTATCATAAAGTGGCTGTCACAGGCATGAGTACTAAACTAAGTTCTCATTCACACAAGTTTGTTAAAAACACGCATGAGTTACAAAAACACAGTCGGTTATGGTTGTGAAGTAAACATCTGGAAAAGGAATCGCATGTATTTGATCTGTGTATTAAGTGACATCAGCATAATATACTGTACCTATACGGCTGCTGTCTATGCTATTAATATGACCCAAAAAATTAAATATAAGCAGAGAATCACTTACTGCTCTGGACTGAATAACATCTATAACTTGAATGAGAAGACATTTCTTACTTGAATGTTGCTTTTATGCTGCTTTTACATCTCTAGCGTGAAGATAAACCTGGCGTTGGGTGCTGCTCACTCAGGGCGTTGTCTCGCTAGATTACGCCGGGTCAATCAACAATTTTGGGCGGTGCTTGTAAGTGTGAGTCCACTTTACGGAATTCGTGAAACTGCTCTGAGACCGGCTAATGCAGAGCCCAACTGCCACCCATTTTGTCTGCCTGTCGAGGAAATTTTGTTGCGTTGTCGCATATGAGAGACAGCAAGAAACCAAAGCTATCCCCTATTCGTTTAGTCTGCGACGCGGACCGTTTATCAGCCTCGGGACCGCGACGCACACAAAACTTGTCCCGAGGTCTCGTTGAAACAAAGTTGATTTTCGGGACATTGTTTACAGCACAGCGCTGCGAAGATCCAGTGAGAACCTTTGAATCCGCTCAGAGAATGAATAAAAGGTGCTGCGAAATCTCTAGTGAAATTCCTTCAAATTCTGCACAAACTCCGTGTTATACACAGATCAGACAGCACGGACGCAGAAAACCATAAGCAGGTAATGCGAACCATGGTGCTGTGCCGAAATATTCAAATTTTATACAATTATTCATTTCAGGGTTTTGTAAACCGCCTGTTCAGCGAGAAATTCAAGCATTTCAAGACTACAAGCATTTCACCCACGTACAAGCGTTTTCCCAGCACTGTAGCTCCTACATGATCCCGCTTGAATGTTATTTTTCAATGGGTGACCCAAATATACTGTGTGAACAAACACTTATAAAATTTCAAAACTACATCACTCACCATTAGATGCACAATGAGCAATTATTGCATTAGGGCGTAGTCATTCATTTATAACTTTTCCTTAATTTTGAAAAGGGACAATAATTATAAAATATCAATCATCAAGAATCTGATTTTTGTCACAATAGGTTTGCTCTTTTTGTGTAGTGAGTCCGAAAAAGTCACAAAGGGCTTTGGAAAACCAACGTTTCTTCAATTTGCGCTAATCAACATAACACTGAGTTGTTTCAGTTCCATATAGACTCTAGAAGATTACTTCTACATTTAATAAGAGTACAATATATGTCTTTTCTACATAAAAATTAGGTTTTGCACATGTTACTGTTGTTAATAAAATACATTTTGTTTGTTTCCCAACTCAAGCTTAGTGCTTTACTGTAAAATGTGTATAAACATGAAATAAACAAAAAATGAACATATAATATTATTAGTAACTGCACTTGTTAATGCAAAACAAAAGTAATTTTATCATCATATATATATTTGTCATATCCCTCTGAAATTAAAATAATACTGCACATTGCAATTTCTATGAGTTGTCTATTTATTATCAAAGCATTTGTCAGTAATACAGTTAAAATTGGGAAAATATGTGTGTAAAAATAGTTAGTCTGGAGTCCTGTAATGATATGGGGATTATAAAAAAGGAGTGGGTGGATTTTTATCATTATAGTGTGGTTGTGTACATGCACTGCCAACACACATTTATGTCCAAGCAACATGTGAAAGTAAATTTTGCATAATAGGTGCCCTTTAAGCTTTAATTCAAGGGGTTGAACAAAAATATAACATACAATACTAAGGAATAACAACCGTTTTTATACACAGTCCCCATGGGCTGAAATGTAATTGGACAAATAAATAAAATGTTCATTTTTAATATTTTGTTGAGGATCCTTTGCAGGCAATGACTGCCTTAAATCTGGACCTGTTGGACATCAACAGAGACTGGGTTTCCTTCTTTGTGACTCTTTGCCAGGCATTTGCTGCAGCTGACTTCAGTTATTGTTTGTTTGTGGGTCTTTCTGCCTTTAGTTTTGTCTTCAGCAAGTGAAGTGCATGCTCAGTTGGTCAGGAGATTGACTTGGCCATTGCATAATAATCCACTTTTTTATCTTCAAAAACTCCTGGGTTGCTTTTGCTGTATGTTTTGGGTCATCGTCCATTTGTACTATGAAGCGCCGTCCAATCAGCTTTGCTGCATTTGGCTGAATCTGGGCAGACAGTATATCCTTATACACTTTAGAATTCATCCGGCTGCTTCTGTCTTCTGTCACGTCATCACTAAACACCAGTAACCCAGTGCCACTGGAAGCCATGCATGCTCATGCCATCACACTGCTCATCACTTCACAGATGATGTTGTGTGCTTTGGATCATGAGCTGTTCCAAGCCTTGTCCATACTTTTTTCTTCCCGTCATTCTGATACAGCTTGATCTTAACTTCAGTCATCCAAAGAATGCTTTTCCAGAAGTGGTCTGGCTTTTTTAGATGTTTTTTGTCAAAGTCTAATCTGGCCTTGTTTGCAGCTTGTGGTGAAGCCTCTGTGTTTGCTCTGGTGAAGTCTTCTCTTGATCGTAGACACGTCTGTCTCCTGGAGAGTGTTCTTCTCTTGGCTGGATGTTGTGAAAGGGTTTTTCTTTACCATGGCGAGGATCCTCCGATCATCCAGCACTGTTGTCCTCCGTGGACATCCAGTTCTTTTTATGTTTCTGAGCTCACCAGTGCCTTCTTTTTTTCTCAGAATGTACCAAACTGTTGCTTCAGCCTCTCTTAATGTTCCTGCTATCTCTCTGATGGATCTGTTTTGTTTTTGAAGCCTAACAACTGTCTGTTTCACTTGTATGGAAAGATCCTTTGACCGCATGATGTGGGTTCACAGCAACAGCTTCCAAATGCAAAAGACACACTTAGAATCAACTCCAGATCTTTTATCTGCTTAATTGATATAGACGTAACAAAGGAATAGCCCACATCTGTCCACGAAACAGCTTTTGAGTCAATTGTCCAATTACTTATGGTCCCTTGAAAAAGGGGGAGGTACATATTAAAGAGCTGTAATTCCTTAACCTTTCCTCCAGTTGTGATGAGAATGCACTCAAATTAAAGCTGACAGTGTGCACTTTAAGCCCATATTCATACTGTAACTTGGCGTTTTGTTGGTTATTGGGGGTAACTTTAATAGTTTTGTCAGCAGGCTAAAATAAAACAAATTGTTGGCCTGTGTCCAAATATAGAGGACCTAACTTTATGTGTGTGTATGTACATACACACACACACACACACACACACACTCTGTAAACACTGTAATTTCTCTTCAGAAATCCAAGAGGGTAAAAATAATTTCTTTCTTAAAACACTGAGTTTTGATTTCTAAGTGAACGAAATGATGTGTAAGTGTTTTCACACATGATCACTGGCTGTAGGTCATCAGTAAATGAGTGTTGCATTGAAATGGCAGTGTTTCCCAAATGAAACACAAGAGCTGTTAGTTTCAAAGAATGTGTGTATTGTAGAGAACTGTGTTTAGTGTTTAGAACTGAGTTTTGCAAAAAGTTTGTTTTACAATAGAAAACTGAGTTTAAAGCATGTAATGTGATTGTAGTTTTGCAGACTTGTCTAAAGATTAGGTGTATGAGTGAATGGTTTCACTAAGTGGGCCTCAAGTACCACTTTAGTGTCTAAGCAATTTTTAAAAACTGTAACATATTGCTTTATCAGAAGGGAGTAATTATGCTTAATATAGTGTGGACATAAATTAGGCTTTTGATCCACATAATACATTTGGTCTGATGTGAGAAAACATGTACAGTATAGCTGATCTGGAATGAGACAAATGTAGTAGAAATGTTGACTATACTACACTATACTATACTATACTATACTATACTTGTGAGGACCAAATGTCCTCACTTATATTGTGAAATACTTTGTTGTGTGTGTGTGTGTGTGTTTGTTTGTGTGTTGTGTGTGTGTGTGTTTGTGTGTGTTTATATATGTGCTGTAATGTGATTGTACGTTATATAATGTGTTGTGCAGGGCGTAGATTACGCGGGGGACGTGTCCCCCCACTTTTAATATCACGTAAATTCGTCCCCCGCACTTTTTCGGGCAAGTGTGTTCGCATAGAGGTTTTCAAGAGCCGGTGTGAATAAATATAGATTTAAATTCAAAGAGACAGGATAGTCTGTGCATGATCTGATGTTTTATTCGGACCCAGAATAAGGCCAGATGAACATCGTGGAGCACTAAACACTTCATACTCGAAGCCGGAGGCGCTCTCGCGCAGAAAGTCGTACGAGGAGATCCCTAATATGGACAAAAGCGTCCAGCTATCGCTGTATGAAAACAGTTGTTTTCACAGAAAACAGAAACGTTTGGAAACATGAAGACATTAAACATACGATTGCGACAATATATGGTTTATTTGTGTTTGTCAAGTCATCTCCAATTAATAAATAAAGTATATGAACAATGCAGTGCTATTGACATAGCATTTATTACAGTATATAACCTATTCTGCCTTATTATGTGATAAAAAAGTGTTTGTAGTATATAAACAAATCATTATTATTGTTTATTGTCCAGCAGTTATCTGATTTCTACGCCAATTAAAAGCTAGAAATTAGAAAATTAAAGTTGCCTATACACTACCAGTCAAAAAGTTTTTGAATAAGTCCTGTTCGGTTCACCAAGCCTGCATTTAGTTGATACAAAGTACGCAAAACAGTAAAATGTTGATCATATTTTTGCTACTATGGAAATAACTATTTTCTATTTAATATATTTAAAATGTACTTTATTGTGATTTCAAAGCTAAATTTTCAGCATCCATTACTCCAGTCCACGTCCTTCAGATCATTCTGATATTCTGATTTGCTGTCAAACATTATTAATATTATGATGTTGAAAACAGCTGAGTATATTTTTTTCAGGTTTCTTTGATGAATAGAAAGTTCAGAAGAACCGCATTTAGGCTATCTTGCTAAATAAAAGTGTTCATTTCTATCATTTATTTTCCAAAAAAATAAAAATTATACTGACTTTAAGCTTTTGAATGGTATAGTGTATAATTTTACAAAAGCTTTTTTATTTCAGATAAAAGCTGATCTTTAGGTCTTTCTATTCATCAAAGAATCCTGAAAAATTTACTCAAATGTTTTAAATATTGATAATAATAATAATTAAAAAAGGTGTCTTGAGCAGCAAATCAGTATATTATAATGATTTCTGAAGAATCATGTGACACTGAAGACTGTAGTAATGATGCTGAAAATACAGCTTTAAACACAGCAATAATTTTAAAATATATTCAAATAGAAGCAGTTCTTTTAAATTGTAATAATAATTCACAACATTACTGCTTTTGCTTACCTTGAATATCTCTATCTAAATTTCGGTCCCCTCCCTTCTGAAATAATTGCTAACGCCCGTGTGTAAGCAGTGTTTGGTGTGTGTTGTGTGTGTGCCATGTGTGTGTGTGGGTGTGTAGGTGTGAGTGCGAGTGGGGGTGTGGGTGTTGTGTGTGTGTGTGTGTATATATAGAGTGGGTACGGAAAGTATTCTGACCCCATTAAATTTTTCACTCTTTGTTTTATTGCAGCCATTTGGTAAAATCATTTCAGTTATTTTTTTTCCCTCCTTAATGTACACACAGCACCCCACATTGACAAAAACACAGAATTGTTGACATTTTTGCAAGTTTATTAAAAAAGAAAAACTGAAATATCCCATGGTCTTATTTCGTTTCAAGCACCCTTTTGATCTAATACAGCCAGAGTCCTTTTTGGGGAAAATGCAACAAGTTTTTCACACCTGGATTTGGATCTCTGCCATTCCTCTTGCACCTGCAGCTGAAAAACACCCCCACAGCCTGCTGCTGCCACCACCATGCTTCACTGTTGGGACTGTATTGGACAGGTGATGAGCGGTGCCTGGTTTTCTCCACACATACCGTTTAGAATTAAGGCCAAAAAGTTCTATCTGGTCTCTCAGAAAGAGAATCTTATTTCTCCACCATCTTGGAGTCCTTCATGTGTTTTTTAGCAAACTCCATGCGGGGTTTCATGTGTCTTGCACTGAGGAGAGGCTTCTGTCTGGCCACTCTGCCATAAAGCCCTGACTGGGGGAGGGCTGCAGTGATGGTTGACTTTCTACAACTTTCTCCCATCTCCCCACTGCATCTCTGGAGCTCAGCCACAGTGATCTTTGGTTTCTTCTTTACCTCTCTCACCAAGGCTCTTCTCCCCCGATTGCTCAGTTTGGCTGGACGGCCATTTCTAGGAAGGGTTCTGGTCATCCCAAACGTCTTCCATTTAAGGATTATGGAGGCCACTGGGCTCTTAGGAACCTTAAGTGCAGCAAATTTTTTTGTAACCTTGGCCAGACTGTGCCTTGCCACAATTCTGTCTCTGAGCTCTGCAGGCAGTTCCTTTGACCTCATGATTCTCATTTGCTCTGACATGCACTGTGAGCTGTAAGGTCTTATATAGACGGGTGTGTGTGGCTTTCCTAATCAAGTCCATCAGTATAATCAAACACAGCTGGACTCAAATGAAGGTGTAGAACCATCTCAAGGATGATCAGAAGAAATGGACAGCACCTGAGTTAAATATATGAGTGTCACACAGCAAAGGGTCTGAATACTTAGGATCATGTGATATTTCGGTTTTTCTTTTTTAATAAATCTGTAAAAATTTCAACAATTCTGTGTTTTTTTGTCAATTTGGGGTGCTGTGTGTACAATAATGAGGGGAAAAAAATACTTAAATGATTTTAGCAAATGGCTAAAATATAACAAAGAGTGAAAAATTTAAGGGGTCTGAATACTCTCCGTACCCACGGTAATGTGTTTGTAGTGAGTTGTTTTACGTTTATCTATGTGTGTAGTCGTGTTTAAATAGGTGTGTATGTGATTGGTTACGTTTATATGGTCTGTGTGTGGGGGAGTGTGTGTTGTGGGTGTGTGGTCTTTGTGTGTGTCTGTGTGCGTATATCTGTGTCTATGTTCAGTGTGTGCTACGTTGATTATGTGTGTTGTTGTTTATATATTGTGTATTGAGTGTGTACTTTTATCTCCGGGTGTGGTGTGTGTGTGGTGTGATGTGGTCTGTGTGTGTGTGTGTGTGTGTGTTTATATATGTGTGTATGTGAGTGTGTGTACGTTTATATATGTGTGTGTGTTTATATATGTGTGTATGTGAGTGTATATGTTTATATGTCTGTGTGTGTGTGTGTGTGCGTGAGAGAATGTGTGTGTGTGTGCGTTTATTCGTGTCGGTCGTGTGTAGTGGTTTATTATTTGTGTATGTTGAGTGTTTGTCCATATATATCGTTATAGGTGTGTGTGTTGGTGCCGTGTGTTTGGTTATATATAGGCTGTTTTTTGTGTGTGTGTGTGTGTGTGTAGAGGGGGGTGGGCTCTGCTCAGACAAAGAGACACATGGCAGGGTGCAGCTCAGCAGCTGTTCTCCGGACCACACTCCTCTTTTGTTCATCATCAGTGTGATGATGACAGTGTCTAGGCCTTGATTACGAAAGTCTTTGCCCGCTGGTAAACATACACTTTCTCAACAGATAAACTAGACCGCATTCTCTCTCTGCATCTGCTCTGTGAACACATTCCAGACAGTGGAACAACATTCAGTCTTAAAGACAGTGAAGCAGCTAACAAGCTTTGTACAGACTTTATAGAGGGATTGTGGGAGACTTATTTTAAAAACTATTTTGTGAGAAAGAAGTGCATTTAATTGTATTGAACATGCACTTGTAGTGTACGTCAAACCTTAAAAGTATATAAAAAAAACTGTACATGCAGATCATATAATATTAATGCATATGAATGATTTTATTATAAATGATTATGTTTTCACAATATTTTGTCGTGTTTTGAAAGCTGTACACTTGGTGAGTTAAATATCATATTAAATGTATACATGTAAAGTACATGAAATCATGAAATTACATATATAGTTATATGTATTGCATTTATTGCATAAATGTGAATTATAATACATTTTCATTTAATTCCGGCATTCAGTTAAGTGTCTGAAAACATTACATTCAATTCACACTTCCATATTCTTTTAAAGTGCATTATTATTTAGCTACATAATAAATAAGCCTACTTCTTTTTCACAGGGGTTGGCAAATCAGATTTATTTTGTTCATTTATCCAAATCGTCAGGAAACATTCGACATTAAGTGCCTCTGTTTCCACGGGTAAGTGAAAATACAAAAATATTTAACAATTTAACATTTATATCTCTGCTTGACACCAGCGTTTACATGCAATTCCGATTCATTAACAAATGATTCTTTTGAGTCGGTTCTTTGAAATGAACCCGGTTCGTACATCGTTCTCAAAGCAATAAAGGCAGAGTTTGTTGGTATCCGGGTGAAGAAAGTAGCATAAATCATTACAATTATTAGCCTTTTACTGTTATGGGTAAAAAGAATGCGATTATTACAAAATTAATCTCATTCTACTTAGCCTATCCTTCTCAGTCTGTTATTAATTTGCAGTAGCCATGAGAATCAGTGTGCTTTTATTATTAGCTTTCACTGTGGCTACTGTATCAGTGTAAGAGATGGTCCAAATACATTCAGATTACTTTAAAATACAATGAACATTTATTAAAACACTCGTCATGTCGTAAATATGAATCACTTTTTGAACCGATTCAGTATCAAGAGCTGTTCGAGAGAACCGATTCGCATAAATGAGTCGGTCTTTCCAACCCTGGTGTTGGCGCCGCCTGGTGGCTAAACTCACACATGACACCCGGCTGGACATTGAGGGAGGAGCCCAGCAAAGCAGACAATCAAGTCCAGTCAGTGTGCGCAACCACTAACATCAGCAAAAGAACAGAATAAAGACATCTGCATCAACCGAGATCAAACCATGTCTTACCAGGGCAAAAAGAATATCCCAAAGATCACTGTAAGTTCATGCATTTATATTCATATTTTCATGCATATTTTCTTTCAGAGTGGGTTTGATCTGTACGTTTGTAACAAGAGCTGTAGCAGAAGTAAAGTCAGGCTGCAGGCGTGTCAGAGAATGCTGGGTTGAACTGATAGTGAGGAATTGAAACTGATTCAGATGTGTTTTTTGGAAGGAAGCATAGGCTATTCCATGTGCAATAAAATGCCTAAATAATAATGCTTGTGTTTTTTTATCACTATACTGATTCTTACAGTCTTTTCAGAATATTGTAGAAAGAAAGGAAATGCTGTGCTGGGTCTGAGCCGGTGTACTGCAGCAAGAAAAATCACGCCCTTAACTGAGCCTGCGACACACTACATGCATCCAGGAGCGCACAATGACCTCAGGCTGATTTTAAAGGGATATTTGTAAAGCCAGAGTGCGTGTGCATGGGTCTTCGAGAGGTTTTTGTGAGCATTCGCAGTGAAGTGTTGCGGTTTTTACAGTGATGCTCTTTGTCTCGGAGATCATCGTGGTGCTGATGCTGACTGCGCAGTCCGGTCGCACGAGCGTTGCACGCACTATTTCGCACAGCCTATTACTTGCTCTTTAATATTGTGATTTTGAAAAGACGTGTGCAATAATCGCGCAAGAGATTGTCATATTTAAATGTGTTACTGAAGAGCGTTTCTCTTGTGTGTGCTGTGCTCTGCGGAGAGCTGAGGTGTGGTTCTTTCTCTGTCTGATGCTCTGGACATCAATATTATTGTTCAGCAGTGACCTACCCAAAAGAGCCATCCATCTCTGCACATTAGCATCAGGCCTGCAGACCTGTCTGAATGCACAGTGCTCATTCATTGTAACCAATCACATGCATGACAAATCAGAACCGTCTATTTGAGTCCATAAGCCTATCACGAGTTTGCCCGCCCCCTTTTGATTGACAGGAAATAATGAGCTCTGATCATTGGCTGTTTTTAAATAATCGGAAGCTGTCCGATATTGCACAAATGACTTTTATCGGCTGTAAACCGCTAGTTATATTGGACTTTGTGTTTGTAATTTAGTTTGTAAGAGTGTTAGTAAGTGGCTGTATAAAGCAGTGCCATTTATTCCAGTATAACGCCTTTGTTCAATAAACTAGCCATCCACTTTAAGTGCATTGCTAAAAAGGTAGAAAGTACGTAGAAAGTTATTGCCAAGTATGCTGACGCCATCATAGTGCAGTGCCAGATAATACATTAATACATACCATAGTGCTACATGATTAATGTATATTACTTTAGCATTGAAATGAAATGTAAAAGAAGACTTTGATGTTATCGTGATATCAAAAATATTCCAAAAATATTTCTAATATTACAGATGTGGCACTCTAATGGAAAAAACCTGTTATGGACACCAACATGGATCTAGTTCCTATAACCACAGGGGTCACAAATGGATTTTGAATTCAACTTTCAAAAGACAAAAAGACATTAACTGCTTGATTTTTACTGTACATTTCTGCCATATGGACATCATTTGAGATAAGCTATTATTAAATATAATGTAGAAACTTACATTTTCTGTAAAGCTGCTTTGCAGCTATTTGCATCGTGAAAAGCGCTATACAAATAAACTTGAATTGAAAAAAATAAATATTTTACATTTGATATTATTGTTGGTTCAAAGTCACCTTTTAGTGAATTTTGCTGTTTTAACCCAACATATGCCATGTTGCCTATACGATGTGCAGACCCAAGGAGAGTTAACATGCAAGGGGTTGGAGGATTTCATCCAAAATTTTACAAAATATTAATTTAACAACACAACTCCATCAACCAAAGAGTTTGCTGTATTTAAAGGGGTCATATGACATTGCTAAAAAAAACATTATTTTGTGTATTTGGTGTAATAAAATGTGTTTATGTGGTTTAAGGTTCAAAAACACATTATTTTCCACATACTGTACATTATTGTTTCTACTCTATGCCCCGCCTTTCTGAAAACGCGTTGATTTTTACAAAGATCATCGGTCTGAAAAGCGAGGTTTGCTGTGATTGGCCAGCTATTCAGTGTGTTGTGATTGTCCGAATACCTCAAGCGTGTGATGGAATGTTACGCCCCTCACATACTGTGATGCCCTGTCCCGGAGCAACGAGAAAAAAACATTGAAACCCATTATAAACGATGCATTTGTTGCATCCAGTGGGGACATAATTATGATTATACGACTGTGCGAATCAGCTCATGGGGAAATATGAATAATTAATCATAACTCGTTATAATTAATTATGAATATTTTAGATCCGCTGTAGATTTTTAGCTGACCTCTCAGGGTCAACTGTGTGTCAATTCTAAGATGTTAATTTCCTGGTTAAGGGAAATAATTTCTTACTGTACAATATTATTCATGTACTAGCATGTAGCAGAAATCTGCATGATTAAGTGACTCCAGATATGAGCAAACAATGAACAACGTCAAGTGTGAGACAAGTAAGACTTTATTAACTACATAAAACACGTAAACTAGTCTAACTCACATCACACACAACACACACACACATACAGTTGGTATAGGATAGGGTTAAAGCTTAACGCAGTAAAGATAAGAGAAATAAGAATATGAAACTATGGTAACATTTGATATTCAGCAGATCTACAGCATGAAGGAAACATCAGATTCTTAGTTCAAACACACCTTTGTAAAAAGGTGCAAATGATACCTAATGTATCAATTAATAAGACTTAAGTTTGAATACTTGCACGTCTCGTCTGTCTGAAAGAAAGGCTTGATGCAATCTGAAGGCTCAAGTTGATCTTGCTGAAGTTGGTTGATGAAAAGGAACCAGTTTGAGTCAGAGAATCTTTGGTGAATGAAAAAGTCAAGGCCGAAGCCTGGCACGAGCTTAGGATGTCCTGAAGCGTTGTAGCTCACATCTTCTCAAATTCAAACCAACCACGACTAATGGGCGGGTCCTGGTGTGGCTTTAGGCGGAGAGATTCCGCCTCTCAAGATGGGCTTGTCCAATGAGAAAGGCCGGAATCCCAAGTGGGAGTTTGGAAATACAGGGGAGTTTATGACACTTTGTGTGGAAGCATGGTAATTTGCATATGGAACTTGAATCAAAATTACTAAATATTCTCAGGACACTAACATATTGCCCGCCCACCCCACCCCCCCCCACAAATGTACCAACATATAATATACACTCTCGTTTAGCTCATCAGAAGACTAATTCATAGATATTAAACATGGTAGGGTTATATATATGTAGGATGACAGGAATGAGTGTTTCGATCATAAGCCTGCATAAAACAATATAAAATCTAAGACAACATACACCATGACCTAAAGGATATGTGTGTTCATTCAAATAAAGGTTTTCCTATGAATTAACATAGAACAGAGTAATTTCTACTGTGCCTCTTCCTATGGAAAATGCAGTGAGAGGGGGAGGCCTCTCCACATGCCATTAGGTCGTAAATGGATCTGGTCTAGCAGAGGTGTCGTGGTTGCCATAGGGACCAGGGGGGGCCTGGTGTCGTTCACAGACATCCTGGCACCAAGTATGTTTATTGGGTGAGGGGTCTGAACGTTTTGTTAATCTAATGAATAACTGATTTGTAAATCAAATGAAAAATTGTGTTTGATTGGTCCAGACGATTTTTAACAAAAACATGACTATATGACTTTGTACGTGTTGCGTTGCATCGGCCGCGGGGTAAACATAAAACCATGCTGCATTTGTGATCGGAGAAATGACAAACAAACAAGCGCTACTCACAATCCAAAACTCACGTTGGAATCATCAGTGGCAAATCCTTTAAATTAAAAAAAACGTACTTACAGTCTGTGACTCAGAAAAGCCGGCATTGTAGTCCACTCTACCAGGATCAGGAAACAGTCCACCATAAAATGTGCTAGCACACATTGAATATTTGGGTTGAAGTGTTCTGGAAGAGTGTTGTAAATACAACTTAACACTGATTTCTAGTCGTGTCCTCTTTTGGAAGACCAAACAAAGTAGTTTCGCTTTCACAACGAAGCACACAGCGTCTTCAGGACATGGCGGCGGCAGCAACAATACTACAGCGAGAATAAAAGTTATGCCTTCTTTATTTGCGTGAACATTTGGGCGGCGTTATGCAAATCTTCCCACATAGTGATGTAGATATGTGGGGGCGTGGTCGAGTCTGGTCGAATATCTCTTTGGGTTTGAGACTTTAGTCTTTGCAACTTCAGGGATCTTATCTATGCACGAACAGCTTGTAACACTCCAAAGAGAAAGGAAAACTTGAAATCGCATCATATGACCCCTTTAATGAGATACTGTATGTATTATATACTGATTTATTGTCAGTCTTTTGTGGAAATGATGAGTTCTATAAGAAATCTGTCACAAAATGTGCCTCCAATCGCAGAAATAAGGTACAGTTCAGCCTTTTTATGAAAGAGCGAATCAATAGGATATTCGTAATTATCTGTAATAGCAACAGTAAAGGCATTAATAATGTGTGTTCTTGCTTCAGTTCATCATGACGAAACCGCAGTAATTATAACAGTTAAAACTGAAGTTTTATTATAAATAATAATAGCTATTTGGGATTGTTTTCCATAGAGCAAAGCAGGAGGATCACTGGCAGTCGAGTTTAGATGCAAGTTTGCTTGGTTCATTATGAAAAGGATTTGAATCCAGCCACTATGTATACTATAAAATTACAGCACTAGACGTGGAAGAACCGTTACTTGTGTCCCCTCAAAACAAAACCTAGGAGCATGACTATAACATCCAGATAACTCGGCCGTAGGGCAGGGGGGATGTGTTGAAGTGTAACAGAGGTTGGTCATTATGTAGATGGGTGAGCTCCAGTGTTTTGACTGCTATGTTGGCAGAAAAGAAGAAACTCTCATGAGCGGATGGTAAATATTTAGGTCACCAGGCAACAAGGCTGCAGCTCTGGATGCATGCAGAGAAGTTTTCTTCAATCCCGCACATCATGGCTAATGCTCCACGCCTTAATGTCCTCTGGCTCAGCGTTTTTGGCTGTGTCTCCCCCGCTCCCTATGCACACTTAACAAATGACAGCACTGTTTGTGTGCACGGCTCACATTGGACTCTGGCATTCGTTGAACTGTCTGTCCCTCACAGTCAATACGCTTTCTGCACATTTACATCTTTGCTTTGTCAGCATCCTGCCGAAATCCTTCTGGTTGTCTTTCATAGGAAACATGCATTTATTAAAATTGATCATGTATCAAGCATGTTCTTTAGACCTATTTACTTCGTGCACCTATTTTTGTAGTTTCACTCTGGACTTATATAAGCATTACTGAACGATTAGTTCAGTGCTGTTTTTATGTGACATTTTGTATCTACGCAGTCGCAGAGCAACCTGTGCATTGTACAAGCACTCTTTTAACATGATTTGGAGTGCTTTCTTGTCAGTTTTAAGACACAAAATGGTTCCTGTCAAGCTGTCTTTGTTAAAATAATGATGAGACGGTTCCCTGTTCAGGCTTACGTTGTCTTTCGAGTTCTGAGGTGACATGCTGTTATGAAGTGATTATTCAGAAAAATGTCACTGGAGTGATTTTGACCCTAAGTTGAAGTGATGCATAGAGCTACAGCATCAGTTTTGAATGTCTTGGTAATATTAAGTTTTAAGGCTTTTTATGCAATAGAAATGTAAAAGTCTGTGCCCTTCAGGTCAAGTCAAATCCAAAGTGATTTATATAGCACTTTTCATAATGCACATTGTTTCAAAGCAGCATTATTATGATTTAAATGTTTATAATTTCTTAATAACTTCACATTTTATAGTTGCGTTTAGCAGATTAGAGCTGGGTCATAATATAGTTTTGCAACAATACAAGCAATCAAGCAGTTGAGATTTGTAATATAGTGTATACAGTATGTATGCGGATAAAGTTGAACATACTTATATATCCATCTTTATACGAAAAGCTTCATGCAGTGCAGACAGTGAAACCAATGCAGTGATTCATGATTCCTCAGACAGACCGACCACAGATCCATACGAGTTCAATCATTTAACCTATGTTTTAAAGTTGCACTCAGGGTTCCTGCTATATTGATTTTTATGCAATGTGTTTTTGATTCTCTGTGTTCATTGTATTTCATTGCATGTTTTATTAGACTTGTATGTCCACTGGCACATCACTGACAGAGGATCTTCTGAGTAATTGATAATCAAATCTGCTGTTGTTGATTATTTAGCTATTCATTTGTATGTTTCACCAGTTGCTGGGCCTAAATGCATGAGTCGTTGCATCAGTCCATAAATTCTCAAAAATTGGTTTCTAGAGCAAATAGTTGTAGAAAAGCGGTACATGCATGCAAGTGAATTAAAACTAATATAAAAAATATAATTGTTTTGCAGTCTACATAAGTATCATCATTCTCATTTTTATGTTTTCTCAGAGTGAGAGGCTCCTGATTAAAGGTGGTCGGATTGTGAACGATGACCAGTCCTTCTATGCGGACATCTATATAGAGGATGGAGTCATCAAGTAAGCTGCGTTCACATGCACACATATACAGTACAGCATCGTTGATTAAACAACTGCTGATTCAATTTGGAATATGTTAAACTCATATCAGACTTTCAACAACCGATTCACCTACTCCTTCTTAGAACAAAGCCAGCTAATATTTATATTAAAAGTCAGCATGAAATGAAAATGTATCTAATTTGTAGATGCATGTTATGTTATGTTTCATTAAAAGAAAAAGTGTAATCAAAATGCCATAACTCAAACATATGAGTGTATGTGTTACATTGAAAATCTTTTGAAAACAATAAAAAAAAGTATTTTACATGTATCATATATCATTTTTACACGTAGCATTTTTATGAATACCTTAATTAAAAAAATGTATGTTAATTATACAAAATTTTAGTTATGATATATATATAATTTTTTTTTTTGGACAGCTTTAACCAATCTCTCCATGTAATAAAAAGCTAAAATTATTGATATTTTTAATATTCTGACCATTACTCAAAATAATGAGGGTCTATAGGCATCTACAGACCAAAGATTTTCAGTTATTCATAATATTTTAAATATTATTCTCATAATGATAATGTTTTGCGGTTCTTTCCCTTATGATCTAAGAACAGTTATACAACTGAGGGAAAAAAAATTATAAAAAAATGGTAAATTCCTCATCAATCCATTAACGTTTATACCATAGTGTAATTAAAAACCGTCTTTCTGGATTACCATCTTCTCTCAACTTCAAGGCAAATTGGAGACAACCTGATAGTCCCAGGAGGGGTGAAGACCATTGAGGCCGATGGGAAGATGGTGATTCCTGGAGGAATTGACATCCACACCCACCTACAGATGCCCTTCAGGGGGACGAGCACTGTGGATGATTTCTCTCAGGGCACCAAGGCTGCTCTTGCTGGAGGAACCACCATGATTGGTGAGATCTGTGGAAGATTGCCATATTTATCTGCAGAGTGGATTGAATGGGGATAGTTCACCCAAAAATGAAGATATTTAGCAGAAATTGAGCAAGTCAGTGGCTATTGAGCCTAAAAATATCAGGCAAGACAAAACTAATCCGTATGACTCCTGCCGATATTTTGATGTCTTATGAAGCGAAACGATCAGTCTGTGCAAGAAACTGCACTTTATTTAGTAGTTTATGTAATCATGCAATGACGGCAAGTTTACACAATTATATTATTTAAGCACCCAATAATGATGAGAAACATGGATGTTTCACATGTCTAAAGCATATAAAGTTAATCTTTATCATGAACACATTTAGAAACCATTGAGAAAATAGCTGTAGAACACTGTAAAAAGTAATGGTAATATCTGAATTAACTGGCAAAAATATTATTTAATATTGCTGAGTGAACCTAAGTATCTTAATTTATACCACCAAAACTACTTTATATGGATTAAATCCGGTAGAAATATCTCTTTAATGTAACAATGTTAATATGTTTTGCTGTGAAGCTCTATGCTTCACAGAAGAAAGTGTGTGTGTGTTAATGAAAAGGGATAAACATTGACAACAGCAGTAGGCTTCCGGAAACCACACAAAGCTCCTGTATGCAGCCCACGGTGAAATTCTAGTTGCGTGGAAAGACAGCAGGACTTTCTGACCGCTGCAGGCTACAGATCATGAAGAAAAAGTGACAACAGCTGGAGCATAAGAGTGGCTTGTTGTACAGTAAACACTGTGTTAGCACTGATTCCTTTTAGAATATAAATCCAGCTGTGTATGTCCCTTTGTTCACAGAGGAAGTGTGTGCTAGATTATACATGCAGATAATATGGAGACAATAAAGAAGCAGTGAAATATTGAGAGGCTATGTTCCTGGCGTAATGGTCCGAAAATATTAGCAGTAAAAATTCAGTCTGATTCTGATTCTAAAATGATTTTTTCATATTAATGAATGAGTTGACCAACTTTGGATATCAAATTGTGCAGTTGTATTTGATTATATATGTAATTATAATCACTTTTTGAAGTAATTAGAAATGAACAATGAATTAATACAACGGGATGATATTTAGTTAGGAACGAACTAAATATTCAAAAAATACAAGCAAATATAAAGTACTAAAAGGGAAGAAAGAAACACTTTACAAGCATGAACACAAAGTAAGTATATGAAAGTTTTCCAGGCAAGGACAGTCAGTGAGGATAAAAAAAAAAAAAAAAAAAATCAGTTTAAAATATTGAATATATTCAGAATTATTCAAAAGGGCCTCATGGTGCATCAAGCAATCTTTTTTTTTCTCCCACCCCAGAAAATACACTGAAGATATTATTGCAATTATATTTAAAGCAATGAATTCAAAATTAAAATAAACAATCAAATAAATGTAAAATAAAATCAAGTTCCATTGACTCAATCATCAAAATAATTGTAATATTTAAATAAAAAACTGCTCATCTTTGTTTGGACTGTTATTAAAATGCAGTGGTTGCCTCTCAGTTTAAATGGAATGAGCACAGGTAAAGCCTTAGTTTGTTTATATGAAGAGATTTCTTTTATTTGTATTATTTGATTTGGGATTTGTTCTAAAAAATTTCGTTTTGTTATGTGACAATTCAATTTCACAAATAAATGTGCAGCATTTTGTCTGAGAAATGATAAAAGAACATCTTTTCATTTATAATGTGTATTATTTTATTATCGTAAGTATCGTTTAGTATCGTGAATCGTATTGCATCGTGAGTTGAGTGAATCGTAACATCCCTAGTTGGTCTGCATAACCAGCATTTCTTGCCTTCCTAGATGATTCAGACAGCTTTATAGCTCCAATTTACACACATTTTAGTTAATTAACAAAAATATGTGAACGTGGAGCACAAAACCAGTCATATGGGTCAATTTTTCGAAATGGAGATTTATACATCATCTGAAAGCTGAATAAATAATCTTTCCATTGATGTATAGGACAATATTTGGTTGAGATACAACTATTTGAAAATCTGGAATCTGAGGGTGCAAAAAAATCTAAATATTGAGAAAATAATCTTTAAAGTTGTCCAAATGAAGTATTAGCAAGGACTATACGAATCAAACATTAAGTTTTGATATATTTACGGTAGGAAACTTACAAAATATCTTCATACAAAATGATCTTAATATCCTAATGATTTTTGGCATACAAGAAAAAGCTATAATTTTGACCCATACAATGTATTGCTACAAATATACCCCAGCGACTTAACAATGCTTTTGTGCTGCAGGGACACATATGAGCTGTGTTGTCTGAATAGGAGTGTGAACTGCCTCTCGTGTGTGTCTCCTGCAGTGGATCATGTGATCCCGGAGCCGGGCTCTAGTCTGGTGGAGGCGTTCGAGCGCTGGCGTGAGTGGGCAGATGAGAAAGCCTGCTGTGATTACTCTCTGCATGTGGACATCACCCACTGGAATGACAGCATCAAACAAGAGGTCCTGAGTCTCATTAAGGAAAAAGGTGGGAGATCTTTTACTATTACACTTTTTTAAGACCAGGTGCATATTGAGGGCCCGCCAAGCCGAGGGGGAACTTTTAATTGAACGAGGGAACGAGGGAACGAATAGAGCCCTGCACGGGCCTCAAATCTAGGCCCTAGTCCGGCCCTTGTCCCACAGCTTATCCGAATTCTCGGCTTTTTTCTCTCTTTACACAACTGCTCAGTTTTGGTTTTTGGTAACTTGGTCTCTTAACTAGTTGCTTAGTAGCATGCATATTACAAGCATAGTGGCTGTTTGTTAGTACTTACAAAGCACATATTAATGCTTTATTCTGCATGACCATATATTCCCTTAACCTACCCAATACCTAAACTTAACAACTACCTTACTAACTATTCATAAGCAGCAAATTAGGAATTTATCGAGGAGAAATTCGTAGTTAAGTGTTCCCTATTCTAAAGTGTTACCTGGTTTTTAATAGCAAAGTGGTTATATTTCTTTTCGTTTCTTTATTAAATTCATCGTTAGGAAGTAGTTTGAAATTCTGTTTTTAATCAAGTTTTGTTTTTAAAGTACCAAGCGGCTAGCGGCGGACAGTGAGTCGGCATATGTTTGATAAATGTAGCCTTCTCGAAACAACACGACTTGCCTAAAGTAAAATTTTAAACACTTCATGCATTTCACAATTTAACCTAGATAACGTTGGATTTTAGATGATATCAATCGTTTGTGTGGAGAGTGGAAGCTGAAGGCGCTTAGTGACATGGAGGCGCTAGCGATCACATGCATTTTTTGTCTTAATAAGAGTGGAAACTTACAATACGCCGTCATTTTTGCTCATAAATGCACTTTCTGCTGTCTCGGTCTTGAACAGGAGCGCGTCACAATGATGAACCGAAACTCAGCGAATACTTGCCTCACAGACATGATGAAAGATCTATAGAATGCTTTAAATTACTACTTTAAAATGAAATAATTCAAATCAAAATCAAAAACTCTTTCATTATAATCATAATTTTAATCCGTAAAGATGCACTTCTCTCTAGAGGCGCGTCTGATGAGGAGATGGCGAGTCAGGATCGTCAACTTCACCTATGCGAAACTGACTCAGAAAACACTAGTTTATTAATAAAGAATTCAAATATCTCCTTACTATTTTTAACCATTTTTTCCCCGTTTTTTGTTTGTTTTTTTGGGCCGCTGTGCGAATAGACTATAGTCCTTAGCCATCTTCAAGAATCAGCAAAAAACAAATATCTTCCATCTTTATTTGACCCTCTAACTCTAGCACGCTCTATTCTTATCTATTCTTTTAAAAAAAAAAAAAAAAACTTGTCCCTTTTAAACTTGCACTCTATTCATTTACGGCTGTTTTCTTTCAAAAAAAAAAAAATAACACGCTTTTTATATTTTGTATTCTAGCTGTTTCCTTTGTATTTATATACAATAACTAAAGCAAAATAAACCTCTACACTAGCTTGCTCAATTCTTTTCTATTCTATCGTATCTTTTTAGTTATTAGATATTTAAAAAAAATTGCTATGTGTACTGCGTTAAGCTAACGAGACTTGTTATAGCACTTGTGTATCATTGATCTTTTGTTGATTTTGATTGGTTCCATTGTCCTCATTTGTAAGTCTAAGTCTGCTAAATGACTAAATGTAAATGTTGCGTGAAGTTAATGTGAAAATTCCACCTATACCTGTCGTTTATTCTCATAGGCCTATTGACATTTTTTGATCGATTTCATGAGAATTGTTGAAA
Organism: Sinocyclocheilus anophthalmus; assembly: GCA_018155175.1. Taxonomy (NCBI): domain Eukaryota; kingdom Metazoa; phylum Chordata; class Actinopteri; order Cypriniformes; family Cyprinidae; genus Sinocyclocheilus; species Sinocyclocheilus anophthalmus. The sequence goes on from JADLZN010011635.1 coordinate 489,647, forward strand.
TTGTTGTGAAATTGTTCTGATTTTTTTCAACATGCATTCAAAAATTCATGTTTATTTTGTGCTGCATCATTGATTCACACGCAGCTTGAACTGAGGCAAATATAGTTAGCACCACCTTTTTTTACAAATAAAGAGCTTAAAAACATATTTATTTTTTGTATTTTATCATAAAATTGACAGAAGGCTGAGACTTCGTGTTATAGTAAAAGTAACACGCGTTAAAGTAAAAAAACGTTACACACAATTTCTGAAACTATGGCTCCTTTTCTCTAAACTCTACAAACAAAACCACAAAACATGCAAAACATTACACATCTCATGCAAACTGTGTTTTTGCACAGTAACTCTACAGCATCAAATGATTGGCCATATACACACCAAACTACACGTGCATATGACAAATGTAAATCACTACTATTTTGTGTTTTTTGCTTGGTCAGTGTGCAGTGGAGCTGACTTGAGCTGTATAATGATACTATTGCTGCAGTTTTGCAGACTTGGTCTGAAGATTGGCTTTATGAGTGAATGGTTTCACTGAGTGTGCTTCAAGTACAACTTTTAGTGTGTGAGCAATTAAAAAAAACTGCAAGCCAAAGACCAAAGAGTTTAAGCATCTAGATGAAAAAAAAATTCTGAATTGTTCAAAAATGGTCCAGCATACTAAAAAAAAACATCTGAAGTTATAAATATAAGCAGTACAATATCCCAGAGGGAATGTGTTGTGATTTGACAAGTTATTTTTGGTCATTTGTACTGTTTCTGAAAAGATGCTTTATTACAGCTTAACCTACAAATGAGCACAGAATCTGTTCTGCTGCATATTACCGTGTGCAAACTAATGTGCTTTTAGTAGAGTAGAGCATTTTATAGTAAAAAAAAAAAAAGCATAGTGACATCTATTTTCAGGTGCAGAATTTTTAAAAGCAGTTTTTTTTATTTGTACTATCTTGACTTTAAAAGTCAACATAAAAATTCCACATCTCTGGTCTTACTGAGCGTGATTCATCATTTATATTGTTTAAAGTTTTTTTGCCCCATGCATTCCGGTATTTTCACCATTCAATTAATTCATGATGAATAAAATCCCCACCCTGCTTTTTTTTCTAGTTTGAGAATAAGAAATGCAGAACATTATGGAAATTAAAAATGGTTGTGAATGCTGGCAGAATTTATTTTTTCAGATTTTTTTGTTCTGTCCAAATAGGAGTGAACTCTTTCCAGGTCTATATGGCTTATAAAGACCTCTATCAGATGAGCAACAGTGAGGTAAGCTAATGAAATGATTATAAAGAAATATATATTTATGTATGAATTTATTTATTTGTTTGTTTGTAAAAAACAGAATAGTGTTGTGGATATACACATTCTTTCATTCTTTCTGTTGGGAGTTATTTCTATCTGATCTCACCCTTAAAAATGACTTTTGTTGGTGTAACAATGGTTTTTTTTTTGTTCACAAAATCTCTCTTCACAGCATTTTGAATGTAGAATAATTTAGCCATTTATTAATGATTATTTATATATTGGTGCATATAAAAGTACTACGTACCAATATATAATCGTTATTCTCCCATTACCTAATTTGATGAAAAATGTATAAATTTTCTATAAAATCAAGATTAGACTAGATTTCCGTTTACTTGATCTCATTGTTACAAAAAAGTTATTTTAAAGCTATTTTCACTCTATTTTTCTATGTGTGTATGAACAGCTTTATGAGATCTTCACCTTCCTTGGAGAGCATGGAGGAATTGCACAGGTGCACGCTGAAAATGGAGAAATAATTGCTGAGGTATGTGAACCTTATGAATATTAAAGGGGTCATGAAATGGAGAATCAAAAGACGTTACCATTAATGTGTGTCATCGGCGTATGGAATCGAGGAGGAGTCCATCGATCGCAAGAGCCATACTGCTGTTAGCTAAAGAAAGGGCATTTTTGGTGCAAAAAACTTTGCAAGATTTATAAACAAATATTGAGATGTACAAATCTGAAACTGCATTTCATGTGAATATGTAAGGACTCGTGTCCTTACATACACAGCCTGTTTACTGTACAAACACAACATTTTACTGTTTGCATTTCTAGTACAACCCTCTTTCCTTAGCTCAAGTATGCAAACCTCTTTGCTACATGCACTGGAATATGTATTATATTGAGAGTTACATTTTCAAATGAAAATGGCAACATGATATGACATGACAAAGTATGCGTTCATATGCTTTATTTTCACTGGAGGAAACAGCTGTGGTGTAATGAGGGGTGAACGCAGAGAAAACTTAGGCTACAGTAGATGGGGAATCAATTATTGCCCCCCCATGATATTTTGTAAACTGGATTTATGACAAAGAACTGCACAGATGCAGATATTATAACAATCTATCGATAAACACACACCTTGTCCTCTGTTTCTCGCTCTGCGCCGCCGCGGTCTGTGGATTGAAAAAGAATGGGCTGAAAGACAGGGAGGAGCCGATCGAAGTCTGCCGCCGTTTTCATATGAAATTTATTAAAGGGGACTGAGGCGATCATGAGTTCGTGTAGCCTACTGTTTATGGAGCTAATCGCAAAATTTTAGGGGGCTGAGTAGTAGCTATAACCCCCCTAAAAATGGCCTAGCGACGCCCATGGTCAGTAGATGGTCGGCTGCAGTGCAGCGCTGCAACCTTCAATGCTTTAAATATAATGCTAGCTGTTATCAACACTTTCAACATTAGTTTATCTTGGCAGCTGTTGCAGTAAACACGCAGTAAAAGTTTCTGAGAGAGCTCCACATGTACTGCTCATTTCATATGCAAAGATGTCAGCCAATCACAGCAGTGGGCGTTTCCATTGAGCCTTTTTTTTACCTTAAAGTGGTCATATGATGTGATTTCAAGTTTTCCTTTTTCTTTGAAGTGTTGCAAGCTCTTGGTGCATAAAGAAGATCTGTAAAGTTGCAAAGACTAAAGTCTCAAATCCAAAGAGATATTCTTTATAAAAGTTAAGAGTCAGCCACGCCTACCTAAAACGGCTCGTTCTAACACGCCCCCACATGTCTACATCACTATGGAAATATTAGCATAATGCTGCCCAAATGTGCACACAAAGAAAATAGAGCAACATTTCTGAAACGCGGTCTCAACAAAGCCATTATTATTTTTCTACCGGTGGAGAGCTTTTGCCGCCTCAACATGTGCGATTTCCACATTTGCAGCCTTTTCATGCCGTCTTCATAATGAAAGGACAAACTTTTGGACTTACAGTACAGATGCGTTTTGGCTTAAGCTGTGAATTTAAACAAGTGATATGCATATGCATGCAGTATGAACTTAAACAAGTGATATGCATGCTGGTTTGGAAACCAGACATCGCTCAATCATAAAACAATGTAAAATAACAGTTAGGCTCATCTTAAGAACAATGTTATTTGGAAAGCTAGCTGTGGTCACATTATATTATTCATTGTGATATGGAAAAGAGCTGATCTTCCTGAAAAAATTGGTGTTCCTCAAAGTAAATGATTACACAGTTTCCATGTTTTCTTTAATGACATTGTTCATGCACCACATCATGTTAAAAAAGCACGAATAATACAAGTGCAATGCAAAGAGTGACAGAAAAGTGACTCATCTCGACTGTGTTGTTCAGGAGCAGAACCGTATGCTGGAGATGGGCATCACCGGACCCGAGGGACACGTTCTCAGCCGTCCAGAGGAGGTCAGTGAGCACAAACACAGCTGTATGCTGTCCTGTGTGGGGGTTTGTTCGTGCTATAACATCACTGCAGGCCTAATTCTCAATGCAAAACTCACAATAAGACACAGAACTTGTGTTAATTCAGTTGCATCAATCTGATTTCATGTTGAAAAATGTCCCGCCCCACAGATTTAATTAGTCTGGCATCAGTGATCTTTCGCAGACATGATGGCTTTATTGAGGTCAGCCAAGAAAGTGGGGAGGGGAACTTTTGAGTTAGTGAATCGTGTGTGTGTGTGTGGGTGTGTGTGTGTGTGTGTGTGTGTGTTGTGTAGCTGGAGGCTGAAGAGGTGTTTCGAGCCGTCACTATTGGCAGTCAAACCAACTGTCCTCTCTACGTGACCCGCGTGATGAGCAAGAGTGCTGCTGACATCATCTCACAGGCCAGGAAAAAAGGTACACACTATCACATTTAAATCCTGATCAGCAATCAGTTTACTAAGTACAGTTCAAATCTATATAACATGTTATAAAGCAGAGAGTTCCGGTGCTTGATTTACTGACATTGCTCGAGAAAAATTCTAATGAAACTTTATTTGGAGTACTACTTGTGCACAATGCACATTTCTCAATATTTAGCCTAAAATGTGTTTTAATGTCACTACTGATGATGATTGTATGATTTTTGAATAATATCGGTCTTTAAATGTTAAGCTAATTCAAGTGTGCCTGAAGTATACTCGCAATAGCTCCACTTTAGCACAATCATATACTTCAGTATATCTTTAGTTGGACTTCAGCACTACTTCCGCACTTTAAAGTGCATTAAGTACAAAATTAGTTGTTCCAATTTAGCGGACTAAGTATACCAGTTTAGTATACTAGAAGTACAATTGCAGGGTATTTTTATTAAGTACATATATATGTAAATGTATTTGTAGTATACTTAGCATGAAATAAATGTAGTTCAAATATGGTTTAGTATATTTATTTCACTAGGGTGGTAAATCATCAAATAAAACAAACACATAAATAAATAAATAAGGTAACACTTTATTTTAAGGTGTCCTCATTACACATTTTACATGTACTGTACTTATTATAATAACGATAAATTATGCGTAATTACATGCAAGTAACCCTAAATTAAACCCTAATCCTAACCCTAACCAAATAGTAAGAACATGTAGTTAATTAATATTACTGAGTAATGTGTGGCCAATTCCAAACAATATCTATCTAACAATATGAATATCAATATCTATATATTTTTTGGAATAATAGACTGATTCTATTCTTATTTAATTCTTATTAGTCCGTACCAATAAACCAGTAAAATCTCACAGTTCTCAGCACCACTTTCAGTACTATAGCAAAAACTGTTGCAAGTATTTTTTTTATTTAACTATTGAAAGTAAAAATATTAAATAAATAAAATCTGTTACTGCTATTGATAATAATAAGTAAATGATGTTAAAACATTAGCATGTAGACGTTAAATATTGTACGATTTTGTAATTACGTTGCATTAAAAAGATCAAATGAATGTAATAAAATGACAAAGAAACACAGGTAACAGAACAAGTGTCAGGTCTGTGGTTATCACGAAATCAAACTCCCATTACAATAAAACAAATCTTTCTGTACTGCGCAATGAATCTCGTTTACATCATGTTTATACTTGTTTTGTTACGAAACGGTTTGCAACTTACGTCTGACTTGAAAGGCTCTGATTGGCCATTGTGCTCACATGCTCCACAAACATGTCTGTGATTGACTACAAGAGCTATGCTGCAAAAACACATTGTAAATGGAAACCTTTGACTCTCTTCACAGAGCGTTCTCACAGATATGTGAATGTTTGAAAGCAGCTGCTGATTAGTCGCTTATTGTGTGCTTTTGACGACACAATTTGTAATATTTACCACATTTCATGTAGAATTGTGTGAATACAAACAATGTTCTGGAGAAGTTTCGGAGTGAGCTGAGGTTCCTGGGAAACAAGGTGCAGAACACGATGAAACGTCTGATAAAATAAGAAATCACAGCATGAGCATGTCAGCAGCGTAACGCTTGAGCTTTCACAGATGTGGACTCGTTTACACATCTCATCTGAGTTAAATAAACCTCTGTAGAGTTACGCTCATCTTTGACTTGTATATTCACGACAGTAATGACCTTCAGTTGGATACATCTGTGTGGCATGTGTGTAAATAACAGTTTAATTATTATAAATGTATTATTAGTAATTTGTCATTTAATTATATGTTAGCTGTCTATACATTATTTGCACTCTGTGAAATGTTTATTTTATATGCAATGGCCGGTCTGTTGTAAAGGTTCCACAATCCATCATTATAATAGCTCTTGCTGTTTAGTTACTGTAAATCATTCAGATGCAATGCTCTTGCTGTGGGAGACTCATACAGTGACCTAACCAGATGCAATGCATGTAAAAGGACTCTTCCATGATAAGAAGTTTTTCTTAACAATTTAAGCATTGAGCGGCACAGTTTTAGAGAAGTGTCAAGTTCTCAGGAGTACAGAAGCCAGCCAATATTATTTGAGACAACTATGGTTTTTCAAATGAAAATAAACAAGTGTAAATGTTAAGGCTGTAAACGTATAATTTAAAAACAAAATGTTTTATTATTTGCATGATATGCCAGTTAATCACAGATGACGTTTCTCCTCTGGCTTTTATTTGTGGACTTCAGTTCAGTTATTCCCAGTGTAGATTCTGTAAAATTACTTAAAGAAATAATTCAGCCAAAAATGAAAATGGTCATTTGTTTACTCATTCAAAAGCTGTATACTGGTGTTTTGTCAGTGAAATCAAAAAGAAGGAATTTCGAAAAAATAAATGAATAAATCACAGGGCTGTAAAATTATTAAATTCATCAAATTAATTACATGCATTGCATTGCATGCATGCATGCATTCAGATTCAGGTACGGAAGCTCCGATGTCCTTGCTTGATACACAGGGAAAAAATGGTTCACTGGTTCACTTTTGAGCTTCACATAATACCACATTTCATGTGCTCTGTGTATGGGCATTGATCAGTGTTTATATGTGATTAAACACTAAAATTAAATCATATAAAGCGACCATGACTGTGAAAAAATTGGGTGAATGGACTTTCAATGGAAAGATCTCCCAGATTTCATAAAAAAATATTTACATTTCTCTTTTTGAAGATGAATGACAGTCTTATGGTTTTGGAATGTTGTTAGTAAAGGATTACAAAATTCCCATTTTTGGGCAAACTAATTATTTAATAAAGTGTAGTGTGCAACAGTTTTATGTCTCTGAAATGGTTGCTATAGCATTCCCAAAAGTGTGGTAACATGTCTTACAATCTCTATTACGCTATTCATCACTCTTTAATTGGGTGCTTAATCACTGTCTTTAAAAGGGACACAAACCTATGACATTCTAGACTTTGCCTCTTATTCTTTCTGACTGTCCTGAATGGAGACTAAAATCTTTGTGTCAGTGGAGATTAATAAGTTAATAAGTTTATAAGTTAATAAGTTCATCCTCTCAGTGCTTTTAATGAGTTTTGCAAAGGTCTTTGATTCATTTACTTGCTATGACAAGCATCACTGGTGAAACTGCTCATACATAGGTATAGGGATTTGAACAAGCCCCTGCTCATATAATTCATCCCACACCGTTTGTGCTCAGATCATGGGGTTTATTGAGGAGAAGTGTGCTGGTACTTTTCTGAACATTTGAACGCATGATTTTTGGCTGGAGGACAAAGAAAACATATTGTAGATTTACACTGAAGGTCATATTTAGACCAGAAGATCATGTTTGTTTCTAGGTAATGTGGTGTTTGGCGAGCCGATCACGGCCAGTTTGGGAACCGATGGGACTCATTATTGGAGCAAGAACTGGGCAAAGGCGGCGTCTTTTGTAACCTCACCACCCCTCAGTCCTGACTCAACCACTCCTGACTACCTAAACACCCTGTTGGCCAGGTAACACAAGCATATCCTAAAATATATTACATCATTTTACAATACAGTTCTGTCAGTTAGTTCTTAAGCGGTGGGTCTATTAACTTACAGACTACAAAACCATTGACTAGAAATAATTGATTGAAAATGTGAAAAACAATATAGATGATATTTGAAGTTTATTGTAAAATATTTCACTGATGGGCTGGCCATCCATCCAAGGTCTCTACTTATGGCAAGAGATGCTGGGATACATATAATAATAAAAAATAATAATAATGTCAAAAACATTATTTTAGTATATCTGAATCAACCTAACTACATTAATGTATACCACCAAAACTACTTCATATGGGTTAAATAAGGTAGAAATATCCCTTTAAAGTACCACTTTACTACACTTTGCAGTGTAGGCAGAAATTTGTATACCTAAAATGTATTAGTCATTAAATAATTCACTCAATTTAGTCATTGAACAATTCACTCAATGTAGAATAATTCACTCAATGTAGTCATTGAACAATTCACTCAATGTAGAATAATTCACTCAATGTAGTCATTTAACAATTCACTCAATGTAGTCATTGAATAATTCACTCAATGTAGTCATTTAACAATTCACTCAATGTAGTCATTGAATAATTCACTCAATGTAGTCATTGAACAATTCACTCAATGTAGTCATTTAACAATTCACTCAATGTAGTCATTGAATAATTCACTCAATGTAGTCATTGAATAATTCACTCAATGTAGTTATTGAACAATTCACTCAATGTAGTTATTGAACAATTCACTCAATGTAGTCACTGAACAGTTCACTCAATGTAGTCATTGAACAATTCACTCAATGTAGTCATTGAACAATTCAGTCAATGTAGTCATTGAACAATTCAGTCAATGTAGTAATTGAACAATTCACTCAATGTAGTCATTGAACAATTCACTCTATGTAGTCATTTAACAATTCACTCAATGTAGTCATTGAACAATTCACTCAATGTAGTAATTGAACAATTCACTCAATGTAGTCACTGAACAGTTCACTCAATGTAGTCATTGAACAATTCACTCTATGTAGTCATTTAACAATTCACTCAATGTAGTCATTGAACAATTCACTCTATGTAGTCATTTAACAATTCACTCAATGTAGTCATTGAACAATTCACTCTATGTAGTCATTTAACAATTCACTCAATGTAGTCATTGAACAATTCACTCTATGTAGTCATTTAACAATTCACTCAATGTAGTCATTGAACAATTCACTCTATGTAGTCATTTAACAATTCACTCAATGTAGTCATTGAACAATTCACTCTATGTAGTCATTTAACAATTCACTCAATGTAGTCATTGAACAATTCACTCTATGTAGTCATTTAACAATTCACTCAATGTAGTCATTGAACAATTCACTCTATGTAGTCATTTAACAATTCACTCAATGTAGTCATTGAACAATTCACTCTATGTAGTCATTTAACAATTCACTCAATGTAGTCATTGAACAATTCACTCTATGTAGTCATTTAACAATTCACTCAATGTAGTCATTGAACAATTCACTCTATGTAGTCATTGAACAATTCACTCTATGTAGTCATTGAATAATTCACTCAATTTAGTCATTGAACAATTCACTCAATGTAGTCATTGAACAATTCACTCAATGTAGTCATTGAACAATTCACTCAATTTAGTCATTGAACAATTCACTCAATGTAGAATAATTCACTCAATGTAGTCATTTAACAATTCACTCAATGTAGTCATTGAACAATTCACTCTATGTAGTCATTTAACAATTCACTCAATGTAGTCATTGAACAATTCACTCTATGTAGTCATTTAACAATTCACTCAATGTAGTTATTGAACAATTCACTCAATGTAGTCATTGAACAATTCACTCAATGTAGTCATTGAATAATTCACTCAATTTAGTCATTGAACAATTCACTCAATGTAGTCATTGAACAATTCACTCAATGTAGTCATTGAACAATTCACTCAATGTAGAATAATTCACTCAATGTAGTCATTGAACAATTCACTCAATGTAGTCATTGAACAATTCACTCAATGTAGTCATTGAACAATTCACTCAATGTAGTTATTGAACAATTCACTCAATGTAGTCATTGAACAATTCAGTCAATTTAGTCATTGAACAATTCACTCAATGTAGTTATTGAACAATACTAATAATAATTTGTTCAGAACTTCTGGGGCTTCATTTATAAAACGTGCACACACACAGATTTGATCTTAGAGTGTGTACGCTGAAATCCACACCAACTTTCATATAAAAAACGGTCTTTGACGTGGAAAAGTGCTTTGTGGCAAGTCTGGGTCCAAGCAGGCGTACACACTTTACAGTGTCCGAGTACTGCAGGTATCTGGAAATCGACGCAATTCTTGACGCCCGCCATTCTCAAGTAAAGGATTTGGACGTTGACTGGTGCTCTGTTATATGTTAATGACATTAATTAGGGGTCGTCTGCAAGGCAGAGATCTGAAACTATTCAGCTACGCACAAATTCAAGCTCATTTGCAATTTATGATGTTCACATCTGAAAGAGGCACAAAAAACGTGTATGTTCATTCACTGAATCATCAATCAATGTGGGACGGTTTCTACACAGTGCTTTATAAACGAGGCCCCTGATATACAGAACAGTAACACTCTTGCTCATGTGATGCCACAGCACTGTAGCGCAGACCCCAACAATCTGACTTGTTATAGCTGTACTATTTATAATTTTAGGCTAAATTCCATGAATTTCAAAGTGCTGTCTGTTACATAAACATTACAGTCAGTGAAGTGACGTGTCTGTGTGTTTCAGTGGTGATCTGTCGGTGGTGGGCAGTGCTCACTGCACATTCTCTGTGGCTCAGAAGGCCATAGGGAAAGATGACTTCACTCAGATCCCTGAAGGAGTCAACGGAGCGGAGGAGAGGATGTCTGTCATCTGGGACAAGGCTGTGGTGAGGATCATTCTACTTCCCTTTCTTAGATCCAGAAAATATAAAATATCTGAATACTTACTCAATAAATTAACTCTTTCCCCACCATTGACAGAATTTTCCAGCTTTATACGGTAGGGGGGCGCTATTACACATCTTCTAAAAGAGTACTGAATCTCTGGATCAAACCATAGACTGTAAAATAAGATGGCCAAAACATCCCAGTATGGCCGGTGCCATCTTGTGCCAATGACATATGTGACCCTGGAGCCCAAAAGCAGTGTTAAGTCGCTGGGGTATATTTGTAGCAATAGCCAACAATACATTGTATGGGTCAAAATGATCGATTTACTTTTATGCCAAAAATCATTAAGGATATTAAGTAAAGATCATGTTTCATGAAGATATTTTGTAAATTTCCTACCGTAAATATATGAAAACTTAATTTGTGATTAGTAATATGCATTGCTAAGAACTTCATTTGGACAACTTTAAAGATGATTTTCTCAATATTTCGATTTTTTTTTGGGGAGGGGGCGACTCCTTTCACCTTTTCCTCAGGATTCCAGATTTTCCAAATATTGTCCTATCCTAACAATATCATATATCCATAACCATATATCAATTGAAAGCTTATTTATTCAGCGTTCAGATTATCTGAAATCTCAATTTCGAAAAAATTTACCCTTATGACTGGTTTTGTGCTCCAAGGTCACATGTTTTGAAGCCTGAGTCTGTGCAGTATTGATTTGTTTGGAGATGGAGCCATCAAAGTCCCGCCCAAACTTCCGCAGACCCAATCACAAGCTCACAATCATGACACACCCCGTTTTTATACCATAAACTAAAAGCAAACCTTATAGAAAAACGAACGCTTGAACATAGATCGGTGTGATAAGAACTGTCTAAAATGATAGAAACCATTTTTGGAAAAAAATTATTTGAAATGTAATTTGATTATTTAGTTTGGCTCACATCAATTTCGTTTACATGGAGAGGGTGGGGTTCATGGTCTATACTGCAGCCAGCCACCAGATGGCAATCAAAATGTTTTGGCTTCACATTTCGATTTGTGCGGCACACTTGGATCAAACACAAGTGAAGCACCCACACAAACAAGCGATCACATATGTAAGCAGTGCATATGTAAAATAACGTGATCATCAAACATTAAACAGCAAATAAATCAAAACTGACTAACATTACTGAATGAAATGCCAACCTAGGAAGTGGTCTAGGACTGGGAAGCTTTGGGCATGTTGATGGACTCAATCTACTAAGTCTATATTTTGATCTGAATCCCATCTGGATGTACCCGATCTTCTCAGCTTTTTGTTTAAAATTTAGCTTTTTTCATGCAACTTACCCATCTTCAAGTGTTGATAAAAAAGAATGCATGAAGCTAGAACAAAACGGGTTGTTTTGTTTAAAAGCAAAGGCTCCGTTCTTTCTTTTAACAAATTGCATGTTCAGATATTCATACAACAAAATATTTGGGGGCCATGAAATCTGATAAAAACATGCTGGCGGGAAAAGAGTTAATTCACTCATTTGTACCCTAATGTGGATGTGAAAATAGTGCCCTAAATCTTATATACATTACCTTCTTCTCATAAGTGTACCGTTAAAGCTCCAAAGCACTGTGTTTGATTCTCAGCTGTCTGTTTTTCCTTTGCTCAGGTATCTGGTAAAATGGATGAGAACATGTTTGTCGCTGTGACAAGCACCAATGCTGCCAAGATCCTCAACCTTTATCCACGCAAGGGTCGGATAGCCGTGGGCTCGGACAGTGATCTGGTTATCTGGGACACAGACTCCACTCGGACCATCACTGCAAAAACTCATCATTCTGTAGGTGCTCTTAAAATAAATCCAATGAACGCACTATATACTCACATTTCAGAGGAACATCTAAACCTAGAGAGGAAACTGAACTGGCTGGCCTTCACTGACCTTCCAGTTCCTCTGAGCGGAAATAGATGCTTCTAACTAATCAAACTGTGTGTTCATACTGGAACCCCTCGGAAATAAAGGCGCTGGATAGAAACAGACCACAAAAACAGGAGATATCTGACAATCAGAGTTTCCTTTTGTTGCTTTATTAAGTCTCAGCAGACCTTTATTACTGTAGGAATGTGTTGATAAGTGAGAGAAGAACTGCAACTCTGCAAGCATCACTTTTAATGAACCAACCACTAACCCACAGGTTTGTGCAACAGACATAAATATCATCTCATTTCATGCAGCTTTTTGAAGTTTGCCGTTACTTTTCAAATCAATTACAAATAACAGTTTCACTAATCAATTGTCTTTGGAATATTTTCATGATTACACGTATGTAATAATGAAGTTGCAATTTAGTACATTTAAAATATAGTAACTTTGTGATACCTCCACCTCAAGTCAAACTCAAGTGAACTCAAGTCAAATGCCGGTACTTTCTGACCTGCTCGTATGTCCATTTTTTCAGCTTTGCTTTATTTTGTTTTTATTAGTAAAATCGCATCACAGAATGCATCTGCCACATTGCCATCAAATAAAACAGTTTTCATGCCAACTTGCTTCTGTAAACAAAAGCTTGCAATGCTTGGATTTGAAAAACGTCTTCTGTGTGAACGGCCCCCAAGATATTAATATGTGCTTTATAAGCAGGGTGCGAATTACGGGTTGGGGGTCAGACCCCCCTAAAGAAGGCTTGATCCCCCCTGATGGACGTCAAAACTAGATGTAGGGGGGGTCAGATAAAAATACGGCTAGCCTACGCGTAATATGGAGATTTACTTGTAAATATTAATATGAATTTCTATAGCCCTGGCTAATTTTAAAATATCATTTTGGCAGCCCCTGAAATGGGTCGTATTGACATTACCTGAGCGGTTGAAGAATACGCTACAGCGCTCATTCAAATATGTGCATTTATTGCTTGGACGGAGGAAGAACACCTAAAATGCATGTGTAGATTCAGTCGAGTGATAAAGTTTACCCTCTTCAAATAAATGCTGTCTCAAATTAGACCACATAGTCAGTAAGTTCCCGAAATGAAAGGAAAGCCCCTAGGAGAAATGTTGTGCGTCTTGTCAACACAGGGGTTTTTCAGAATGAATCCACGTTTGGTTTTTTAAACAATCCGGTGGAATAATGATTCAGTGAAACAATTATATAAAGCAGTCACTGTTCGTTTCTGATGAATGAGCTGTTTGAACGAATCATTTGAATTAATTATTGAATGGCTCACTGAAAAGACTTTAAGGACACCCATGGCGCTTTTTAGTTGTATATAGAGTATCGTTTTTTTTTTTAAATAATGTAATATTTCACTATTAATATAAATTTTCATATCTAAAGTTACTTATATTTCAGCTACTTTTCTGTAATGTCTATTCAGGGTTTTTTCTAAATGAACACAATGATCACTATTATCTTTAATAATAACTTTATCTTTAATCGGCACATGATGTACATGTTAATTAATTAATCTCATTAATTTGAGATTAATTTGATTAATTGGTACATTAAGTAATTCATTAGATTTTTTTTAAAATAAGCACTTGACAGCCCTATTTAAAACATAAAAAAATACCCCCCCCCCCCCCGCCACACCCCCCCCCCCCCCCCCAGGCTCGATCCCCCCCCCCCATCCCCCGATTATCACTTTGTAATTCGCTCCCTGTTTATAAGTACATGCTAATAATCAACTAGTTAATAGAGAGAATGGGTCCCTAAACTATATGTTTACCAAATCTTCAATCTTTTCAAGGTTATTTCAAACTTTCAAACAAGGCTTTATCAAGCCAGCATCAAAGTTTGTTTGCAAACGTTCCTCATCTAGTTACCATTGCAATGAATCCACAATTTGGACAATGACAATCTTTGGGTTACGGTCCAATAGAAGTCCTGAAGAACCTGCAGTGAGCGGTTTATGAGTGTCCAGACGCTCAGACTCCGTTCTTTCTTTTCTCCTCTTCCAAACATCAGCATAAGAGCATTAATCTACTGATTGAAGAGCTACAGATTGTAGATTCGAGTGAGATGGGAACTGGAATTTCCTGAGCAGATTCTACAAGGGCTAAATATGTGGATCGTTTGAAAACCTTTGGGGAAAAGAGAACTCAGGCGCTGCCAAAATGACATTTTCATGTCCTTTTCGGCCCCTTCTCTAGAGACAATTACACATCCAAACAGCGCCGGCTGCCATTGCTTTCAACTGTGGATAACATGGCTGATGTTTATTGACTGTTTATTCTGTGGCTCCGTAGCCTTGGTTCCCGAGCTTTGTGAAGTCACCTAAAACATGACTTCATCACCTGCCAGAAAGCCTTGCGTTTGTGTTTTTCTACATGAGCCCATGCCAGCATTCTTGGCAGAAGTTGTGTGCATGTAATTTCCTGTTATCGCATACAAAGGATGGACGAGCGCCAAATTTCTGTGGAAAGACTGTGTGGATCATGGCGGGACACCACTACGATTACGATATCCACTAGAGATGAAGAAATCAGAAAACAAGGGAGTAGTAAACTAAACAGAAGTGATGCATCTTAGAGAAAGTGCTAACAAAAGACAGGAGGCTGTGAGTGTGAGAAAAAGACGAGGAAATAGAGAAGGATGTTTTTGTAATTCCTCTATCCAGCTGTTTGGCGAAGAGGTGAAGAATGAGAACGAGAGTGAATGAAGGAGGCCGGAGTCCTACATGTGATCTTTGTTAGTGAGGAATATCTCGACGTTCCTCTTTGCAGAAGCTCAAACTCAAAACAGCTGTTTGTGTCAATTTATGTCGGAAAGCGCAGCAGCTCAATGTCATGGTGGACGTTTTTGATGTTTTTCTGTGCATCAGAGAGTCTATTCTATTCTATTCTAAAAAAAAAAAAAGGTATCATGGTTTGCATGAAAATATGAAGCAGCACAACTGTTTTCAACACTGATAATAATCAGAAATGTTTCTCGAGCAGCAGATCGGCATATTATACTGATTTCTGAAGATCATGTGACACTGAAGACTGGAGTAATGATGCTGAAAATACAGCTGCGCATCACAGAAATACATTACAGTTTAACACATATTCACATAGAGAACAGCTGTTTTAAATTGTAATAATATTTCACTATTTTTACTATTTTTTACTATACTTTTGTTTAAATAAATGCAGTTTATTTATGCATTTCAAATGCAATTCATGATAATAAGCCATTGTGCAAATTGAAGGCTATTAAAAATATATCACTGCACTGTATGTGCACAAAAAGGATTAAAATATAAATATCACATTACAAAAAAGCAAAGACCAAAAACAGCCATGTTCCATAGTAGTACACTGTAGTACGTCACAAAAAGTATGGTCCCACTTATCTTTAAATACTGTGTACTTAATAATAAAATAATGAATTGTTAGGTACAGTGTTCATGTAGAATTGCAAAAACACTTTTTGCTGCTATTGAGGTGGGATGCGAGTAAGTTTAGGGGCCAGTTTGGTGGTCTGGTTAGGTTTGAGGGGTAGAGGTAGGGTCGACAGTGCAATTATAGATGTATACAGTAACTACAGAAATGATTTACAGATGTAATCACAGGATGGTATTTTCAGATATAAGTACAATATGTATGTGCACAATAATTGCAATGCATCAAATGGTTAATTTAAATGTATGTAATAGTTAAGGACAGTTAATACAAAGTTGGTCCAAAAGCATTGCATTACAGTGGTCATTTTTGGGACACAGGTGTTACGTACATGAGCTTTCTCAGCATGATGTTCTCGTGTTGTTCTAGGCAGCGGAGTATAATGTGTTCGAGGGCATGGAGCTGAGAGGTGCGCCCATGCTGGTCGTCTGCCAGGGCAAGATTGTTCTGGAGGACGGGAACCTGCACGCGACCGCTGGCACTGGACGTTTTATTCCCTGCTCCCCATATCCGGACTTCGCTTACAAACGTGTCAAAGCCAGGAAACAGGTACAGCAGGACACATGCGTGACAGTAGCTCATTGTTTTACAGTGCGTTCAAGGCAGCACTCCAGTGACATTCCAGTTTTCTTTTTTCCCCCCACAATGTTCTGCAGTTTATCGTAACTTCCTCTAGGAAAGTCAAATCTATTTTTTTTTTGCGGTTTCAACTAGAGTGAATGCAGACATGGGATTCTTGGCCTGTAAACAGTTTAAACTGTGGCTCCACCATCATGCCAAAAGCAGACAGAATGAAGCAGAAGGTTTAGAAAGAAGCCGCATTAAAAGTGTTCACATGGTTTAAAATGAAAACATAACACTTAAAGAGGTATTACACGCAAAAATGGAAATTTTGTCATCATTCACTCACCCTTACTGTACTAAACCCATCAGACTTAGGTTCATCATTAAAATACAAATGATGGTATGTTTGATGAAAGCTGAGAGATTTCTGGCCGTCCATAGGAAGTCATATAATTTTCAAGCTTCAAAAGTAAAAAAAAAAAAAAAAAAAGTCATTGCTTTATGTGATAAACATTTAATTTAGGCTTTTTATTCACATAAAAACACTGATTTGCTCATATATCTATAGATCATGGTAAACAGAAGCTCAGACATGCTTGTTTGATGAATTTGAATCAGTGATTCTATCCCGATCATTAAAATGTCATTACAATTATTATTCAGAAATATCTTCATTTGGGGTCTTATGGGTTTGGAATGACATGGGTGGGAATTAATTGTTTCTTCATGGGAACAAATTTGCATTAGTGTCTCAGCAATGGATGCTCTGCAGTGAATGGGTGCCGTCAGAGTGAGAGTCCAAACAGCTGATAAAAACATCACAATAATCCACGAGTAGTCTATCAATTAATGTCTTAAGAAACCAAAAGCTGCATGTTTGTAAGGATCAAATCCATCATTAAGTGAGCGTAAGTGATGCAATGCTACATTTCTCCAAATCTGATGAAGAAACAAACTTGGATGTCCTTGAATATATCTTGAATGTTTGTCATCTTTCAGTTCAGATGAGTTTAGCTTGTCACAGTTTGTTTTTTCCTCTCCCTGCATTTTGTCCACTGTTTGTATTAATACAGCGCATCTCAAAAATAGCTTGCTTACATTGTACAAAATAGAGATGATAGTGCAACACGACTGACCGTCTCAACAATCTGTCAGCCAAATCTGGAACCAATTTTCAACACAATTTTCAGCACACAATTCCCAAAAACAACCCACATGAGGAGAAACGCATCCATGGAATGTAACTGCAAACACCCAAACTCTGTCTTTCTCTGTAAATGGTGTGCTGCACAATCCTGTATTGAACTGAAGCGCTGTGTTTGGGTTTCTCCTAAAGCTGGCCATTCTGAAGGCGGTCCCCAGAGGCATGTATGACGGCCCCGTGTCTGAATTCTCACCCATGTCGAGGGGCGGCACGCCATCTGCCTCCGCCCGTACCTCACCCACTAAAGCCCCTGCAAGGAACCTCTACCAGTCTGGCTTCACACTGTCAGGTAACCCTGGAAAATTATGTCTCATATTCATACAGCAGACTTCTTTCTGGCAAAATTATTGATGGGGATGGTTTATGGTCATGCACTTCTGGCATGAAGTAGTTCCTGTAGCTCAAATAATAGACCATGCAGCTACAGTAGCAATGCCAAAATCATGGGGTTAATTCCCAGGAATGCATGAACTGATACACGAAAAATCTTGAATGCAATGTAATTCGCTTAGGATAAAAGCCACATGCATGAATGAAATTCAACAGATGCAGAACCCAGTGTTAATCCATAAAATGTTTGCTTATTTCTAGAGTGACAAGTGTAATGCATTAAAACTTTATATAAACTTTTTTCATGTTTACAGCTCACGATTTAGAGTTTATATCTCCCAATTCTTTTTTTTCCTATATTACTTTCTGCCACGGAATAAAACATAAAAAAGGTAATTGCAATTTTTTATCTCAAAATTCTGACTTTTTTTCTCAGAATTGCACATTTATATCCTACAATTGTGAGTTTATATCTTGCAATTCATAAGAAAAAGAAAACTGAATTTTGTGGTAAAAAGTTGCAGTTACTTTATTTAATTTGATATTTATTATCTTGTGGCAAAAATGGGCCTCCATAGAAATATGCATGAAAAATACATGCCCAAAACATTGTGAATGTTCAGTAACAGGGTTGACGCAAACCAAGTTTGAAAGTGTTTTTTTACATAATGAAAATATAATGCATATTTTGAACAAACAGTAAACATGAATCTCTTTCAAAGTTGTCTTTATTTATACAGTTCTGCTTTCATAGCTATTCTAGTTTATTGTGAAAATAAGTTTAAAAGGCCAAAAAAAAGGAAAAAAGGAAAAGAGATGAGTAACATTTTGGCTCATGTCTGAAGAAAATATATTGTTGAATTATGTTTTGAATGTTTGTCTTGTGAGAAGATTAATTCATATTAATAATAGTGCTGTCAAACGATTGCTAATAATAAACACACACACATATATTATGTAAACAAAAACTTCTATTTTGGATGCGATTAATCATTTGACAGAACAAATTAATAATAATTATTATTAAATCAAAATGTACATATAATTTGACAAAACCTAATAATTTTTTTTAGGTTGTTCTAAAGTATATATACTGTATATAGGCCTATATTTTTTTACACCAAAACTGAGAAACGCTATCAGAATGACTTCCTAATGCATTTCTAATTCCAAATTGAATGCACTTCACATTAATTATGGCAAACCAAATGTTCACTGACAGGAAGTGAGATGGATGAAGCACAGCTCACACTCGTTCATGGGATTGTAGTTCTATCCCTCATTAAAGTCATTAAATACAGTCTTTTTTCCACAAAACAAATGGTTTTGCTTCATCAGCTGGGATTCGCTGGTGGGTTTGGTTAAAGGCTTCTAGTGCGTTAATGAAGACTGTTTTTATATCTCGGTGTTTCTCTGTAGGTCCCGAAGAAGCCCCCATAAGACCGGCTGGAAGACGCATCGTTGTGCCCCCCGGTGGCCGCTCCAACATCACCTCCCTCAGTTAAATATCAAGAGCATGTAAGACAGAGGCCAGGATCAAATCAGCCGTGTAGAAGTAAGGTGATTAGTCAGGAAACGAAACAAAAGAAGCGTAAAACACTGAACTCATGCCTTACCCTCCATGATTTCCTCCTGATGAGTGACTGAAGATCAGTAGTCCTCCTCTGAGAAAGCCAAGCATTTAGTGTAGCGTCACGTTCATTTGTGTGTTTAGAGAAACTGAATTAGAAGACATTAGAATTACCGTAAAAACAACTCTCGTTTGGATGGTCTGCGATGTTTATGAAAGGAAACTTTCCAGGCGCTTGCGCTCGGTAAGGAAGGACTACTGTCGTGTGTTTCATAGAGCTTCGTCTGTATTCCCTCATAAGCTTTATTTGCGTGCATCAGCTGTGATTATGATAGTTAACGTTACTTTGTAAATGAAGTTAAAGTGTTGAGCAGTTTTTTTTTGAAGTATAATAAAGGTGAATGTTAAGGAAGAACATGCAGTGATATTATTACAGGACAGTTACGTATATTCACATACTGTACTGAGTTCATTATCCGTCTCACTGAAGATACGAAAAACATTATGCATCCGTCGTGTGAAGGAATAGTTGCAACACGCCGAACATCGAAAAAGGAAAAATAAACAATTTCTTGTGAAAATGAATGATGAAAAGAAAGATATTTCTCCTTTTGCATTCATCAGTTATTATTGAAAGATGATTAACAGGTGCTACAATGTCTTTTCTTAAATCACGCAAAGTATTGGAATAATTTTTGGATATCTTTCATGTGAATTCGAAGCTCTCATTTAATGGAAAAAGACAGTTCAGCATACTGTATGTTAGATGCACCAAATAACAATGGCTAAAGTGATTTACCGACTGATGTGGAATAGGTTGTTTATTATATTGATGTAGGTTTGATTGTATTACCTTTCTTTTTTTTAACATCCGAGTCAAAAAAGAGCAGGTGGAAATGAACGTGTGATGTGCAAAATTTGCTCCTCAATAAACAGACGTTACAACTGACTGCCTGTGAATGATTTCTCAGCCGCTCTTTATATTCATCAACTCAAATCAGAACTACTAGAACATACATTACACACGTTTTCACATAAAACACATATTACACACGCAAGATCCAACCTCAGGTCAACGAGGGAAAAGGGACAATTCTCTTGATATTATTCTCACTGAAAAGCGACTGCATAACGGGGTTTTCATGCAGCTCTCAAACCCCCCGAAATAAATGAGAAAAGTCGCATTTTGCATTTGTATAACAAACTCGTTTTTGGAAAAAATTGCCTAAAGGTCTGTTAGGCTATCAAGTCCAGTTAGCTGCATATTCCATAACAGTAATAATAATAATAATAATAAGAAATATAAAGCAGGTGACTTTATATGTAGCTTGATGATGTATATATATATATGGCTAAAACTTTACATTTGTAATATTCCTCAGAATTGCTGTTGTTGTTCGACAGCATTGTGGGTAGATTGTCAGTAATAGTTAATATTCACCTGACCACTAGATGGAGATATTGAGTCATTGTAGTATTATTTTTTACCAAACTGCACTGGTACATTTCTGCCAGGACATTATCATTTAGTTTATGAGCATTTTGCTTTAACTCTAAAACACAATGCAATGTGTAATTTAAAATACAGGTAAATTTTTCACATGTGAAAAAAAAACTTCATATTAACAGAATATTAGGCCCTTTTTTTAATTTATTTTTTTTAAATAAATGAGCCAGACATTGTGTGAATAATCCTAGGCTGTGCAAACCTTAGCCTTGTCAGATGATGCTATTAAATGATTTTATTATGATTCGATCTGTACAGTGTGGACCATTTCTTATTCAGCGGCACAGTGTGATCCAGCAATGAATCTCCAGAAACGCTAAAGAAGCAGAAAGGCCACATAATGCTCTCAGTGGCATGAATGACAGTTTTCTGCAGCAGTTGCATCATTTGAATGAATCACAGAGGCATAATGAGGTGAAGTGAGTACCTTCGCATTCTGTTCTCTGCATTTGTATGTTAAGAAGCGCAGCTTTATAAATCATGGTGAATGGCTGGAGTCCGCTCACTCGCTGAATCAGACAGCGGTGAATCTTCAAAACGCATCAGAGAAATCCATTAAACTAGTAAGGCACACATTTCACAGCCAGGTGCAGAGAGCATCATCGTCCAGTTCTTTCTCTATGTGTGTGATTGTGTAGTCAGGCCGGTTAATGCAGAGCACGAGGGTCACACCAGGTCGATGCTTCCATCCAGAATCCGTGATCTTCCCGTGGATTTTCTCATGCGTTTGCTGGGGTCCAGGGCTGTTCGCCGTTAGCTTCGAGAGAAGGAGGAACGCTGTGGCGGGTCCAGATGTTAGCCTGATAAACACTGCTCTACGTTGTTGTTCTGTCCATCTTGAATGGCTTTGTTCATCTCTTCTGCATTGAGGTTGTTTGTCTCAGTGTCTGCTTTGGTTTTCCCCAACCTCCAAAACAGAGAAAGGACAACATATCTAGTCGAATCTGCAGTTGTTACCTTAAGGCGAGGTTATTGCAGTAAACTGAAAAAAAAAAAATTGCTACTTGAAATAAATGGTAACTGAAATAAAATATTCAGTTGCCAAGCAACATTTCTCATTTACATTTAGCTAAGGTAATGTGCTAAAGTAACTACTGAGCTACTGAAAAATTGAAATTAATATTAATATATAGAGAAAACATTCTAATAAAAAGCACAGAAACACAACAAAATTACTAAAAGTTTCCCTGAAGTGAAAATAAAAACAGAAAATACCAAAATAAAACATGACAAAACATTTTAACAGTGCCTTTTTACTTCTCTTATGCTTTCCTTTAAAACGAGAATATTCATTCATTTCCTGCAATTTAATGTTTTAATCAAGTGTTTCATATAAAACTGCATTTTGAGTAAATTAACTACTGTGTTAGGCTATTTACTACTACCACTACTACCACTAAAATTATCGAAACTATGTTTACTTTACATTGCATGAAAGTGGACATGACAAATTGTCCAAATATTTCTTACTTCTCCCTGTTGAAGACGATGAAATCTCTTTGGACAGTCTCTAAGCGCTGCTGGAGTTGTCCATTCTGTGTGATCAAATGTACAGAATGAGTTATAATGTTGCACATGAAATACTACTAAGTGAATGGCTCCAGGGTCGTAAACAGCATTATATGGCATATGGAATATGGCCAACTTTTTAATTTTTTTTTATTAAATTGTTTTCTGCTTCGGCGGTGTAACAGTGCTCGTCAATGTCAAAATGATTGAAAAGAGTGTGAGGTAAAATATAACTAAACGTTTAACATCTTACAACTGCGTTTACGAATTGAAAATACACTATATCATTAATGTAGTTAATCTAATGTTATTCGTAAGTTGAATGTGAGAGACAAGAAACATTAATAGAGCTGTTTAGGCGATTAAGAGTCAATGTGAATATTTTTAAATAAAAATATTATTTTCGATTTGGTTCAAATGCATTACTTCACCATATATTCAAGTTATTATCTTTCTTGCTTTATTCTCTTTAAATTCTTTGTTTAATTCATTTAGATAAAAGGACCATTACATTTGTGACAGCATCTCCCTCAGCAAACTTGGAATTAAAATATATTAAAATAAAGTGTAAATATACATTTTTAAAGAAAGTATGTGTTAAGATAAATAAAAAAGAATAAATACAAAGTTTTGTTATGAAACTCTAGATGGCGCAGGCTGATAGGGCCTTTATCTGTTAGTAATCACGCAGTTATTTACACGGCGCAGCTGATTGGTCGCATCAGCAGCCAATCAGGTTGCTGCTCAACATTCAAATACTTTGCAAGCGATTAATGAAGTTGCAGCGCGAGCGCGCACGAGAAAGCATCTGAAATCAACTTCTATAAGATAAGTGGATGCTGTTTTACTCCATATCAGGGAGCATATTGCGTGGTCTGCCTTGTTAATTTTTAAGAGTAATCATGAACGAGTTTTAAACTAATTGTTGTATGTAATTGCTGTGAGGTCCGCCGACTGAGCTATATTATAAAAACGAGTTAAAGTGAAATACTACTTTGCGCTGTATACATTTTCAACATGGGTTCGCCATATTTAGCTGTTTATCCTCAATTGTCATGACGGAAATATAACTATGAACGTTAAAATAATTCCATAATACCAGGCTTTCAAGAACTGAATGTATTTCAGGGCTTTTATAACCAGCACATGTCATTCGTTCGATTTAGCGTTTGTCCTCAAATAGTAGTTTCTGACAAACAGAGCTTGACACAACTAGAATAAATTCATATTAATTCTAGAAATTGACATACATTTTCCATGTTCCATTACTTTTAAAATTCCCTCATACAGTTACCAGGATTTTCTCAAAACCATGACAGCTGTCTTTTTTAAAATTAAAACAAAGATAAGAAATGTCTTGTTTTTTAACCTAGCTTTTTCATATTTCATAAAACGTTTGTTTAGCACAGACCAATATACAATGTATGCAATGTATGCAGGTATTCAGCAATTCCAATGGATTTAATTTCATTTTTGTTCCCAATAATCAGTACTGAAGCACAGACTGAAGAAACAGGGGAAATATTCCTCTGAACAGCGAGTGAACTCAGTCACCGTGGGATGCTTCTCTTTATTTTGTTCTCACAACAAGTGTTCAATTTTCCGCTGCATTTATCTGTGATTGGATTGAGCTCATCTCTCCATACATTACAAACGTCAGTGGGAGGAGAGAACTGAGAAACCGAGTCAGGAGCAGATACTGTATAGGGCAGGACTGGTCATACTTTATTGATCTTCACTGCTTCAGAAAATGTGCACGTACAACGCTAGCTCCAGCTCCTATATTCTTTCTTTCATTCTGTGAAGTACTCTTTAGCATATTTTTAAAAACAGTATATTATTATAGAAAAACTATACTTTAAGAAAAATAAGTGTGAATGGAATGTTTTCTGACACTTAATTGCATGTTATTTACAATTAAATGAAACGTTGTATTATATTCTATAAATTATATTATTTATATTAAATTAATAATTTATTATTAATTTACATTAAATGCAGTTAGTTGAACTTATAGAGACATTTCACCCAAAAAGTAAAATGGTCATAATTTAATCAGTTGTTCCAAACCGGAGTTTTTTTTTTTTTTTTACAACCCTAATTCCAGAGAAGTCTGGACATTTTGTAAAAATGCAATCAAATCAAGAATCTGTGATTTGTTAATAATCTTTAACTTTTATTTAATTGACAAAAATACAAAAAAGATTTCCAAAGTTTTCACCGACCAATGTAAATGTATTTTGTAAATATTAACAAATTTACATTTTGATGGCTGCAACACACTCCAAAAAAAGTTTGGACAGAGGCATGTTTAACACTGTGTCACTTCAACTTTCCTTTTAATTACAATGTTTCATTGTTTGGGAATTAAGGATACTGATTGCTAAAGCTTTGCAAGCAAATTTGTTTTGCCCAGTCTCTTGAAACAAGGCTTCAGATGCTCAGCAGTCGCTGATGAAAGTCTGGATGGTTCCTTTGGTCTTTGGGACTGAGAACTCGAAATCCATTTTTCCAAGAAACAAGTTGAAATGTGGACTCATCTATGTACAGCACACATTTTCACTGTTTTTTGACTATCTGAGATGAGCTCTGGCCCAGAGAACCCAGCGGCATCACTGCATATAATTGATGTATAGCTTTCTCCTAGAGAGTAACAGAGTTTCAAGTTGCATTTATTGATGCAGCAGCAGACTAGCAGACAGTGGTTTTCCAAAGTACTCCTGAGCCCATGTGGCTATATTTAACACAGCAGCATGACGGTTTCTTATGCAATGCCATCTGAGGGCTCAAAGGTCAAGCATATTCACCTGAGCTTTCCTGCCTTGCCCTACATGCACTGTGATTTCTCTGGATTCCCTGAATCTTTTCACAACATTACGTGTGGTAGTTGGTGAAAGACCAAAATTCTTTGCAATTTTGCATTGCGGAATATGATTTTTGATTTGTTTGATTTGACACTTCTCTCATGAAATTTGCACAAAGTGATGAGCCCCCCCCCCCCCCCCCCCCCCCCCCCCCCACTGTTACACTTTGCTTGCAAAGACTGAGTGCTCTTTTATACCCAAACATGATCCCCTCATCTATTACCAATTCACCTGCTTTCTGTTGATATTCTTTAACCTTTTCACTTTTATTTTGCTTCTGTCCCAACCTTTTTGGAATGTGTTGCAGCCGTCAAAAACAAAATGTGTTCATATTTACAAAATAAAATTAAGTTGGTCAGTGAAAACTTTGGAAATCTTTTCTTTGTACTTTTGTCAATTATAATAAAAGTTAAAGAGAATGAACAAATCACAGATTCTTGATTTTATTGCATTTTTACAAAACGTCCCAACTTCTCAGGAATTGGGGTTGTAACAAGAAAAGATATTTTGAAGAATTTTTATAAAAAATAATATATTAATATTATGGAAATCAATGGATACCAGAAACGGTTGGAAACTGTTCAAGGGGGGAGAAAAAAAAGAAAGCATACAGGTTTGGAACAAGATGAGGGTGAATAATTGATGTCAATTTCCATTTTTGGGTGAACTATCCCCTTTAACCCACTTAAATATATCTTTATATGTAATTTCATAATTGTTCTATTATAAGTGTACTGCTGAATGTACTGACATGGATTTATGGTAATTTGAAATATGCACTAATAATTTCTATTTCTATTGACACATATTTAAATATATTTGTAACTACACATTTGAAATGACATTACAATTTAATAAATGTTAAATATTTTCACATTAAATGCAATATTGAATAATTCTCTGCAGTTAAAATTCTGTATAATGTATCTTCTTAATCAAAAAAACTAAACAAAAGATCAGTGAGTAATTAAATCATTGTGCAAAAACGAAAAAGTTAATGTTTCTAAAGGTCAACGATTCTGATCTCCCATTGAACAAATCCTTCAGAGAAATGACTCATACTGACAAACAAAGAAGAGAGCCATTGCAGAAAAACTCAAGGGAAACATGGTAATGTAATAAACAGGACTTCAATTGTTTTATGTCTTATTGCATAACAATTTTTATATATTTTTTTAAACAAAGACTGTGGCGTGACCGTTATGTTCTTAAGTAATGACAGTGAGATGCTACCTGAGGAGATCCATCAGAGCCGCTCTCCCTCGTCTTCCTCGCCAGCCTCTTCTTCTTCTTGTGCAGTGGTTTGGATTCCAGGATCATCTCCTCCAGCTCAAATGTGGGGTCGCAGTTTAGTCGCCGCCTCTGCCATCACACAAACACTCATTTATGTACTGTACAATGTGCCCATGAACAATTGAACATTTATTGGCAAGTACTATTTCCATACTACAGTTACACCCTTGTGAAAAAGGATGATTAATTCTAGTGAATGTGCATTTATAGTGTACTGCAAATCTTAAAAGTATTGTTTATTTAAACTGTACTTGCAGATAATGTAATATTAACGTAAAGTTATTTACGTGTATATAAAGACAGTACACTTTCATGGCAATTTTAATACACTTTTAAAAAGTGCACTGTAATCTTTTACTTTATACATTTTAAATGACGTTTCTATAATCTCTTGTTGTGCTTTAGAGTACACTTATTTTTGTGTCGACTAACACATTAAAGGGGTCATGAACTGAGAAAACAAAATTCCCTATATCTTTTGACATATAAGAGGTCATTGTACTATAAAAACATCCTGTAAGTTTCGGAACTTTAAACTTTCTTGTTAGTCTAAAAACAGCTTATATTGAAGGCAGTCTGCCAAAACGACAGCTTGTTGAATGTTCTACTCTACGATGTAATAGTGTGGATAAACGCCGCCACTGCAGAAGATCAACGTCCTTCGACATCACTGTCTGTTTAGCCCCGCCCACCGATTCTACATCACTGCCTGTTTAGCCCCACAACGATTCTTCATCACTCTGTGTAGCCCCGCCACGATTCTACAGCACTGTCCGTTTAGCCCCGCCCACAGATTCTACATAGCTGCCTGTTTAGCCCCACCCACCGATTCTACATCACTGCCTGTTTAGCCCCGCCCACCGATTCTACAGCACTGCCTGTTTAGACCCGCCCACCGATTCTACATAGCTGCCTCTTTAGCCACGCCCACTGAATCTACAGCACTGCCTGTTTAGCCCCCCCCACCGATTCTACATCACTACCTGTTTAGCCCCACCCACAGATTCTACATCACTACCTGTTTAGCCCCGCCCACCGATTCTACATCACTACCTGTTTAGCCCCGCCCACCGATTCTACATCACTACCTGTTTAGCCCCGCCCACAGATTCTACATTACCTGTTTAGCCCAGCCCACGGGAGTCTACATAGCTGACTGTTTAGCCGCACACGAGGTCTACTACCATTGTTTAGCCGCCCACGGATTCTACAGTATCATGTTTAGCCCCCGCCCACGGATTTACATAGCGGACAAATGTGTAGCCTTACCCCAGATTCTATACACTGCGGTTTTAGCCCCGCCCACCGATTCTACACCGGTGCCTGTTTAGCCCCGCCCACCGATTCTACATCACTGCCTGTTTAGCCCCGCCCACCGATTCTACAGCACTGCCTGTTTAGCCCCGCCCATCCATTCGCGCATAAGCTCTATTTGGACACGACTAATTTTACAGGGGGTCATTAGAGAAATTTGTGTTTCACAGATGTACTTTCAGATTTTAAACTGCCACACATGTGTTTTTTTCTCGCACAACCTCTGTAATAATTCCAGAGCAAATGATTGACTGTTTTATGGCAAACTCTAAAACAAAAAACAAAAAAGTGATGCTCTGAGAAAACTAAATCCCATCCGAATGCGAATTTCTGTGATTGCAGACGATATTTTTTCACAAAGCGTTTCCTGGGGCCAACGTGAACTACCGCAGACGCTCTTACCGCGCGCAATTTTTATATGTTTGCCTCCCGGAAAAGAAATTAAAAAAATTAAAATAAAATCAAGAGCCAAATCAAGTAAACTGCTAAGACTGGCTACTGTAATATCAGCATCATGTAAGATTACTCACGTTCAATTCTGCACTCAATGACATAATGTTTTAATTACATATGTACCTTTAAGAAAAATTAAACATGGTTTTACTACAAATAAATAAAAACATAAAATAGTTTAACTAAAGTAACCATACATTAACCATGGTTTTGCTCTACTAGCCATATAGCATCACCATATTTGTAGTAAAACTGTGGTTATACAAAAGGTAATTAATCCAAATTACTATACGCATAGCACGCATGCAGAACGCCTGATCTCTGCAATGCCCAGATATACAAAACAGACCCTCCCACTTCTGTAATAAACACGGAGATGTTAGTCCCGTCCGAATAGGGCTACAGTGTTTACGAGAGAGGCGAAAGCGCAGGTCTATGCAGAAACCAAACAATAAAGATACTCCGAAGACAACAAGATGCTGTGCAGTGCCAAGTTAAAACAGTGTTTGCATCGTTTGCATGTTTACAGTGTTCACGTTCTGATAAGGGGGGTTAAAAACAGGACATAAAATAGCTATTACATCTAAATTATGATGTTTTTTTTATGTAAACGCTTGATAACGTTATAGTTGGACCTCAAGAATGTACAAAATGAAAACAAAGCACTTACGTGTGTTTTTTGAATTACATTTGAAAATGAATATATTACATGTTCCTCAAATTGCAGCTTTATCATAAAATGTGTAATTACAACAGAATATAAAATGACATTAAAGCAAATTTTTGTTTACCATAAATGATTGTTGGTACATTCAGTAGTTGTCTTATACAGTACAGCGGCCCTAAAAAGAGTTCAGACACTGACATCACACTTCAAAATGCCTACATGTCATCACATTAGATATGCACAGATTGCAGAATATTTAGGTAAGTGGCTAAAATAGTGCCAGAGCTTTTCTCAGATCTCAGCCAGTTTTGGAATTGATCATTTTTACAGTGCTTTCCAAATGGCATAAATAATGCTTATGGTCACTCTGAATGGAGAACGAACAAACAGAAATGTTCAGAACCAAAAAAGGCTTCTTAAATGTATGTTTTTGTAGAGTTTAACTGATGGGACACTTTGCTCCCAAGATTCACTGCATGAAACCTCTTCAGTCCAGACCAATCATCATAAATCTGCACGAGGTTTGCCAAGCATAGCGCAAATTAAACCAGCTGAACCTGCAAACGCGCTCTGTAAGCAGAACATTGTGAAAACCCTCAATCGTTGTGGTTTTATGAATGTCTTTATTATTGTGAACACCTGAATTTTTTATATTGAAGTTTTTTATAAAGACTTACTGCTGTTATTATAGTGTAAATGTATACGATCTGTAGTGAACAGTGTAGAATTTCTAAAAATAAGTTTTATTAATTAAATGAATATATACAAGATTGACACATTTATTAAGATCAAACAACACAAAGATTGCATTAAAAAAAATTTCAACATTCTTCAAAATATCTTTTTTGTGTTCAATGGAAGAAGGAAACTCATACAGGTTTGAAACAAGATTAGAGTGAGTAAATTATGACAATGTTCATTTTTAGGTGAACTGTCCCTTTAAAGCATATCCATATCTCAGTTCAAATCATTCATATGGAATATGTGAATGTCTCTTATTTGCGTGTGTGTGTGTCTAGTATATTACATTCAGGGAGGATCCAGGGGGATTGTTTGTTAAGCACGCATCCCATTGACATGAGAGGTATTCCGGTCGGAGCTCCGAGAGACTGGAAATCCTCTTCTGAGCGTCTACACACAACAGCTGACAACAGAAGCAAACACATTGCATGTTTCATACGCCACTAGATCATGACTGATCCTAAACATGACTGTAATTATCAAATAAATAAAGCATGACTACAGTGCTGTTCGTGTGATTAATGTTACCTTTGGTAAGAGTGATTTGATCCCTGTAGACCAGGCGGCGGTGTAACAGGGGTGCGCTTTGTGGAAAGTCTGCAGGATCTCATTGGCTGGTGTGTTGGCGCGCATGATGTACGGCCTCTACAGAGGTAAAGCCGACAGTCAATGAAACATCTATTTCTTGTTCAGTTTGATTCTCAGCAGATCATGAGCAGGATTAGTAGGATTTACGCTAGGGCTGGGCAGTATGATGGTATCGTTACCGCGGAATAAAGTGTCTATCGTTAGAGATTTTGCTATCTCCGCGGTATGCAAATATATCTGGTACGTTAAGTTAATACGCCTTAGTGACAAGGAAACATGAGAATGGACCTCAGAGTGGGATGCATGATAGTTATAAGCGCAATAAGCAGTGAAAAGAACTCATCGATGCCGCGCTGACTGCCACACAGCAGAAGTGCGGCCTGAAAGCCTCTCAGGACGCAGTGATGCACAAAAGATCTCTTAGTGCTTGAATGGTCAAATACGAACAAATATGTCACACAATGCCGTTTGTGTGGATTATCGGTAAACACAGTCGGTTATGTGTTAAATAATGGGTTAAAAAACCGGATGGGTATCTAGATATTGGATCGTGACGGTGGTCTTTAAAGGGACAGCAGTCTAATTTACCTGCTGCTGTCTGTGTCATTACTGTTAATCACTCATGCACTTGACTGAATCACTTTGGATCTTAAGCAGAATCCCAGTTAATGGTTGATTGTACAGTTGAAGACTATGCATCTTCAATTCATTCAATTTCTGTAAAATTTCTTACTACATTTTAAATAACGCTACTGTAGCCTACTGTAGCGAATAAATTAATAGTTTAAGTTTATTTATTTGTTCTATTGTGTTTGTATTTTGCTTCTTTTTCTTATTTTTAATAACAAAAAAAAAAAAGCTATATCGAGAAATATATATCGTTATCGTGAAATAAAATTTCTCATACCGTGAAATAAGATTTTGGTCATATCGCCCACCCCTAACTTTCGCTAGCTAATATGGCTCACCATGTTCTGAATTGGTTATTGCGCTAATACTGATCTCAGATCAGATGGTTGAGAGACCCTCACCTGTCCACGGAGAAGCTCATACGCAGTGATCCCTAAAGACCACCAGTCCACTGCGAAAGAGTAACCCGGGCGTGTTCCCTCGAACGACTGGAATAGTTCTGGGGCTGCAACAACAGACAAGACAACAGCAGATTATATGTTTCCAGCATTTTTACTCCAATAAAATGAATGCCAATTCAACAAATTATATCAATACTGTTATATATCAATAATGTTATTCGTACATGCTTAAAAACATTAGCATGTAAAGTACTTGATTATAATTTAAACTGTGGGGCAATTCAATATTTCATTTAAATCTCCACAGAAGCAGAGTGTGAACGCCAATGCGATGCTTCAGTTTTAACGGTGCAAGAGAACAAGGTAAGAAGCTGCTAAATATTTAATAATTTAAAACTAATATCTATTAATGCAACCTACTCAACTATTTTTCCTCAAATGTTGTTGTTTTAAATAGAAAATTTGCTATCATTTACATTATTCATGTAATTCATACCTGAATGTATTGAGATAAGCAACATTTTGCATTTCGACAAATTACAATATGCTGTGAATGCAGCATTAAAGCAACCGTTTGTATTTTTTTTACCTTGAAATATGAGTCTCAAAATCTTTTTGATGGTTCACTGACTTCTAATAAGGTTTCGTTTAAACTGTGAAAACGTCCTACCTGTGAATTTAACATAACTGTACGATTGTTAATGACAGAGTAAAAAATATAAGCAACCTTTGACTGACATCGTGTTAAATCGCACAAATAAAGCAGTGTTAAACAGAAGTATGAAAGCTCTCACCCATGTATGGTTTTGTCCCTGCAATAGATGTGGCTTTTAAGTCCTCCTTCACAATAGCAGCGATGTTAAAATCTGTCAGGTGAGCGTGACCTGCAAAGAGACAAATGCTAAATAAAACCATATACTGTACACAAGATATGAACGCAAATAAAAAAGATGCATTTGCTTTAAATTAAAGCGATTACACTGTTGCTGATGCCAGAGATTGATGGTCTCATGCTAATTGCATCCCTATTTGCATACTACCAAGCATTTGTTTTGCTGGTGATGGGAAAGTACTCACTGCTGAAATCATGGGGCATACTACTACATCATGAAATCAATGCATGCAAGGTATATAATTCTGGAGAAAGCTATCATTAGCATTGCCATCTCTCAATGGCATTTGCTCGTTGGCGCAGATGAAGTAGTTTTTTTTTTTTTTTTTTTTTTTTTTTTTCTGACAGCATTGATGCCATTTATTTCTAGCACTTAGATTTCTGTCCTTTTTTTTTTTAGGCAATCACCTCAGCTGTGTAACTAATTAAACGACGCACTGACAACACCGAACAATGTGCACAGTCCCAGTCCTTCTCTAGCTGTTTTTATCTAACTTGAGTCACAAGCATAATTCCGTTTCATGCTTTTAAGAGGCTTCAAAAGACAAAACAAGTAGTCACTGGCAATGTCAACTGCAAAGCATGTATTATAATATAATTAGCATCCAGCCACAATATTCTAACACAGCATTGTTTGACACGTCACAAGTTTAACACCGCAAACACTCCGGTTTCATAACCCCGGGTAAAAAGCGGTCCTAACCATGCTTCTAAATGACAAGTGTGAAACATTTCTTCACCCGGGGTTAAAAACAGGGTTTAGAACTGCGATAACTTATAAGTGTCTTAACATATCACAAAAATTGACCTTTTAATAACATGGTGATTTTTGTAACAAAAATTAAATCTAATTTGGTAAGTTACACATTAAACTCATTGAAAATGGTATAAAAGTATTTCAAAAGAGTACAATAATTTGGCACATGCTAAAGAGTAAATATTTTTAATAATAAATATCAACATATTTTCTCCTGTTGATTAATCAAAGAACATTATGAGGCAACTGTTTTGTACTACAAGTTTTCTGAAATGGTATGTTAAAAATATTCAAACATGTTAATTGTCGAATTAGGTTATGCACTGATTTGCATACATTTCCACAACAAATATCTGAACATTGGATAAAGCCAGGTTAAAAATTCTTGTTAAAAGTGTTAGGAATAAAATGGTAAATATATCAGGGTGAATTACATATTAACAAAGCCCTCTGTAGAAACCTGCAGAATATCGACAGAAATAAAGCTGGATAGTTTGGTGTATGAATGTGCAAATTAAATCTCTTAAGATTTACGGCTCAGTCAATGAGAAAAAACTCAGAATTGTAATTGAAATCTATAGATGCTAATCAATCAAGTGTAATAAAATAAACACGTATAATGTGTTTGGATCGGGTTGCAAAAGGGTGGAAAATGTCCAGTAAATTTTGGAAATTTTTTTCCACACCACCCCCCCCCTTTGCAACCTAAGTTGAATGCTTTTTTTTTCTCCCACTAGTCTCAAAGCTGACATGTTATGAAAGCAAAATAGCCCAATATCTCAAAATTGACCACTTAATAAGAATAGAAAAAAGAAGTTGCCTTAAACTAGTTTTAAAAATATTTGTAATTTTCTTCATCTTGGATGCACTTATTTTTCCTTAACTTTGATTCATATGTTGAAAAACTGTGGTGGCAAGTTTGGCATCGCATTATAACAGCACAACATTCTATTACTGTACATACAGTCCAAAACAGCAGCAGCAGCTTTGTCTCACAGTATAAAGATTGAAACAGCACCTTCCAAAATCTATTTCTTCCTTTCTGGCCTAATAATACGGTTTGGCTTGATTTGTGGGGCAGTTCCTCAACTCATTCCTGGGAAGAGTGTAGCGAGCTTCGGAGGAAATAACAGTAACTGGAGTGAGGAGGCCTAAGTCAGCCGTTCACCTCGCCGCAGGGCACGAGCGAACCGGAGCAGATGCGACACACAGAAGGAAGAGGGTACACAGGGTTCAGTTTCTCTAGCGTATGTGTATGTGTGCCTATATCACAGAGAGAGTAGATGCTGTGGATGTGTGCAGTGTTGATATGAATGTAAAACACCTTCATGCAGCAGCTGCATTATATACACACCGACAGAGGACATCAGTGATAAAGAGAAGACGAAAGAGTTTCCTGCACAGCAACAATCTCATTTGTATGCATAGCTATTCCGTTGCAGTCTTCTGTTTTTAAAGGAGTCGTGAGTTAAGAAATCATGTCAAAATTATATCTTGACATTATAAGAGGTATTTAGTACACAAAAACATCCTGGTAGTTTCAGGAACTCAAAATTGCTGATAGTCCAAAAAAACGCTTTTAGTTGAAATTGTTGGCTGTCAAACGGTTAATCGCAATTATCTAAAATAAAAGTTTTTGTTTACATAGTGTATGTGGGTCAAAGACGAAAAAGGGTGTAAATAAGTATAATACTGCTTTAAATTGTTGCTGTTTAATTTAATTGTATTTTTGTTTTTGGTTTTCTGAGCAAAAAATAAATATCATACATGTTCCCCTGATTTACAGAAGAGAGCCACTAAAATGTCATTCAGTGTAACAATCTTCTCAGACATATTTACAATAAAAATCTATTTATGACATATCGAATTACTTTCACCCCAAATACTAATCGGTTGTAATTTTACATTTTTAAAATTTCCCACCATCCTAGGTTTTGCCGATTTTTCAGTAAGAATTTTTTACTCATTTAAAAAAACAATCAAATGTAATATGCTCCCTTATTATTTTATACATTTAAATATGTACAAGTCAGAATAAGCATGTTGTTTGAATTCTTACATAAATATTGTTACACTGAATGACAACGTAACATTATTTCAACCAAATTAACATTTTATTCTCCAAAAACTAATTTGAAACCTTAAAATTAGACACTTTACTTACATTTAATGTGCTTTCTATGGACATAAAATCACTTTTGTACATTTCTTTTGATGCGGACACCTTAACGTCTTTGACCCATGTGTGTGTACTGTGTATATTTATGTATTGTTGAGAAATACCACACATGCAGTATATCGTTCAGAAAAAATATGGTGTATATATTAATATATTAGTAAAATATAAATTATAGACTATAACTATATACATGTAATATTTTCAAAAATATACTGATGTTTTGATTTTTTTTCTTTTTTTTTTTTTCGGTGTGTATTTATATATACATAATAAATATACAAAGGACACACACATATATTATGTAAACAAAAATTTTTATTTTGGATGCGATTAATCACGATTAATCGTTTTGACAGCATAGTGAACCAAAATGCCGTCCTATCTATTAACACGCAGTAATTAGGAGTTTAGTGAGGCAAAAGTCGTAGTTAATAGTTAACAGTGAGAACTGGACCTTAAAATAAAATGTAATAAAAGGCAAAGGAGAGGTAATGTACTCTCTTCCTCAGGGGAGGTCAAACCCGACTGTATGTGAGCTGTATGTGGAGAGCACTCCTCTAGATTGAGGTCTGCAGGAGTAGCACTGCCAGACCCCCTCCAGGGGTTAAAAGCAGCACTGCGGTGTGTCTGTAAGCTGAGCGAATGGCTTTAAAAAATGCATTTCGACTGCCAAATGTCAGTCAGGTTTTCACTTAAAAGCAAATGGATGTTTTGGCATGGGCTTGTTATAACATACACCAAGTTTGGATCTCAATACGCCAAACCGCTGCAAAGATACAGCCTCACATCCATTTTTGCGGGCTTTTTGTCAAATTCATTTGTGCGTTATTCAAGAACGGTTTGACGAATCAACTTGAATTCCATAACTTTTGCCAGCATGGTCTGAAGATGATCGGAGCCAATTTTGGTGAAAATCAGACAAACAGTCTAGGACGAGTTCGAAAAAGTAGGTTTTTCGAGCTATTAACAATAGCGAAAAAACTAAACCTTACGATTTTTACATTTTGGTGTTCTTTGACTCCCACCCTTTTGTTGGGTTCCTTTTTTCCCTTTTTTTTTTCTTTTTGCTTTTCTCTGTTTCCCCTTTTGTCTCACTTCCCCCTTTCCCTCCCTTTTTTACCCTTGTAATCAGCCAAGGATTCAGATGAAAAAAAAAAGAATTTTCCTTCTGTGCCTTATGGTTCAAAAGTTATTAGCATAAAGAAATTGCAAGTTTTGGACAAGTGGTGGCGCTAGAGAGCTTGAGTCAGAGACTCCAAATTTGCTATGGTTAATGTTGATACTGTCCTCTATCTGTGTGCCAAATTTAATAACTTTTCTGTAAGTGGTTCTATGGGCTGCCATAGACATTCAGAGCGGAAGAATAATAATAATACAGAGAATATTTAGAGGAAATTACATTATGGGTTAAAGAATGGCGATTAGCTATGCAAAAGGCTTAAAAAAGCATGTATTGTTTGTTTTGTTCAGATATGCACGTAATGCCACAGCCATTCCATGCAAGCGATGTTGCAAATCTCTCTAAAAAACATTTCTGTATTTTGTCTGCACTAGTTTAATTGTGGTTCTGTATATTATATATATATGATATATAGTACACACAGATAACACACTGAAAAAAATTATACTAATTTTTTTTAAGGTAAGTGGTTGCAAACAATTTATTTTAGTTACATTTAAATAAAAAAAATGTTGAAAGTAAGTCAACTAAATTAATTTGTTTATTTAAATGTAGCTAAAAAAAATGATTGCAACCACTTACCTTAAAAATTTTTGTATATTCAATGAATAATTTTTTTTCAGTGCAATGTGTAAATTTACAGACCTAAATCAACCCACAGAAACAAAATATTCCCTGAAAATTGAGTTAACTCAGTGTGTGAATGGGAGAGGTATTAAGGGTCGTAAAAGTCTGTGTCAGAGCCACAGGAAGTGTTTAGTGCTGTCTGGTGAAAACAACAGATCACTCTTTCCATCCCATTTCTGCTTTCACAATTCTGAATCTAACAACTGCTCCTGAGCCCATGACCTAAATCTGTACCGACAGAAGACCTAGACCAAAACAGAAAAACCCCATGATGTTCTTGAGCAGGAACAGTGTTGCTGAGGCACGTTAAAGACAAAAAACTGTACACTAAAATAAGGCTCCAAAAAGGGTTTTTCGCCGCGATGTCATAGAAGAACCATTTTTTGGTTCCTTAAAGAACCTTTCAGTGAACAGCTCTTAAACCTCTGGGCCTCTTCATTTTTGGGTCAAACTTGGTACTTTTGCAGTCTAAAGTACCAAGTCTTTTGCAGTCTTGAAATGTAACTTTATGTATGTATGTTGTATGTGTGTCTTTATTTATTTTCAGGAAAATCCATATATTATAATTTTTTCAATAATATTCTTTTTATTATTTTTTTTAAAGAGCAGGTCATATGGGTTTTTGAAAAATATCTCGTTTGCAGTTTATAACGTAGCTATCCTTAAAAGAAAACAATCTTCAAAGTTGTTAATCAAAAACGTGCATGATAAATAAATATATTGTCTCTCAAAAGAGAGAGTCGATTCCTTAACGAGTCGTCATATTTTCGAATCTTTTGCCTGTTAACCGGTATACGTCACTGGGTAACACACATTTGCATAATCCCCGCCTTCCAGCGAGTCTGACCCGCGCCACAAACACTTCCGTAGTTAGTGTGTTTACTCAGTTGAGGACGATTGCTGTGTTCAAGGATAACCGAAATTCCCAATTCAGGATTTCCTTTTTACCAAGGACTGCTTCTCTAATCTTGGTTTTTATCTTTGTTGGCTTCTTCTATCTTCTTCATTTGAACTAACAAGCTCTCCGAAGCACAACCTGTAATTACGATTGATACGTTATGTGTACATTTTCAATTGAGTGCTCAAATT
Source organism: Sinocyclocheilus anophthalmus (assembly GCA_018155175.1). Classification (NCBI taxonomy): domain Eukaryota; kingdom Metazoa; phylum Chordata; class Actinopteri; order Cypriniformes; family Cyprinidae; genus Sinocyclocheilus; species Sinocyclocheilus anophthalmus. The sequence goes on from JADLZN010011635.1 coordinate 528,018, forward strand.
ATCTAGTTTTTGTGCTAATATGTGACGTACACCTAGTGCAGCTTTAGGTTTCAAGGTAAAGCACGATATTACGGTCTTACTGAAGTAGTTCTAATAATTCGCTGTGAACCCACTATTTCATATGTGTCGATTAATGTAGACTGTCATTGTTCTAATTACTTCGTTTAATAATAAAGAATGTAGTGTAGCGCCCAGACTTTATAATCATTGTGAAATTGCGTTCTGATTAAAAGTTAAGACAGAGCGTCTTTTGTCTGTCGTTCTTCAAACATTACAGTAGATACATTTTGGTTTACAAACTGTATTGTTTCATCAGTTAGTCAAAGTTAAGTGTTCACAGTTTAGCAACTAAACTTTAGCTGTGTGCACGATTCGCTTGCATAAGTGTTTTTTGTATTTTATGTTATTATTTTAAGAACGGATTGGAGCACTATATTATTGTTTTGTGTAAAGGTGCTTTGTCAATGGTAGCACCCGTTAACTTGCTCAAGGACTCCTCTCTTGTGACAATCACAACAGGCTTGGCCAGCTGACCAATCAGAGCAGAGTAGGCTTATGGAAGGGAGGGGTTTGCTCCGAACTTGCTTGGAACGAATAGTTTTGAAATCATTGGCAAATGACTCTAATATTCAATGTATATTCTGAGAAAGTTACAATGTTTTCTGACCTTAGATGCTTTTAAACCTGTTGTAAGGGACTCCAACACAATATTAGGACACTTAAAAAAAACATATGACCTGCTCTTTAAATATGAAAACGTTGGTTTTTGTGTTCATATAGCTAATGTGACAAAAGTCACCATCCGATAAAGCTACTATTTAATTTTTTTCAATCAAAAGTCACCAAAGAGGCCCAGAGGGTTAAAATAACCATTTTGTCTTAGTGTAAAGAACATTTAAAAAAATCTAAAGAACCTTTTCTGCTAGAAGCCTTTGTGGAATGCAAACATTTCAGGATGTAACGATCTTTCATGGAACACAGATGCCAATAAAGAACCTGTAGGTGATGCTTGTCTCCTTTAATGTTAAAGAAAACATATAGGTCTGAAAATCCAATGGGTTGTGCCATTGTCTTGTAAAAGTGTGCATGGATCTGCGACTTCCAGTCCAACAAAAATAGACCATCCAGGTATCTTTCTTTCAACATGCACACCGATTTGGATACTGGGATGCAGAGTCAAAATATACACAATAAAAAGTGCCTAAAATTGACATTTTGCTGATTTTCAGATACTCTTGATGCAAAGTTTCTAATTCTGACATTGATTTTGGTTTGGCTCTCGGCTAACTCTTTAATGAAGATTGTTTTAGAAATCTCTGTGGAGAAAATGAATGCTTCCAGAACCAAAGCTACTGAAAATTGCATGGCTATTGTTGATTTCCTCACTAAAGAGTGTAAGAGAAAAAGTAGAGGTAGAGAAAATTCACTGGCCCTCCCTGTTGTCTTCAACCACCTGCTGTTTGTTGTTGTTTAGAGACGGGGTCATAACTATCTTCACATTAATATTCCCCTGCCTATTATCATACTGATGAAAAATTATGCAGCTTGCTTTTTCTCCCTGACAAGACCGGTTATCCAGACCAATGTGAAGCATCTGCCATGAATAACCTTCAATGCTTTTCTGTCACCAGTGTTATCACTCAACAAGTCAGAAAGAGAGAGAGTCAGTCTGAGCAATAGTGATGCTTGTCCTAACAAGAAGCACTAACAGCAGACGTGATGGTGATTTATAGTATCTTTAGGACTTACCATGCTCGTCCAGCAAAATGTTGTCTGGCTTAATGTCTCTGTGAACACATAAATAAAGTTCAGTTAGGACAAACCATCTGCTGACACTTCACTTTAACAATTCATCTGGATACAGCAGAAAACCAGTAAAGCATCACATTAACGTGTCAGCTGTAAAATGAAGAGATGCTCGTACCAAAAAGAGCAGCGTCACTGGGAAATCTGTGCGTGAGGAAGATCCAGAACATTTGTATGATATTTTCCACCTTAAATCTTCCAGGGACATTTTTTAACCTTTATAAGGGCAAATTTTCAAACCTTATTAAATGTATGCATCATCTTTTCATGTCAAATTCATGCATTTTTTCAACGAATGCATTCAATAAAAAGATACTATAGTGCTTGTATTAACAATTAAATCAATCCCCAAACCACCAAAAAAAAAAAATTCCATCTTTGCACTTCAGATGCTGCAATCCGAAGTGGAATTTAATGCATTCACACAGACTGTTTAATGCAGCTCAGAGATGCCATGAATGCATTTACACAGCAGTTAAAAACCCCCAACTGCTCCCCGAGTGCCGCAGCAAAAATGGCTGCCCACTTCTCCGGGTGTGTGTTCACGGTGTGTGTGTGTGTCCACTGCTGTGTGTGTGCACTTTGGATGGGATAAATGCAGAGCACTAATTCAGAGTAAGGGTCACCATACTTGGCCACATGTCACGTCACGTTCACTTTCACGTTTTCAGTTACAATGCATGTTATTGATATTAGCGTTTTAAATATCCAAATAGAATGACCATAGGAACTATGAAATGCAACTTTAAATATGAAACTAAAACCAACAAGTCACTGTCTTAATGAGAGAGTCATTGATTCCCTCATTCAACTGATTCGTTTGAAATGGCTGATTCATTCAGGAATGAAGCAAGTGACTTTCTGGGGCTGGTTGTATAAACTGTTTAGACTAGTCTTAAAAAGTTAGTCAACTAATTGTTTTTATTCAAGACTGGTCATAACTTTTTTTTAATTATGTTATGAAAAGGTAGATTGGTTTTATTTGTATTGGAAAAATAAGACTGGTTTCCCCTTGGCAACTGCTAGTTGGTCAAACTAGTTTTTAAGACACAGTCTTAACATGGTTGCTAAGTTTATGCAACTGGCCACAGATTTCAGAACCGCATACTTGAATACTACTACTCTCACTATTTCTGCCATGAAAAGGTATACTAAAATTAGTAAGAGTAGTCAACTTGTATGCAGTTTCGAATTTAGCCACTGTCTTTATGAATGGCTTATTGAATCATTGACTCAAAACGTTGAATCATTCTGGAACGAAACTTTGCAGGAAGGCTTCTTGAAGCGTCTTGGAGACACAGTTCTTCTAGATTGAGTCTGTCTCAGTTTGTTCTGTTTCTTCATGTCCTTCCAGACAGACTGATGATGATCAGATCAGATCTCTGTGTGCAGCACTAACATATATCTCACTGGATTATTACAATTAATAGCTAAATGAATGTTTGGAAATGTAAACTGATATTTCCTACTGACACACTACAGCAAAAGATAGAAATAACTGACTTAAAACCATTTTTTAGCTGCTGGAAATACTAGTGTTCTAATCATTTTGGCCACCACTGTAAACAGCTAGAGAGCTCACTAGATTTTGAAACAGAGCTGGCTGAGCGATAACATTTAAAAGCAACAAACCAAAAAGACATTTCTGCACGTTCATTTTCCACTAATTTGGAATCCATAGACCAATTAACGTCAAATTTGCATATCAAAGCGAGGAGATGCTGTTGACAGTTCACAGGTGTTCTCCACAAACAGGTGAGCTCAGGAGAGAAAGGTCAAGCGTGTTGAGTTTAATGAGCTGACATTTGCACAGAGCTACTGCATATCAGCAGCACACATTATATCCAAAGATGCTGCTCGTCATGGCAGCTGCCGGATGGTTTCCTGGGCAACAGGTGTCAAGGTAACCTGCCTCCAGCCAGTTATATGTGCTTTTCATCCAATGGGCAATTACTATGTTATTAGTCATGTAAAATGAGTTTGTGAACTGAATGTTTACGAACAAGAGGAAACTTTTTCAAGCACGGATTTTACAGGACATTTCAGAGTGTCTTTTTTATTTTTACTTTTTAGTCTATGGTCTCTAGTGCAGCTCTACCAGGCCACGCCCCCTTCTTTGCATATTCCGTGGGCGGTAATTATTTAAATGAGTGACATTGTGACTTTTTTATTCTTAAACAGCAACATTACACACTAAAGCTGAAAAACTGAAAAAGCATAAGGACCTAGGACTGGACAATAATTCAGTATCAATATATATCACAATATATATTTTTTTCAATAATGGCGATATGATTTTTAAACACATTTCCGATATTTCGATATACATTACCAGTGTTTCCCATACAATTATTTATTTGTGGCGCTCACCACAACTTCATTGAATAAACATGAGCGCTGCACGTTTCAAAATCGAAACCCGGTGTGGGTGTTTTTATATCACTGTATTTCTTAAGGAAACCGACTGTCTTCAGAAAATTTTTTCATGGCGTTATCATCCTCTGATAAAGTAGCGTTTATGAGCGGAGCGCTGCTTTGTGTACAGCCATTACCAGGGAAACCGCTGTTCCTGCCACTCCAAAAGCGCCTCCTGCTGGCAGAGATTGAATTAGCATTTTCAATAAGGCCCTTTTGCAATGCGTTTTTGTTGTTGCTCACTCTTTTGTTTCTGTTTTCTGCAGCAACTCTAAACACTTTTCATATTCTCTTTATCCTGGCTGAAGCTATTTTGTTTCAGGCTAAGAAGAATCACCTATGTCTACAGTTTAAGTTAAAGATATAATATTATTAGGTGAGTCTGAGAGTCTTATGTTTATTTGACAGCGATTTCACAAATTGCTAAATACAAATAAAAGTTGAACATTAATTTATTTGTACTGTTTTTATTTCTAAAATATCGTATAGTTTTATAAGAGGAGGTAATTAATTTTTTCAGAAGTTTGTAGGTACAGACATCCGTTGTGGGTGTTCTTGGCAGTTTTTATGAGGCTTTTTTTTTTTAATAGTGTTCGTATCGATATCGGAATTATATCGTTTCGACTGAAATTAAGAAATATATCGTGTTATAAATTTTGGCCATATCGTCCAGCTACCCCTTCTTTACATTGAGAGGCTGCCAAAATGAGGCATACAATATCAAATATTGAAATATCAGTAACTCTGGTCACCTTTCAGCAACAGCTGAAACCGTACTGTTATGAAGCTGCTTTGAGTTCAGTGACTTGATGACAGTAATACTCATTAATTGTCAATTACATCTAAAACCTCTTGGAGTTGATTCACCTGTTATAAAAGTGACGTGGGAAGTCAGCATGAGTTCTTCCTCCACAGCTCACACACCTGGCCTTTCTCAGAGCTCAGTGGCAATGTTATCTGACCACCAAAACCATCCACCGCCTTTTCTTTCGCTTGACTGCTCCAACAACCTATTAGCAGGATCTAATGACCTCATTACATCACATATCACGATGAGGGATGTAAGTGAGCCGGTCTCCTGGTCACCGGATCCCTGCTGAGATACTCAGCAACAGAGGGACAGCTGAAGACCGACACACAATCTCTTCAATAAACCCTTTGTGGGCGGCTCAATGTTTGCTAGTGGTGCTTGATGAAGAGAGATGGCTGATTTTCAGCTTAACTGGACTAAGCTGGACATGTGTTACCCTTTACTGGCCTTTTGTCCACTAAAACCAACTCCATGATTAGAATATCCAACCAATATTTTCACTATTAACTCTATATATGTGACCCTGGACCACAAAACCAGTCATACGGGTTAATTTTTAAATTGAGATTTATACATCATTTGAACGCTGAATGAGCTTTCCGTTGATGTATGGTTTGTTAGGATAGGGTAATATTTGGCCGAGATACAACTATTTGGAATCTTGAGGGTGCAAAAAAAAATCTAAATAATGAGAAAATCACTTTTAAAGTGTCCAAATGAAGTTCTAGCAATGCATATTACTAATCAAACATTAAGTTTAATGTATTTACGCTAGGAAATTTACAAAATATCTTCATGAAACATGATCTTTACTTAATATCCTAATGATTTTTGGCATAAAAGAAAAATCGATAATTCTGACACATACAATGTTTTTTTGGCTATTGCTAAAATTAAGACTGGTTTCGTGGTCCAGGGTCACATATTTCATAGTCGCTTTTTTTTTGTACTTATAGAAGCCCATAGTAAAAGGGGTCATATAGTGTTGCTAAAAATAACATTATTTTGTGAATTTGGTGTAATGAAATGTGTTTTATGCAGTTTAAGGTTAAAAAAAACACATTATTTTCCACATAATGTACATTATTGTTTTTCCTCTATGCCCCGCCTTTCTGCAACGCGTCGATTTTTACAAAGCTCATCGGTCTGAAAAGCGAGGTGTGCTGTGATTGCCCAGCTATCCAGTGCGTTGTGATTGGCCGACTACCTCAAGTGTGTGACGAAAAATGTTACGCCCCCTCACCATACTGTGCTGCCGTGTCCCGGCGATGGACAAAAAAAAAAAAACATTACAACCCATTCACAAACGAGGCATTTGTTGCATCCGCGTGTGCCTAATGACTGATTATAATGACTTATACGCCGTGTGTTGCATGATCGCTGCCGCGTAGCATAAAACCATGTCTGCATTTGTGATCGAGAAATGAGGCCGATTCCCTCTTTTGAAGACCAAACCAAGTAGTTCACACGGATGTCTTATTTTGCATGATCATATTTTAAATCTCAATCTCTACCCCATATTTAAATGTAACAACTACCTATCTATTATTAAGCAGCTAATTAGGAGTTTATTAAGGCAAAAGTCATAGTTAATACGTAGTTAATAGTGAAATTGGACCATTTACATTTCACCAGATTAAAATAATATCTCAAGCTTTATGCTTGATTTATTTGTAACATTAACCTCAAAACCTTTTCAGCTTTCTCTTTCTGCAAGTTGTATGGTGTAGCGATATGACAGCACCCAGAATACTATCAAACACTCCAACGCAGCTCTATTCTTCGAGGAAGATGGATAAAAAGGCACAAAGGAAACTAAAACCTCGAAAAATGATATACGACCCGTCAAATGCTGGCCGAATCACAAAGATGTTGATTCGCACGGGACTAATATTATCACAGGACATTGATGTTCGGTGAAATATGGTAGGTCATTTGCGGAGGAATTTTTACTTTACAAATTTCAGACATGGCCGATTCACACGGGATTAAGATCACAGACAACCTCCGCAATTATTACAAATGACTGGAGGTCACCAGGTAATACTAATCCCGTGCAAATAGGGCTTACACATAACATGTTTATAACAGTTGTTGCATTTACCACCTGACCCTACACCTCTGCCATCTTTTAATTCATTCATTCTAAAAGGGACAATGCCACATTAATGACATGAGCACATCGCCACGTTATGAAAATGTGCCAGATTTGCCCAACAGGCTAATTTTCATCTGCTTCCCTTGGCAGGTTGATGTGCAAATTAATCCTACACTCTAAATAGGATAAAAATAGGAAATATGTAACTCCTTTTTGTCTAACTGGTTCCTAAGAACCTTTATATCTAAAGAACCTTCTGTTTCACAAAAGCCTCTTTGTGGGAGAAGGTTCTTCAGAGTATAAAGGCAAGAAAGAGATGTTTTCTAAAGACCGTTGCTGATGGTTCTTTGTGGAACCAAAATGGTCCTATATGGCATCGCTTGAAGAACCTTCTGAAGCACCTTTATTTTTAAGAGTGTATACTATATAATGATTTGAACCATATGGTAGCATTAACTTAAAGAATCCTGTAAAAGCACATGCCAGTAAACATAAACAGAAGCATATTGACACAAACATAGTCTCAGTTATATTTTATACTATTATTTAAGAGTTGCATCTTCTTTGGCATCTCTTTATAAAATAGTTTGTGGTTTTTGAGTGTTTTTATAGTAAAGGGCTGCTGCTGACTACTAAACGCTGACAGTTTGTCTCTTTTAGTGTTTTGTTTCGTACTGATAAATTGGATGTGAAAGGCAAATGCCAGTCAGCATGCACTAAAATGTGCAGTTAGTGTTTTGATTTTATTTTGATTTCATATAAACTTTAATATGACTCAGGCCAGTTCAATCTTGATTCAGTTAAATTCGCCCAAAAAGTGTTGATGTTGCAGAATTCATCAGTTATGAAGAAATTCAGCTCAGTTCAAGTTTAGTTCTTGTCTGATATGAAGTATATAATTTATCTAATATGTACATTAAGTGTAAATTATTTTAATGAGTTTGCATGACTTTCTCATAATGCTAAACGCAACTCAAACATCAGTTTAGAAAACAAATCCCATCTGAATGCTGCAAATGAAGAATGGATTTGTTAGTGAATGTTTTGGTCTTTCTCACTCATCCGCCAAATCCTGTTTTGAAGAGCCTCATCTCTTAAGATCTGTTAATTGAGCAGCACTCTAGCGTTAATAATTCAAGTAGCCGTGAGCAAAAAACAGGGTGTATTGTTTTCGTCTCAGGAGCGCAGTGGGAACAGGGGTGTCTGTCTGATACTGTATTACAACATACTGCTATTAAGACAACATAACAAGACTAGTTAATGGGCTAATCTTAGTGTAGTTAAAAAAAAAGTACAAGAGGCAGTGCTGTAGTTAAAGTTAAAGACTCTTGCTTGTGCAATAGAGTATGTTTTCATTAACAAAAACAGTCACACTTTTTTTAAGGTACAATTCTCGCTATTAACAAACCATCGACTTAGTAAGGAACTTTATTCATGCCCTTGGGGAAATTTTGTTTCAGTGACTTGTTTCAATATGTGGTTCTCACAAAAGACAATACAACATACATTTCACAGTAGAACAATACAAATTTCACAGCACTTAATCAAAAAATACCAAAACTGAATGAGACCTGTTCATTAGAGAATGGTAGAAAACTCTTTCTTTCCTATCTTTCATTTAAGAGCTTCACTGCCTGTGTTATAAAATATTTTTTTCCCTCTATTTTTAAAAAACACGGGTACCGAAATCTTCTACCTGAAGGCAAAAGCTCAAACTCATTATACAGTCGGTGCCTATTGTCACAGTTTCATAGCTTTACCAAGACATCTAGTCTGATAAATCTGTTGTAAACCCATCACAGGGATGCCAAGTAATTTACTTGCAGTACTTATAATTTTCCTGAACATACTCTTTTGTTCCGTAGCATTCCCGAACCAGCAAATAATACAAAAGGTCAATACACTTTCAATAAAACGCCTTTAACAATGGAGGGCTTACACTAAATGACACCATCTTCCTACGGAAACATAGTCTTTGTTGGCCCTTTTTGTTCATAGCGCCACTCCATTTATCTCACCTCAATTTGTGATCTAAAACAACTCCAAGGTATTTATACTCTTCTACCCTCTGAATCTGGTCCCCTTTAATAATGGTCAAACTGGTTGAGGACTCTTTCCTAAAATCAATACACATTTCTTTCGTTTTTGAAACATTTTACTTGAGATTTGATACATCACACCAAGAAACAAATTCATTTAAAAAGGGTCCATGACTGTCCTCGTCCCCTTTAAGGAGACTAACCAATGCAGTATCATCTACAAATTTGATTAAATATCTCGCTGGACAAGTACTCCTACAATTGTTTGTGTACATAATAAACAGTAAGGGTGAGAGGACACAACCTTGTGGGGAACCAATATTCGTGATTTGTTTGTCAGACAATGAGGTACCCACACACACTCGTTGAACTCTATTACTTAAAAAATCCTGCAACCACAAAATCACTCCTCCATCTAGAGAGAAATCTACAGATAATCTTTCGACCAGAACAGATGGCACAATATTATTAAAAGGGGTCATATTATGCGATTTCAATTTTTTCCTTTCTCTTTGAAGTGTTACAAACTATTGGTGCATAAAGAAGATCCATAAGGTTCAATAAATATATTATATATTATAAATATATTTAACTTTATATATATTTATAAATATTATAAAAGTTAAGACTTGTCCACGCCATCCTAAAACGGCTCGTTCTAACACCCCCCACATACCTACATCACTGTGTGTGAAGATTTGCATAACACCGCCCAAATATATACGCAAAGAAAGAAGGCGTAACTTCTGGATTTCTCTCGCTGTAGTATTGTTGTTGCCGCTGCCACCATTTCGTGAAGACGATGTGTGTTTCGTTGTGAAAGTGAAATTATTTTGTTTGGTCTTCCAAAAGAGGATACAACTAGAAGTCAGTGGTTAAGTTGTTTTTACAACACTTTTCCAGAACACTTCACCCCAAATATTCAGATGTGTGCAGCACATTTTATGGAGGACTGTTTCCTGATCCTGGGAGACTAGACTACAATGCGGCTCACACAAAGGGCTGTTTCTATAAAGTGAGGGCATTTTCCAAGTTTTGCAAGAGCATTCTGTGGCCTTCTCTGACTCACGTCCTTGTCGTTTTCATTAAAATAAGTTTGCCATGACACTTCAAACGCGAGTTTTGATCATGTATAGTAGCCTGGTTTTGTTGTTTCTCTGATCACAAATGCAGACCTGGTTTTATGTTTACGTGGCGCGATATGCAACACAACGTGTAAAAAGACAGTATAAGTCATTATACTCATAATTATGTCCCCACTGGATGCAAAAAAAATGCCTAGTTTGTAATGGGTTTTAATTTTTTTGTCTCGTCGCGCCGTGACACGGCATCACAGTATGGTAAGGGGCGTACGCTTCAGGTATTCGGCCAATCACAACGCACTGGATAGCTGGCCAATCAGAGCACACCTCGCTTTTCAGACCGATGAGCTTTCAGTCTGGATCCAGCCCTTAACAAGACTGAGATGAACTGAACAGCCTGAGAAGAATGCTGCCACCCCTCCGAACACTCTGATGATGCCAACCGAACACATAACTTGCAAATTTTGCCACAAGTTTGATTGCATCATATAATTATTGCTGTTAATAGTGTTTATTGTCTGTTTGATTACGTCATTGTAAGGCTCCAGCTTGTAATGACTCCCCCAACCATTAGCTGGCACTGACACTTATACCGTGTAATGACTCTCCCAGCCACTAGGTGGCCCTAGCTTCTGTAGAATTCATTGTATTACTATTCATTAGGACTTGATTCCTCCCACCTGTGGGTCATTACCTTGTTTGCGTTTGCCTATTTAAGCATGCCTCTTTCTTTCAGTTGTGTTCAGTCTTGAGCCTACTATGCAGGTGTTATCCTCACCAAGAAATCTAAGTCTGTTGTGTTTTTGGATTTGCCTTTTGCTCATCTTTTTGTTTCTTGTATTTTTTTTCTGTGGAAGCACGGCTTCCTCTTTGTTGTACTTTTGACCTTGGACTCCTCAGTAAAGCACTTTTTGTTCAGTCATCTAAGCCTGCATGTTATTCTTCTGCCCTTGGGTCCATCTGTTATTTGTAATCCACCATAGCGCAGTGGTAAAAGAGGCAGTTCAGTTGACTAGAAGACCCGAGTTTGATTCCAGCCTCAGACACCCAGCCATTAACTGAATTTTACCGTACATTTCAGCCATATGTACATTAACTGACAGTCAACACTGATAAGCTACCACTAGTACCCCATTCTCCCTCTTGTTCGCTGTCGTTGTTAACAGTTCTGTCTAATACTGATAGAAGTCTGTCTAATAATCAGATAGTACTGTTAAACAAAGGAATTAAAATGTTTATAAAAAAGTATTATAACGATTGCTTTTTTATTATTAGTTATAGAAAGGCAAACATAATAATACTTTCTTGTTTGCCGTCAGCATTTAGCAAATACGCATTTATATCATTTAAACAAATCTTTGAATGACTAATGAACATTTAATTTCACAAAGCTTGCAAACTTAGTCGGATCCAGTTGTGAGATCTTGTGAAGTTTGCATTTGTATCTTGTTCTCTGCGTGACGATCGATTCCATCAATGTAAGGTGCATCTCAATAAATTAGAATGTCGTGAAAAAGTTTTTTTATTTATTTCAGTAATTCAACTCAATTGTGAAACTCGTGTATTAACTAAATTCAATGCACACAGACTGAAGTAATTAAAGTCTTTGGTTCTTTTTAAATTGTGATGATTTTTGGCTCACATTTCACAAAAACCCACCAATCACTATCTCAACAAATTAGAATACAATAAAAAAAAAACATTTTTAGTGAATTGTTTGGCCTTCTGGAAAGTATGTTCATTTACTGTACATGTACTCAATACTTGGTAGGGGCTCCTTTTGCTTTAATTACTGCCTCAATTCGGCGTGGCATGGAGGGAATCAGTTTGTGGCACTGCTGAGGTGAATACCATACGGAAGCCCAGGTTTCTTTGATAGCGGCCTTCAGCTCATCTGCATTTTTTGTCTCTTGTTTCTCATTTTCCTCTTGACAATACCCCATAGATTCTATGGGGTTCAGGTCTGGTGAGTTTTCAAGCACACCAACACCATGGTCATTTGTGCTTTTGGTGCTTTTGGCAGTGTGGGTGGGTCCCAAATCCTGCTGGAAAATGAAATCAGCATCTTCAAAAAGCTGGTCAGCAGAAGGAAGCATGAAGTGCTCCAAAATTTCTTGGTAAACGGGTGCAGTGACGTTGGTTTTCAAAAACACAATTGAACCAACACCAGCAGATGACATTGCACCCCAAATCATCACAGACTGTGGAAACTTAACACCGGACTTCAAGCAACTTGGGCTATGAGCTTCTCCACCCTTCCTCCAGAGACTCTAGGACCTTGGTTTCCAAATGTAATACAAAACTTGCTCTCATCTGAAAGAGGACTTTGGACCACTGAGCAACAATCCAGTTCTTATTCTCCTTAGCCCAGGTAAGACACCTCTGACGTTGTCTGTGGTTCAGGAGTGGCTTAACAAGAGGAATACGACAACTGTAGCCAAATTCCTTGACACGTCTGTGTGTGGTGGCTCTTGATGCCTTGACCCAGCCTCAGTCCATTCCTTGTGAAAATCACTCAAATTCTTGAATCGATTTTGCTTGACATCTCATAAAGGCTGCGGTTCTCTTGGTTGGTTGTGCGTCTTTTTTTTCACACTTTTTCCTTCCACTCAACTTTCTGTTAACATGCTTGGATACAGCACTATGTGAACAGCCAGCTTATTTGGCAATGATTGTTTGTGGCTTACCCTCCTTGTGAATGATTGTGTCAATGATTGTCTTCTGGACAACGGTCAGATCAGCAGTCTTCCCCATGATTGTGTAGCCTAGTGAACCAAACTGAGATACCATTTTGAAGCCCCCCTCAGGAAATCTTTGCAGGTGTTTTGAGTTGATGAGCTGATTGGCATGTCACCATATTCAAATTTTTTGAGATAGTGAATTGGTGGGATTTTTGTTAATTGTGAGCCAAAATCATCATAATTAAAAGAACCAAAGACTTAAACTTTCAGTCTGTGTGCATTGAATTTATTGAACTTTTCCACGACATTCTAATTTAATGAGATGCACCTGTATGCTAGAGGTGGAGATTTCAGCTTGACTGGAGATGCGCGATCGACAAACTTTAAACTCGTGATTTCAAATTATGCTGCGCTTTATGCATTTGCCCACTGCCATATTCAGTCCTTAGGCATAGTGCTTGGTTATATTCATCACAGAGAAGTATATCCTGCTGGACAGAGATGAAGTAATCTCCAGAATTTCTCTAATTCATAATAAGGCTGCTGATGAATTATTACTGTCTGCAGCAATGAGTTCTTTAATTTGTCCTTATTATCTTTCTTCTCATGCATCTGTCTGGGACGAAAGAACAGCACATTTGTCCAAAATTGTCCAGAAAGTTTGGCACTTCAGTAAGTGAGATTTATTCCAGATATTCTGGATAAAATAATGAAGTATATACTGCTGATGTGTGATACATTTAATGTACTAAAGGTATATAAATCAAAAATGTGTCACATATGATGTGTCGAAGTCTTACTGTAAATATTTAGGGCTCAAAATCACCCACAGAGGTGTCAAATCTACAGAAAAACCCCACTGTATCATATTTGGCACGCAAATTTCCAAGGCCTCTAATTTATCAACATAAATTAGATCGAACATTGCATGCAAAACGTTTCGGTTACATACGTAACCCTCGCTCCCTGATGGAGGGAACGGAGACATTATGTCGTGACGACATATGGGGTCTCACTTGGGAGCCCAATCATTTCTGAGTTTAAGAGAAAACGCCAATGAAATTTGGCTAGTGTTTTTTGCATGCTGAGCCACTCCCCGTGCATTTGACAATAAACATGGAACACATAACACTATTATACATGTATTTATTTAACACACATACTTATTTACAAATTTGCACATATACCTGTACATACAAAATTGTCTATATTAAATATTGTGTTTTTGCTTTTTTGTACAATGTCTATTTTGTATATTTTTATATTATTCTTTTTATTATCTGTGTCTTGTCTTGTCACTGTCATTCTGTCACACTGTGGAGCATCTGTCACTAAAACAAATTCCTCATATGTGTAAACATACCTGGCAATAAAGCTCATTCTGATTCTGATTCTGAAACCAGGTCAGGGTGGGCCAGTAAGGCGCAACTAGCAAGACCTGTTCCTAGTCCTCCCTGACCTTGCACAGTGTCTACGCGAGAAGGCTCACTGGGGGAAACGCATACTCGCGTAGAGCCCGAGGCCAGCTGTGTGCCAGTGCATCCATGCCCAGGGGGGCCTGGGTCAGGGAATAGTACAACTGGCAGTGGGAGGACTCGTGAGAAGCAAACAGGTCCACCTGAGCTTCCCCGAATCGACTCCAGATCAGCTGGACTGCTTGGGGATGGAGTCGCCATTGTCCAGGGAAAGTAAGCTGTTGTGAGAGTGTGTCGCCCATACAATTGAGCTCCCCCGGAATGTGGACGGCGCGCAGCGACTTCAGCCGCACTGACTGGGCATGCTCGTTGGTGAGAAGCGCCATCATACTCATCGAGTCTAACTCCATATCGAGAAAAGAGATCCTCTGCACAGGGAAACCTTTGCTCTTTTCCCAGTTGATCTGACCTAGGTTGGCGAGGGTGCGATCCCAGGGTCCCTGTGTTCGCACAACTGTTCTCGCGACTGGGCCATGATGAGCCAGTCGTTGAGATAGTTGAGGATCCTGATGCCCACTTCCCATAACGGGGCAATGGCTGTAAAACTCTGACTCCATCTCGGCTGGAGGGACAGGCTCGATTGCATCCTTCGTCAGTAGGACAGCAATCTCCTAGCGCAGGACAGGGGCATCTCGAGCTGCCACCAAAGTCTCGAGAATGAATCGCGTAGCTGAGTCTAACAGTCTGAATGATCCAACGGACGGAAATGACCACAACCAAGAGAACATGGACAGTGCGAAAAGCAGAGACCAGACATCTTTAAAAAGACCCGAGTCGTCTGCAATTTGCTCTTTTAGTTGAAGTGCCCAGGGGAATCACTGAAAGGGACACCGCTGTTTGCGCCGTACCCACAACCAGAACACCTCTCCGACACACAGCAGATGAAAGGCTTTGTGGATTATAACAGCTTTCATACAACTACTTCGCTCCGAAGCAAAAATCTGATGAGTGGATGCACCTGTCGCCTATTTATACCCGTATGCACAGGGAGTGACTCAGCATGCAAAATCCACAAGCCAAATTTCATTGCCGTTTTCTTTTAAAATCAGAGATGATTGGGGCTCCCGAGTAAACCCCTAATGTCATCACGACATAACCCATAGTGACTGACATATAGGGAACCTGATGTACACAATATACTACATGCCTTCTGTCGTCTGATTGAGAGTTTATGTTTTTTTTTAAAAGGACTTTTGTTATAATTGTACAAACATCCATCTTCAGCCCAGGTCTTTTTGCTGTCAAATCTTTACAGATTTTTATCAAGCAAACGTAATAATTTATGTGTGTGTGTGTGTGTGCATACATATAAATCTTATTATTTGGTAGTAAGATTGTCTATTGTCTGTATCTGTATAAGCAAACCAGGCCACACACAGAGAACAGTACAGTACATCAGCACCTAACTTTGCTTGTGCATGAGACTTTTTTAATTTATTTATTATTATTTGTGCCTTTTAGCTTTGATTGTATCACTGCATGTGTAAAAGCTTCATGCAGTCATTACCTGTGGATGATGCGTTTGTTGCGCAGGTAGTGCAGAGCGAGGGCAATTTCACACACGTAGTGCTTGACTGTGCTCTCTGTAAAGTGCACGTTCTGCTGTAGATGATAACGCAGATCTCCTCCCAGCAGCAGGTCAACTACCATGAACATGTCCTCCTCATCTTGAAACGAGTACCTGCGTTAGACAAATGATGACAGTGAGTTCTCATCTTTCTTCATAATACACATTAATTTACACGTCTAATTTGGAGTCTTTCACATGTATTTGTTTGACGTGCAATATTAAGATGGCTATTTTAATAGGATTACTGGTAGATTAACTGCTATTTTAGTACAACCGATACACCTGCTTTTTAATGCAAATTTCTGCTCAGCCAATCATGAGGTGGCAACTCAATCCCTGTTGGGGCAGAAATGCGATCTAAGTGACACTGTGGAATGATTGTTGGTGGCAGTCGAGGTGGTCTGAGTATCTCAGGAACAGCTGATCTGGGATTTTCACGCACTGTAAACAGTCTTGAGTTTACAGCAAATGCAGAAAAACAAAAAAACATCCAGGGAGCGACAGTTCTGTGGCTGAAAAGGCCTTGTTAATGAGAGAGGTCAAAAGAGAATCACCAGGCTGGCAAGAGCACAACAATATACATATCATATAATAACCACGTAAGAGCTCTGAGCCTATTGGCTATTTAAAGGAATAGTTTTGTGATGTTTTTATCAGCTGTTTGGACTCTCATTCTGACGGCACCCATTCACTGCAGAGGATCTATTGGTGAGCAAGTGATGGAATGACACATTTCTCCAAATATGATGAGGAAACAAAATACATCTTGGATGAACTGAGGGGGCGTAAGTTTTCATTTTTAATCAAATATTCCTTTTAAAAAGGGAAAATGTCTCACCCAAATTTCCAGCTTCAATATAAAATGTCAACAAAGGAAAGAAAACTGTGCTTGTTGAGCTATTTTGTGGGGTCATAAAGCCAAAGCAAGCAGAAGTACAGAACCTCATAAAGCACTGAAGTTGTTTTCCTGTTTGTTTGTTTCAGAGAAAGACCTCCGACTGGCAGGTCTGAGCTTGTTCTACTTGTGCCCTCAGTAACCCATCGGTCAATCAATGTCTGACACTCTCAGGAGCTCTACATCAGCGAACACTCATTTTACTCTCATTTGAAAAACCATTCAGCAAAGCAGCATTGATTTTACATACTTGCTGCCTGCTGATGTGCCCTTCCATTCATCTTTGAAAAATGACTCTCTCACAGCGTTACATAAACTAAAGACAGGTTTGTCTCGTCATCGTGCTGGAACCCAGGCAAACAAACAAGCAAATAACAAACCACCACACACTCACACTCACACACACAAACACCAACCACACTCACACTCAATCACACTCACACTCACACTCACACACGCACACTCTCACACGCACACTCGCACACACACACACACTCACTCACTCAACACACACACACACTCACACTCACACTCACACTCACACACCACTCACTCACACTCACACACACTCACACTCACACACACACACACACACTCACACCTCACACACACACACACACACACTCACACCTCACACTCACAACTCACTCACACTCACACTCAACACTCCACTCACCTCGTCACACTCACACACACACACACACACACCCACACCCACTCCACTCACACACACACTCTCACACCCACACACTCTCACACACTCTCTCTCTCACACTCTCACACACACACACCCACACACCCTCACACTCCCACTCCCACCACACCACACACACACAGCTCCCACTCACACTCACACTCACGACTCACACTCTCACACCACACCACACACACACACTCACACTCACTCACACTCACACACACACACACACACACACTCTCTCTCACACACACAGCTGTTCAGAAGTTTGGGTACGATTTTGTAATATCTTTTTAAAGTTCCCTCTTCTTCTGCTCATCAGGCTCTCATTTATTTGTCAAAATACAGAAAAAACGCAATATTGAAAAATATTATTACAATGTAAAAAGAGCTGTTTTTCTATTTTAATATACGCTTTAAAATATAAGTTATTCCTGTTGAGAGCAGCAAAATAGAGATCTTTTCTAACAATATAAGTATTTTTATCAATTCAACACATCCTTGCTGAATAAAATACTATTTTTTTCAAAAGAGAAAGACAAATATTACTGACCCTAAGCTTTTGAACGGTAGTGTATATTGTTACAAAATACTGAAAAAAACTGCAAGTACACAAATCTTTCATGTTTCTTGAAACACTTTTAATAATGGCAACTTAAAAGTTCTACTTAAAGTATATTTTAAATCAAGTTTTAATAAACATTTGGCATGCTTTAAAGAAATACACTTATTTTGATGTTCACTAACATACTAAAGCACATGTACTTGATTATAATTTTAACTGTAGTTGTTTGTAAACATGTAATTAAGCTTCCAAAAACGTTACATTCAATTTGCACAAGTCTATTAAGTACTTTTATTAAAAGTACAGTATGCTGAAGTATACTTCTTTTTCACGAGGGTGTAGTTAATATTCACGAAGGACAGCAGACATCTCAGCTGCGGAAGTGGACGTTGTCAATGCAGGAATTAATGTAGGAGAACAGAAAAGCCTTTTTAAGCATCCTGCTTTACTTTGATCCCTGGAAATGTCCTCTTTCAGAGACTGAACTCAACACGTCTGCTGTGTGGACACAAATAGAACAGCCTGAGGCTTTATGAGCAACATAGCAACAATCTGCAGATGTTCTCCTATGACTGCTTAATGTTTCAAGAGACCCGCGTGAGTCATCTAAGCGAACCTGCTAAACCATATACGTCACAGTGAAATACACTGCATCTCAGAATTTATAAGAAGACTCTACATTGTAAAATATTAATATGATGTTATTTTAGACAGCTGACATAAACATTGCTGGTCACCCATCAAAATAAATCGATCGGACACTACTTTTATACTCGGGTCATATATATATATATATATTATATTGTCTGTTGGGCCGGGTGGGATTGTTTTGGCCCTTTTTTGGTAATTTGGCAAGCAAAATGAACCGTTTCTCTTATTGTGCCGATTTTTAGAAAAGTCACCTCCACACAATTTTGAGAAACCAGACTCTGTATGTCATAATGCATCACCTCAGAATTAAACAAAGTGTACGTTACTTTGTAGAGTCATTTACAACAGCTTCGAACGCGGCTCAACCAATCAGAATCAAGCACCGGAACTATCAGCTTTATAAATGATATTTTGTAACCGTAAGCTATAAATGGCCATTATATCGAGCTCAAAGTGCATTGGTTTTCTTTGGATAGATGGCAAATCTGTCAAAGATGTACTGTTGCTCATTTAGTTACTTCTGTTTTCTTTTCTTTCTTTTTTTAAGTTGAAGTTGTATTTATTTATGTTATTTTTACTTATGTTGAATTTTGATGGTCTATATACAGTGTATGCATAATTATTATGCAAGTTGATATTCTGGTCATATTTTTTTTCCCCAAGCACATTTCACCAATTCCAAACCACACCAGTCTTAATAAGTATTAGTATATAATTATTTATAAGTGATATATAATTGTTAACGAGGACTGAAAGTGAAAAATGCCTTATATTCAGATGTGCATAATAGCAAAATTAAACCGTGACCATTGAAAAAAAATTTTTTTTTTTTGAAAAGAGCATTTCTTGTTCAGTGGTCACGTCTTAATTTTGCTATTTCTATAGTATTGCATGCTTCTCATGGAGATTTCATTAATTTCTGACTTTTCCGTGTGAGTAAAATCTCTTTTTTTGGCCTATTTCACCTGTAAAAAAAAATTAATATAAGGTGTTTTCTACTCCCGCCTCCTTAAACATTATATATCACTTAAAATTCTTTTGTGCAAATTAGAGAGTTTTAAGATTGATGTGGTTTAGAATTGATAAAACATGCTTGGAAAAAATATCAGAATATCGACTTGACCTAAAAATCATGCACATGCTGTAGTTTTATACTTTTAGTTGATTTAGTGTTAGTTATAATGCTGCAAATATTGAAAATGTTGAAATAAGTTTTTTATTATTTAATTTTATTTTAGTTCATATCTGAAATGTTTTTGGTTTATGGTGTTAGTTTCAATTAACAATAATAGTAACACTTTTAGGGTCTCTTAGTTGCTTATTAGCATGCATATTACTAGAATATTAGCCTTTTATTAGTAGTAATTAAGCACATATTAATGCCTTATTCTACATCCCTAATTCTACCCAATACCTAAACTTAACAACTATCTTACTAACTATTAATTAAAGGGCCCCAAAATCAATTAGGAATGTATTGAGGGAAAAGTCATAGTTAATAGTGAATAAGTGTTCCCTATTCTAAAGTGTTATCACAATGATAATCCTGCCTTTGGTACGAAATGGCATGCATTTTTCAATTTATGCTTGGCTAATACAAACAAAAGTTTTTAACTTTGGCATGCATTTTTCATCCTCTAATGACCTTTTGAGGCGTTTGATTCGTATTTGAGGGCATCACTGAGATCCTCCACAACAGCAGAAGCACACATCTAATAAATTACTGATGACAAGGAAAAGGCATGGCATGAAAACCTGCTTAGGATGCCACCGTGACTCGTGTCACATCGATTTTAAACTGCGCTTTGATTGACAGGCTTTATTTGTCCGATGTCAAAGAGGGACCAAATTACAGCGCGGTGCTGAGAAAGCGTAAGGTGTGAGCCCACTTCTTCAAGCTGTACTTCCTGCACAAGCACACTGCTGGCAAAATAGTGATTCACCTTGAGCGCATTTAGGGCCTCTTAGAACCAGTTTAAAACTGTGAATGGCATAATGCAATCAGAATACGTCTACACATGTGTGCTAATCAGGCTTTCAGATGAGAAAACTGCAGGCTAAATGCTATTCTCTTGTTTTAGACACTCGGAAATCAGGAGAAGAGAATTCAACTTTCGCCACAAGCAGAAGAGTTTCAGGAAAACACACTCCACGTGAGACAGAAGGTAGTGTGAGAGCTCTTCTCTTTAAATATAAAGACGGTTGTAGTCTCAGCTGGAGCCTGTCTACATCTCATTAAAAGTAATAGGGCTTTCTTTTTAAGTTGTAATGCAAAGACTAGTGCTATATCTGAATGCTGCACAGAGAATTATTTAAAACGGTTGTCTATTGCCAATTCTTTTACTGCAGTGGTTAATGATAAAAACTATGGTTGCAAATGGTTTCCTAAAACCGTATTTGCAACAAACATTCGCAAACAGCATTGCATATGTGCGTGATTGGAACCGCAGCTCTCGACCTGTGGTTAATAGCATAGTTCCTTGTAAGAAAAACATTGACTTTAATTGAATTTACTAATAATTATTAATAATTATATTAATAAGCAAGTTAATAAGCAACATGCAGTTTCATCCATTCCATGTCGACATCTTTTAGCTTGTCAAATGAAGTAAAGTTCCATTTTTTTGGTTTTTAATGTCATTAAATGTATTTGTTGAAAAACATGCTTCAAAGAACCGATGTGCAATGAAGTTTATTTATGCTTTGGGCACCCGAGAGGTAGACAACAGTTGTGTAAATGATGGAGATTGTGGTTTTTATTTGACAAATAAATCAATAAAATTCTACTTCCATAGAGATAAAAGTTTTTTTTTTTTTTTTGGATTGTGACAATTAAAGTTACAATTCAGCCCAAAACTGCCAATTTAGTCATTATTTAGTCATCTTAAGTTGCTGTGTGAGTTTCTTGGTAATACTTTATTTTTGGGGACGATTCTCACTATTAACGAGTTTGCTATTAGCAGGCATGATTTAATATTGCTATTATTAGTACTTATAAAGCCCGTATAAACACCTTTCTGCATGACCATTTTTAGATCTTTACCACACCATACCTAAACTTAACCACTACTTACTAACTTATAGCAGCAAACTGAGGCAAAAGTCCTGGGTTAATAGTTTAGGACACATTGGTCCCAAACTAAGTGTGACTGTTTCTTCCTCTGTTGAACACAAATAGAAATAATTCTTAAGAATGTGCCAAAGCCATTGATTTTCCTGCGGTTGGTTGTCCTTCTCTCAGTAAACAGCTACAGGTATTCAAGCAGCGGCTAGATCCTTATACAGGTCAAGAAATAATCATATTACCCAATTTACGTCTCTGCACTGGCTATCCTATTAAGTTCCGTATCATTCCAAAATATTATTACTTGCCTATACGCCCTGAGGTTTACTCCTGCGTACTAACTCGTCTTCTACCCAGCTACAATCCATCACGCTCCCTAAGGTCGCAAAACTCTGGACTTTTGGTAGTACCTAGGATAGCAAAGTCCACTAAAGGAGGTAGAGCTTTTTCGCATTTGGCTCCCAAACTCTGGAATAGCCTTCCTGAAAACTTTTGGGGTTCAGACACACTCTCTCTATCTAGATTAAAGACACATCTCTTTAACCAAGCATTCAAATAATGCATCTCATAATCTTTACTGCAGTTATATCTGATCAAATGCACATTATTATTTTTTAGTTTGGGTTAAACAAATCAATTTTGGTTGGAACAGCAGCTACGCTAATTTTGTTTGTATTTGTTTCTCTGTTTTTTGTAACTAGGATTTACACAAGCTTCAGTCTGGATCCAGAACACCTGAGAAGAGATGATGCAACTCCTCAGAGGACCTCAGATGATGCCAACCCTGAAACAGCTTACAGAACTACCACATTCTGCTATAAGTTTGATTGCATCATATTATAATAATTGCTGTTAATAGTGTTCTTCGTCTTTTTGATTACGTCTTTAATTTATTTTTTCCGTACAATTCTGCCATATGTACATTAACTGGCAGTCACCACTGATAAGCTACCACTAAATATTGTAGAAACTTAATTTGCTGTAAAGTTGCTTTGCAATGATTTGTATCGTGAAGAGCGCTGTACAAATAAATTTGAATTGAAAACTTGAATTTCCATGGCATGGAAAAAATACTATAGACGTCAATGGCTACCATCAACTGTTTGGTTACCAGCATTCTTCAAAATATCTTCTATTGAGTTCAGTGCAAAAAGGAAACTCATACAGGTTTGGAACAACATGAGGGTGAGTAGATGATGACAGAATTTTCCTTTTTGGGTGAACTATCCCTTTAAGTGCAATGTACCCCTTTAAGGTGTCCATTCATTCTGTAATTCAGATTTTTATTGATATAGGCTTTCTTAATCAAAACTCTAGCCCTGTAAATCATAATTTGTATGAAAGGTCAAAGAGTTTTACTGCCTCTAGTGTTGATTTCAACTGGAAACTGCAGCGATTCGTACATATAGGTGCGCTTTATTTTTAATTGTTTTAGTTTTGCAGGAATTTAGGTAGAGGCATGCATTTCCAGTGAGCCTGGGAAGGCTTTATTTTATTAGTTTTACATTTGATAATATAAAGTTAATAAACTTCAAAATTAAGTTAACTGGTTTTCCTTTTGCACTACACAAATGTTAATTGCATCTAACTTGAAATATTTAGAAAACTGATTTATTCCTGCATGAATACATTTTTATCCATCCTTTGAAGTTCATAAAAAACTGAAATTAATAACCTAATTAGCTTATACTCAGTATTTCAGGTTTAGTGCATACGTGCAGTACAAACTCAAATCTAAATATTAATCTTAGAGTATATTAACTTATGTAACTGATTACAAGATTTTTGGGGGCTAACTTATTACACTGCATTTTACACATTTACTTGATTTGACCTTTCACACACAAATCAGTCAATTACACTTATATTTTAGATTCATATGTCATACTTAGGTTTAATGATGGTGAGTGTTGATATAGTGGATAGATACTAAAACATGACAATGAAAATGTTACGTGTAAATGTTACTGTATAAATACTGGTAAAGCATACTGATAAAACAGAGTCCTGTTATGAGTTATGTTGTGTGAGGTAACAATTTGCTGAAGTAAAGCGGTGAAAAGCTTTCTAGATGTGAAGTGTGCTCATATCTCTAGTATTCAGCTCCATTCATTAGAAGCTAAAAGCATCCTGACAGTGACTGCACTGTTTTGTCTCATATCCGTCTCTAAATGTCATGCTTCAGCTGTTACCAGTTTCATGCCCCATCTCCCACCAGGCCGAAAGCTGAACTACAAACCTTCTTGGGCAAAATATTCCAAACACAAAGACAAAATATTAGTTTGATTCAGAACTGCTATGTACCTTTAATAAGCAGATGATTCAAACACGCCTCAAACGTACAGTAAGTGAGCAAACTAGAAAAAAATGTCAAGATAAACTTTGGTTGGCTCGAGAAAGCCTAGCCTGAAAGCTTGAATTAGATGTAAAAGCTTGAAGCTTGAAACCATTTAAAGTATGAAAGTTAGGATAGATAGATAGATAGATAGATAGATAGATAGACAGAAAGATAGATAGATAGATAGATAGACAGATAGATAGATAGATATATAGATAGATAGATAGATAGATAGATAGATAGATAGATAGATAGATAGATAGACAGATAGATAGATAGATAGATAGACGTACAGACAGACGATAGATAGAGAGATAGATAGATAGACATAAAGATAGATAGAAGAGAGATAGATAGCTAGATAGATAGCTGAGTAGATAGTAGGAGATATGAGCGATGAGATAGGATAGGCAGATAGATAGCTAGATAGATAGATTAGACATACCGATAGATAGATAGATAGATAGATAGATACTAGATAGATGATAGATAGGGACATATAGATAGATAGTGAGAGAAGAAGACATACAGTAGATAGATAGATAGATAGAGACGATAGATAGATAGCTCGATAGATAGACATTACCGATAGAGAGATAGCTAGATAGATAGATAGGAGAAGTATAGATAGATAGACAGATAGCTAGATAGATAGACAGATAGACAGACATATAGATAGATAGATCGCATTAGCTAGATAGATAGATAGATAGATGGTAGGTAGGTAGGTAGATAGATAGATAGGTAGATAGGTAGATCGATAGATAGATAGATAGATAGAGAGATAGAATCAGACTGAAGATAGATATATAGATAGATAGATACATAGATCGTAGATAGACAGAGAGGATAGATAGATAGAGAGGATAGATAGATAGAGAGGATAGATAGAGAGATAGTAGCTAGAATAGATAGATAGATAGATAGAGAGATGATAGATAGATATACAGACAGACAGAAAGACAGACAGAAAGATAGATAGATGATAGTAGATATAGATGATAGATAGATAGATAGAGAGACAGAGACATAGATAGAGAGATAGATAGATAGCGAGATAGACAGATAGATAGATCGATAGATAGATAGATAGAAGATGAGAGAGAGATAGATAGATAGTAATAGATAGATAGACATATCGATAGATAGATAGATAGATAGACAGAACATACAGTAGCTAGCATGATAGCAGCTAGACGAAGATAGATAGATAGCTAGCTAGACAACCGAATAGATAGATAGATAGCGGATAGATAGATAGAACATATAGATGATGAGAAGATAGATAGATAGATAGCTAGATAGATAGACATACAGATAGATAGATAGATGATAGAAGATAGATAGATAGATAGATATAAAGATAGATATATAGATAGATAGATAGATAGATAGATAGATAGATAGTAGCTAGAGAGATAGATAGATAGATAGATAGACAGATGATAGAGGAGATAGATAGATAGATAAGATAGATAGACTAAATAGATAGATAGATAGGATAGATAGATAGATAGATAGGACATATAGATAGATAGTAGATAGCTAGATAGATAGTTAGATAGAGAGATAGATAGATAGCTAGATAGAGAGATAGATAGACAGATAGATAGATAGATAGATAGATAGATAGATAGAAAGATAAATAGATAGAAAGATAGATAGAAAGATAGATAGAGAGATAGATAGATAGCATGATAGACAGATTAGATAGATAGATAGCTAGACAACCGATAGACATAGATAGATAGATAGTAGATACCTTGCAGCACATTTCAACATAGTAGGGTTTTATAAGTCGATAGCACATTTAAGCATTTTAAAACATTCAGCACGTTTGTATATGATATCACATTACAGCATAGCATTATTTAACACAATGTTATATGTGGTTAGCATGATTAGCATGTTTCTAGCATGATTTGCAAGTTACTAGCATGTTTCTAGCATGTAGCTGACATGATTAGCATGTTTCTAAAATATAGCTGACATGATTAGCATGTTTCTAGCATGTTAGCTGATATGAGTAGATGTTCTACAATATAGATGACCAGATTAGAATGATTAGCATGTCATTGGCATGTTTCTAGCATGTTGCTAGCATGTTTTAGAACATTGGGATAGCACTATAGCATGTTTCTAATACTTTTTGTTAAATATATATTTTTCAAAATACAAGGCAGTTTTATATGTTTTTGGATAAATGAGCTCAGTGGAAAAGTGTCAAAGGAAAATGTATATTTTTCACACCCGAACAGCAGAGATTTAAAAAAAATAGCCTATAAGAATGTTTGTGTATGCAAAGTAGTGTTATACTTACACGGCTACTGAATAGTTAGCTTAGCAACATGCTAATGTCAGAATCAATAGTGTTACTGTGTAAACAGCCACTTAGTCAAGTTTCGAAGGACATTTTGATAGTTATATACTTATGAACTTCCATTTCACCTAAAAAAAATAATAAAAACCGTGGCCATCTGCACGTAAATGAGTCATCTTAGTAGATTTTAAGGAACATTTCATTGTAATTGTTAACCTTTGTTTCTTAGTAGGCTACTTATACGCTGTTGAAACATTGCAAGGTCACGTTTGTGATTACATCATACAAATATATATATATTAATATTCAAGGTTATTTTGTATAGCACTGATGAATCACTTAATGACTTCGAGAAGCTCACCAGAAATTGACCAGGAGCGGGTGCTCCAGGTTCTGCATGATCTGGAGCTCTTTGAAGACATTGCGCACTTCATTGCGCTCCACGCACTTGAGTTTGTTCATATACTTCATGGCGTACATTTTCTTTGTGTCCTTGTCTGGACAATGCATACTGAAAAAACAAATGGTATTAGCAATCTTTGGAACAAATCTGACTCCAAGTGGCCGAGAATCTGGATCTCGTTTTCAGCTGGATGGTTCTGGGTTTTCCCCATGCATTTTTCCCTTGGATTTTTAACTTTAAAGGGGTCATATGATGCTTTTTTAAAGATCATTATTTTGTGTATTTGGTGTAACAGATATGCTGACATGCTTTAATGTTCAAAAAAAACATTATTTTCCACATACTGTACATATTGTAGGTTCTCTATGCCTCGCCTCTCTCAAAGCTTCGTTTTCTACAAAGTCCCTCCTACCGACAAGCGCAGTCTGCTCTGATTGAACAGCTGACCCAGTGCATTGTGATTGGCCAAACACCACAAGAACTCGTCGGAATGTAACGCTCCTTACCATAATCGCGAGCTTTATTTTTCAAAATAAATGTAAAGACAGAGCTTGAAAGGGGAACAGAGTCGCGTGACAGACACAGTGATGAAGCTGCTATGTGTTTGCAGTACAAAAGCCACGGTTAAGACAGCTGACTCCAATGTGATATGACCCTGTCTCTCTCTCTCTCTCACTCACACACACACACACAACACACACACAAACACACACACCACACACACATGCGCACACACCCACACACACGATGAGCAAAACTCAGCATTTGAACAGTCAATAGCAATACTTAAACTAATAACAAAACATAAAAGTGGCTGATTCAGAAGTGCCAGATTGTCAAAGCAAAATCAGAATGACCTCCTCTCCTAGGTTCACCAAACGCTCGTCCATAAAATGCATTGCTGTTCTGTTGTAGTCATCTTAAAGATCTAATTGGATCTACTTCCGGAAGGCCAAATTAAAGTGCTTTTGCTTTCGCCTAGAACACACAGCGTCTCTCTGACATGCTCCTTCAACACTAACTGCGGTTACTGAAAACACACCTTCTTTCTTTGCGTGTACATTTGGGCAGCATTATGCTAATATCTCCACATAGTGAGGTAGATATGTGGGGGTGTGTTAGAACGAGCAGTTTTAGGGGGGTGTGGCAGAGTTTTAACTTTGATAAAGAATATCTTTTTTTTTGAGACTTTAGTCTTTGCAACTTAGGGATCTTACTCTAGCCCCATCAGCTGTAACACCCAAAGAGAAAGGAACGCTTGACATCGATTCATATGACCTTTAAAGCGAGCAACGAAAAAGTAGGATGTAGTAGATATCTAATAATAGCCGCAATCATTTTTTGACCTGTTCTAAAAGATTTAATACTCTACAGGTATGTGAGCTGTCAGTCCATGGTAAATATCATGAATTAGACACTTATGTCATAGTTATTTTCTGATAATTAAACAGTCCTTTAAATATTAGTAGGTCTTGGATACCATGTCATAACGCTTCAGGCGTCACAAAGATAAAAAAATGGATTAAAGTCTGGTCTAAGATATAGACGTATGACTATCTAGGCCGTTATGAAATGTCTTTTACACATATCAACGTCCGGTCAGCATGATTTGATAATTAGGTTAATAAACATTTCTGAATTTGTCATTAATGGTGCTATATTTCTGTCTTTAATCTCTACCCTATTCAACAAACATATATTTTCCATCCTACTTATTGCTATTGCTTGTTGACCTCTATTATCTGAAGACTGACCCAGCCATTCTCCCTTTTGTGTGACTTAACTGAAGTTCGTAAAAACTGCAGACCAAAGTGTCTGAACAATCAGCACTACGGCTACTCAGCCAATACATACAAAACAAACAAAACAAACAACTAAAGAAAACAACATATACTAGCCAATCTTAAAGTCTTCTTATGGACAAGAAGTAATTTTAACACCAGCTTAAAGGCTGTTATAAAAAGTTAGCCTTTAATCTCAGCGCAGATATCCGCGAGCCTCGGATCTGCCAGAGTAAGTCCTGATCCCGTTACATTTAAATGAGTTGTGGGATAGTAAGAAGCTACTATAGGTTGATCTTAAATAACTAGAGTTGGAAGGTGAAAAGTAATGAGCTCAGACACCTAATCCGAGCTATTCCATGTATGCTTTAAAAACATACAAACAGACCTATATTGGATCCTTGAAGTCCATGGATAGCATCTGAGAGAGGCACAAATAGGAGAGATATGTGCCTGTTCTTAGATTCACAAGCGCCTAGCCACCGCATTCTGAACTAAATTGCAAGCATGAATAATGGCTAAACAGGACCTCACATACAAAACATACATAGTCAGTGAGACAAAATAAAGGCAGAGAGTCGAGAGAGCTGGGTTTTAATTACCGAGCAATCTGGAAAAAACCAACTCTTAACCACAGCTAAATGTGCTTGTTAAAATTTCAGTTATGGTCTCAAACACAATATAGGTATTATTTGGTCATATGCAGTAGGCGACCACGGACCTAAAATAAGTGCAATGTCTGAGCATCCTGAGGGACCCAAAATCATAATCTCTGTTTGACTTGGCTTAATGAACCAAATTGTGATCATTATTATGTGTCGATTCTTAACCTATTGCAGACATACCAAAAGTAAGTTAGAAAGCACAGCTTCTCTCCAGATTGCAAAGGGAGATAATTTGTGTATCATTGGCGACAAATGGTCACTGAGCCAGAGGCAACACGTACACAGAAAATAAAACAGGGCCAATAACAGAACCCTGAGGACCCCCACAGGTAATAGGAGCTGTTGTTGAAACAAAGTCACACATACTTCACTGATAATGCTCTATTGGCAAGATAAGATCTTTATGAGAATCACATGGTCTATTGCATCAAGAGATGCACTCTAGTCCAGTAAAATCAGAGCTGCAGTTACGAATCAACGAATACAAAGAATAAGTTACAAAACTCTCAAACGCAAGACTGTGCTGTGACCCGCCCTAAAACCCAACTGAAATTTGTCTAAGGACATAACTGGGGATAAAGTAACTCCTTTCTAAAATCTTTGATATGCATGATCATTTTGAGATGGGACAGTAATTCTTCAGTTCTAGTGGGTCTAATAGCGCTTTTCCACTGCGTGGTTACGAAAGGCTCGGTTGGACGCTCGGTTTTGCATTACACTGCAGTGTAGACGCTTTAGAGTGGGCGCTAGTTGCGCCACCTCTACTGCCGTGACTCCTGAAAATCTCTTTTGGCTTGATTTGCTGGCCACAACTCTCTGATTGGTAGAATTTCTTGAACAGCATCATGGGTAATGCAGTTTTTCAAAAAGTAATTTTACCCTTTTATGGATAAAATGAATGGAGTCTTTTACTTTTGAAACCTCTACTGGAGAGTCAACAAAGATAGAATCCCAGAATAAAACATTGGATGAAGCATTTAAACGTATTGAATATTGGGCATTAATAGACGTTAACATTTGGCTTGCCATACTATCGAGTCAATATAGCAGTAATTAACCATCTTAAGGCCAACTGGCGCACTTACTCTTGAGTTAATTGAATCTGCCAAATTAGGTCTTAATCTACAGTATCAAAAGTTTAATCTAAAGTTTTAAGCGCAATCAATGAAGGTCACTGACAATTCACTTTGGCCTCAGTACAATCGGCTTCTATTTGTTTTGTTGTGTTTATCTAGTAAATAAAAAGCAACACTTACTTTTCCAAAACTGCCTTTTCCAATGGCTCTCAGATCTGAAAGTGGTCAAAGTTGACTGTGGAGAGACAATAAATAAATATATTAGTGTACAGTATATTACACTAATGAAATTACAAGATAATCATTTTTTTCGTCTGTAAAACACACACACACACACACACACACACACACACACACACACACACATACACACACACACACACAGGGGCGTCGGAGTAAAACAGTAAACACCATATTTGAGAACAGAACAGATTCAAACTCTTTGTATTCCCAAGGACAATTGCGATGCTGAATAGTAAATAAAACAAGCTGACAGTAGATTTTAATTTCTTTATGAAGTTGCTCATCTGATTTAAACAGGCGTGCAGTTCGCAAAATTAATGCATTATGTGTTTGGTTTGCACCAAAGGCATTTTATCTGAATCTCACTCCTCATCTAATGCAGCAAAACTCATCATCTGACCTGTGAATGAACCGCGTCCCGTCTCTCACAGCTCGTCTATCTGAAACTGCAGTCCAAGGCAGTCTAAAGAATGCTGTCAGCAGCAATTACAGCTTGATGGTTGCTACTCGGTGGTCAAGGACCAGCGATCATTACTATATTTAAAAACAGACGTCTCAGACTCAGCTAGCATGCTCACAGTTTTTCTGTTGCATTTTGCACACAAAACTCTCAAGAGTTTCCTCAAAATTACAAACTTCTATCTAACTGGCACAAATTTCAGGAAACGTCAAAAAAAATAAAACACTTTCTCAGAATGCTCTAATTTATACCCCTAAGTCTTCAAAATAGAAGCAAACAACACAAAGCATGAAGAAAGAACGTCACAGAGGTACTGTTAGGTGAGTATATAAATTTTTTTTGCTTTATTTTACAGTATATCAACTTTTGTACTAACACAAGTACTGCATAATACTACTTTCAATTACTACTTACTACTTAAAGGAGGGGGGGGTATCTACAAATCTATATTATATATGAATGATTGAACATATAACGTATAAGCATAAATGTTTTTAGAAATATCTGAAGGTGTTTACAAAAATTAGGGACACAGCTGTAAAGCAAGATAAAGAAAATGTATTCTTGAAAACTTCTTCTCGTGGGAAAAGTAAAATCTTTCAAATGTACATATTTATACAATTCTTTCTTTTTTACACATATATATATATATATCTATATATATTAGTATAGAGATATTAGATATAATATATATACATATATATATACTATTAGGTATTTTGTGAGTGCAAAAAGGAACCGGCTTCATAAAATAAAGATAAAATCAAATGAAAAAAACTCTGTACTGATAAACTTCAGTTCGCAAACACTGTGCTATTTAAATGCAGTGCTATTTTTAAAACTTAAGGTACATTTGAGGGACATATTTTGTCTCATATCTGAAGAATCGGTGACCTATCGAGTGTGTGCAAACGATCTAGGACAGCCACTTAGTGAACGCTGACACCTTTTTCACAGTGACTTCCAGAGGGGTCATAAGCGTATGCTAAATAGTAAATGCCCCCATCTCTAACAACAAACTCCTACCACAAAGTCAATAACAATTACCAAAAAATTAAGGCTACAAACATGTAAATATTGATCTCAAACTCTTATTAAAAATTTGAGCATGCTCTCCCTCAAATTTCAAGACCTTCATAAACCCACACGTGCGCAGAAGTGCAAGTAAGGTTTTTCTCTTCGTCAATACTGTTTATTTTTAGTTTTGCTAGGTAAGGGCAAACATTATACCTGAAGTCATGCGTCTTGTGCAATGACTTTTCTAAGCAATCTGACTTGCATATTTTCACAAGGCAAACAATAAAACAGATCCCATTAGAGTTTAAACATGTAACATTATTCTAAGCTCCACTATGAAACTGAGCAAAAGAATATAATAAGACTATAAGTGATAAAATCCTTCATAAAACCAGACGTGTTATGATGATCAAAGTGATGTGTAAATGAACTCATTTTCTGTTTAATATCACTTTATTAATTTTACTTGACAAAATGGATCATGTCTGGGTGGCTGTGCTGTTTATTAGTCCGAACCATCTGATCCTCTGAAACATTATTCACTCTTGTCGCTGTTGGACAGTGTTCTGTTGCCAACATTATTTAATCTAATATTTTATATTATCAAGTATTTCGTTTATTATATTTCTGTGTCACATCAAACTACTCGTGCATTAAACAACTACTTGATTAGATCAGATTTTAATTGGATTTTTACATATTGGATTGGTTGTCAGCATTTGCTTTTGTTGTTGTGTTTTAGTTCAGACATGTTTTGGGATGTGTTCATACATTTTTTGTGGGTTGTTGTGTTGAAACTTTCAGACGTTTGGATGTTGGTTAATGAATTTTTTTTTGTTTGTTTTTTTGTTTTGTTTTGGCTGTTCAAACATGATTTGTATTTGGTTTAATGCATTTTTGTTTTATTTTGGCTAAAAGCTATAATTTTGTATCGGATTGACAAATACACAACACCCCTACATTGTGACGGTGATTTTACCATATACTAGCATCACTCCCATTTTCTTCAGGATATGTAAAAATCTAGTTTAACAGTAGTTTGCTTTATTGAGTCACTGTGTACTCTGTTGTACAACCATATACACGGTTACTTTGTAAAATGGGCCAATCAGCTATGCTATAATGTCCTTGTGAGGGCCCATCTCTTTCTTTGACCTTCACACACACACACACAAACACTCAAACACACTCAAACACACCACACACACACACTATCCACACATCGCGGTGCACACACACACACCACAAGCACACAAACACCACACACAGGTTTACATTTGTGAAAAGTGGGGACATCCCATAGGCGTAATGGTTTTTATACTGTACAGACCGTATATTCTATTACCCTACACCAACCCTACCCCTAAACCTACCCCTCACACAAAACTTTCTGCTATTTCAGATTTTCAATACACTCCATTGTGTGATTTATAAGCGTTTTGAAAAGTTGGGACATGGGGTAATGTCCTGAAAAGGCACCTTCTCCTTGTAATACCTGTCATACTTTTGTC
Source organism: Sinocyclocheilus anophthalmus (assembly GCA_018155175.1). Taxonomy (NCBI): domain Eukaryota; kingdom Metazoa; phylum Chordata; class Actinopteri; order Cypriniformes; family Cyprinidae; genus Sinocyclocheilus; species Sinocyclocheilus anophthalmus. The sequence continues at coordinate 561,681 of JADLZN010011635.1, forward strand.
ATTATACAAATGTATGTCCTCATTTGTCACACAAACGCGTACACACACACACACACACAAAAAAAAAAAAAACACACACACACACACACACACACACACACACACTCACACTCACACACACACACACACACACACACACACCACTCATCTCTCCACACACACACACCGGTTGTATTGCAATCTGGGTGTGTACATTTTGACACGCAGGGGGGGGGAAACCCAGACACAGACAGATTTATAAGAACCTCAGTGAATGACTTTCTGCAGTCAACAGCTACGGATCCTCTTATATGGGTTCACTTTGGAAAAATCCAGTTTGAAAGTGAGCAATCTCATATACAGTATTCTTAAAACAAAAAATTGTCATTGATTGTTTTGTCAGGATTATTAAGCCATAGTGCATAAATACATTTTAGACACAGCTTGGATTTAAAATCATTTAATGCACATCTAGCCATGGATTATCTCTTCATTATGATAGAAAAATTGTAATACGTTTTTATCCTTTTTATAGGTTGATTGTCCCTGGTTACTGTATCCTTTCATTGTAAGAACATACAATCTGCGTTTCTTAATTTGTGCACCATGGAAGTCAAAAGACATTTTGAACAACAGAGAGGAAGTAAATGATGACAGAATTTTATTTTTGGCATATTTTGTCTTCCCTCAACATTTCTGCCATCGGTTGCTCAAAGGAAATCCGCACTCAAAACTACGCTATTGGATGTGCAAATAAATAAAATGTCTCGGGTAAGAACAGTTTCAGTCTTTTAACATTCAAATCACACACTTCATCTTTAAATACACTATCCACCTATGTTTAAATAAAGCATCCTAACAGTTATAAGTCTGGGTGAAGAATGAGATCATATAGTAGTTCATGTTTTAGTGGGTCCTCTGTCCAACTATAGGAACTGGAACAGCTTGTTTTCTTTTCAATAGCACACTTACCCTCCTCTGGGTCATCACTGACCGATGTCCTGCTGGACTGACCGAGTCCCATGACTTCTGAAGAGGTTAACATAGAAACATCTTCTGTGTTTGTTAATAAGGATATATGCCTCTGTTGAAGAATGGCCTGTGACATGGACAGAGTGAAGAGTGAGTGTAATCCTCCCTTGACGAGTATACACGGTCACACTTTAGTTTAAGGTCCAATTCTCACTATTAACTAGCTATGACCTCAATAAACCCCTAATTTGCTGCCTATTAATAGTTAGTTATTAAGTTTAGGTATGGGGTGGATTAAAGGATATAAAATATGATCATGCAGAATACGAAATTAATATGTGATTTATAAGTACTAATAAACAGCCAATATGCTAGTAATATGCATGCTAATTAATAATGAGAATTTGTCCTTAAATAAAGTGTGACAAAATATTCACTGCATAAAAAGTGTGACAACTTGCCCCTATTAAAACACTTTAAATAGTAGGCTACTAAATGTGTGCAAGTCATACTTCGTTATATACATGTTGTCCATTGGTAATTGTTTATAGTAGCATAAAGAGTGTAATGTAAAGTCCACATACAGTAGAGAGTTGTATAGACTTGTAGCTGAACTCGTGCATAATAAAATCATCGGAAATCGCACACTCACCGCTTTATACAGCAGGATGGTTGAAATGATCGTCCTGATGAATAACAGCGATGGTGCCAGGCGAGACTGCAGTGTAAAGGTGAGACTGTCCCGCACAAGTTCTCCACTCGCCGCAATGCTGTGAGAAGATCCTTGCAGAGCCGGAGTCAATGACACACTGATGCAGAACACACACATTAGTGCTGCTGCACGCCTGCATCACAGCACACACATCTACAGAGCTCACGTCCTCAACTGTTGAATAAAAGCCTCGTTACGCGTCTGGGTATGGATCTGATGTGCATCGCATGTGATGATGATGATGATGATGGTGATGGTGAACGTGCACTCTGCTGGGGAGGTTCATTTAATCATGCATACTGTGTTTTTTTTAATGCATGATGTGGTTCAAGTAGGCTAGTTACTGTTTGTACGCAATGTTAGTGCAATGGTCTCCCCAGAGGCTTTTATTAATTCATTCAATAATTATTTTTTTAAATGCATTTTAAACAGTGCTAATACATGTTTATATAATGCACATGTAAAAGAAGAAGAAAACAACAACAACACGTTCGTCAATGTCGTGTAAACAATTTGCAAAAAATCATGTGAGAAAATACATAAACTACAAGAGACCGGTTATATATGCATGTTATATATATATATATAAAGTACATGGTCTCTTAAAATTATTAGATTATTTGACCTTTTATGACAGACCAAGTTTAGTTTCGGTCATCAAATTTCATTAGGCTACTGTTCATGACTCAAACATCATGTTATTATGATATAATAATATATATTGAATTTAGGGCTGTCAGTCGATTCAAATTTAATCTAATACATAATGATGTGTCGATTCGTTCAATTGAATAATCAATGGTACTATACAATAAGAAAATAAAATGCAAATGTCTGAGTCATTCATTCATGGGTCAGCATTTCAGCAGACGATTTTACAAGATGAGATGCTGATGCACACCACAGCTTTTTTCTCTTAACTGGCATTCCTGGAGTGATAGATAGATGATAGACAGAAGCCAGATGATAGATAGAATAGAAATTAGGGGGATAGATAGATAGACTAGATAGATAGATAAGATGATAGATAGATCGAGATAGATAGATCGATAGATAGATTGATAGATAGACAGATAGATAGACAGACACAGACAGATATATAGATAGACGACAGACAGATAGATAGATAGATAGATAGATGATAGATAGATAGAAGATAGAAAGATAGATAGACAGATATGATGGTAGATAGACCGAAACGACAGAATGACAGACAGATAGAACAGTAGAACAACAGACAGATAGATAGATAGATAGATAGATAGATAGACAGATAAGATAGATGGATAGATAGATAGATAGACGATAGATAGACAGACAGACAGAAAGACAGATAGATAGATAAATAGATAGATAGTAGATAGATAGAAATAGAGAGATAGATGATAGATAGTAGACAGAAGCCAGACTGATAGATAGATAGATAGATAGATAGCAGATAGATAGATAGATAGATAGACAGACAGACGATGATAGATAGATAGATAGATAGATAGAAGAAGAAAGATTAGATGATAGATAGATCGTTAGAAAGCAGACGACAGAAACGGAAGAAAGACAGACAGACAGACAGACAGACAGCAGACAGACAGAAGATAGATAGATAGATAGCTAGATAGAAAGAAATAGTCAGATGAAAGATAGATAGATATATAGATAGATAATGGACAGACAGATGATAGATAGATAGATAGATAGTTTGATATATAGATAGATAGATAGATAGATAGATAGATAGATAGATAGATAGATAGATGGATAGACAGACAGACAGACAGACAGATAGATAGATAGATAGATAGATAGACAGATAGATAGATAGATAGATAGATAGATAGATAGATAGATAGATAGATAGATAGATAGAAGATCGATAGGATAGATATAGAGAGATAGCTGGCTTAGACAGACAGACAGCAGACAGATAGATAGAAGATAGATAGCTGATAGATAGATTCAGATCGAAGATAGATAGATAGAGAACCAAAGTGGAGTTAGCATGAACTAAGTTAATTTACGTAATGGGCAATAGATAGAATAGAACAGAAACAGAATGAGAGTGTAGACAGTCAGAGCAATAGTATCTCTCAAAATCCAGCCAAATCCCCATCACACTCGGCACAGCAGACTACTTTACAAGATTAGATGCCTGATGCACACACAGCTCTTTTAGCGCTTAACTGGCATTTACAAACACACTAGTCACCTCTCCCCGATCACATATACAACACGTTTGATCTCGCACACGTTACACTGAAGAGCTGGTGTCTTTGTTAAAGGAGAGAAGTCAGAAGTGTGGTTTATTCAGGAGGAGAGCACGTTGATACAGCTGCTGCAGAGTCAGACGTTCTGCTGCCATCTAGCGACACACGACTCAACTTCATTCACGTTTGATTTACTTGCATAATTATTTAATACACACACACTGTGTTAATTTACAGTTTGTAAATGTGTTTTCCTGGAGATTATAAGACAGAATGATTAGATTTGGCATTTCAGTAATATTCAGATGCATTGCTATATAACCTTCAAACTTAAAGGATTATTCACAAGCAAAGTACTTGATTATAATTTGAACTGTATTATTTGATATTACATTTAAAGGGAATATCTTGTACGGTACTTAAAATGGTATTAAGATTTTAAATTATAAATATATTGTAAATATTTTCAAGTTTCCCAATAGAATAATATATTCATATATACATTATAAACGATATATCTTAGAACAGTTATTTCAGAAAATATGTTGGATGTTTGATATAAATACTATAATATTTTATAATATAAATTATATGAAGGTAATAATACATTGTAAATCTTTCCACAAATATAACAGAACACCACATATAGTATGTACAAAAAACTTTTTATTCTGGAGCGCTGACTCGTAGTAACGTTTGAGAGCATATATATTAGGTTATTTATTGTGATGAGCAAATGTCATTTCCACCACGTCTCAAAAGAGAAATGGTGCAGTTTTTTTTTGCAGAAACCATACAAAGCAAATATTGAAGTGATATGTTATTCATTTACAGTTGTTGCATGTGGCATGTTCAGAAAACGCTCGGCTGAGAAGAATGTGCTGTGCATTCCAGCCTAATTGATTGATAAATGATGTCGTTTTCTGTAATGAGCACAAGATGTTTGAGGGAGCGGTGGTGTATAAATGCAGCAGTGCTCTGCACAGACAGCAGACAGCATGCTGGCTCGCACACTGCTTCTGCTTCTGCTTCTGCTGCTGGAGGCCACGGTGACCGAGCTCTGGGCTCAGCCGTACCCCATCCCACCCACCTGTTACTCCAAAGTGCTGGCCATGGGGCAAGAGATCACCCAGAGTGCGGCCCAAATCAAAACACACCACGACACTGTAAGTCCAACACACTGAGCTGAGGTGAGCACAACAACAAATCACACTGATGCTTTACTGTCATGTGTTTTATGTTGCAGCACAGATGCACAGCGCACCTGCCCGACCTCTACATCGACGTGCACGTGAGTAGCTACCTGCCAGTCATGCATTCAGCATTTAAGAGACAAAGCTTGCATGCAGTGTGAAATAATGCTGACATTCAAATTTCAGGCCAAAAAGGTTATGCATACTTTTAGGACCAATTATTTGCATTGTGGCATTGGTTTTCTGACTGCTGAGTACATTCCGGTCACCTCATTATTTGTCTGCTGAACAGATGTTAACTGTCTGGTATTGTCATTCGTGTTTTCTATGACAGAACGCTTGTGTGATGTCCACTATGAGCTCGTATCTGTCTCTGCTGGACGGTCTGAGAGAACGGAGATGTGCGTACACCAGGAGCGTGCAGAGGCTGCGTGCTATGATCAGACAGCTCTATATCATCATGTCACAGAAATGTCACGGGGTAGGTCTTTGCATGTAATTGTATTTCTTAAATGTTATCTATATTTATTGTCTGTCAGTAGGAACCACGTTCTTGTGCATGCTTTAATTGGGTGCCTGTTTCATTAAAGGGCTGCTTGTGTGTTTCAGGACTTGGTTTTTACTCGTGATAACTGCGAAGCATTGCAGCACCGAGGATGAGAGGCTGGAATCACTTCAGACCTCACTGGACTGAGTTCAGAGAATGATTGCACGAAGATCATGAAGAGCACATTTCTCCTCACATGATATATTTCAATTATTTTTATCAACGCATGCTGGCTGGTTAGGCCAAATGGACTTTGATTTGATGTACAGAATTTTTCAAATCTGAGCAATATTGCAAAAATAAAAATAAAATGTTTAAAAATAACAAATTATGATAGAATTATCATAGAATTTATGAACATTTTTGAATACCTTTCTAGATACAATAGATTTTTCACAGGCATATCATATATTTCACTTACTAACTTTTTAAATGTTTATTGTTTTAAATACACATATATTTTTAAATTCAACATATGCATTTTTTTTTGCTTTCCGTTTTCTAATAAATAAGTGCACCACTAGATGGGGGTTGTGTTCAACAGTTTTTTTTTTTTTAACTTTTAAACTTTTTCTGTGCGTCTCGACTAGATTAATAAAATATATATATTTAAATACAACCATTAAGATTCATTCAATTTAGGTAAGCTGGTTTGTTATTATAATTGCTTGCGGCTCATGTAGTCCTGACGCGTGTGTAGGCTTTAAAAACTACAAATCCCATGTGTGTGCAGCTGCGTGCGGTGGGCGTGGCTCCGTGTCTCTGACTCGCGACAGGTGAACATGAGTGCTACAGTCGCCTCTGACAGCGGACGCTTGCTCGTGGATGGAGGGGAATACTTCTGTCACAGTTTGATGTGATTTTATTTCTTTAAATGATGAAGGTGTCTACTTGCGTGGAGTGTTGGACAGTTCTCAGCTCACACGGTTTTTTTGACTAGTGAATTAGTTAACTAATCCACCGACTACATCATCTGTATTTTTTGGCATTTGCTGTCTCTATTATTTAAAATGGCTTTTGCAAAATTCAGCAAGATCCTCCGACTTCCTACAATTGAAGTGAAGAAGAAAACCAAACAATATGAGCACGTTCATCGGGATGTAAATCCGAACGATATTTGGGAAATTATCGGGGAACTGGGCGATGGCGCTTTCGGAAAAGTTTATAAGGTGAGTTTCGATCTTAATAAACTTGTTGGACAGCCAGCGAAACGAAACCACGACTTCTACCACGGCAAAGGATTTGGTCATGAATATTAATTTTAATTCCCGTTGACGTTGCAGTCTATACTAATGAAACTAATTAATATTCATGAACCAAAACTCTACCAGATTCGCTGTCGCTTACAAGCAGCGGTCTTCCAGCCAATCAGCGAGGCCCGCTTGGTGCACGTCATTTGCGTAATTAATATTCATAGCCCAAGCCTTGAGTGTAGTAGGGTTTTAAAAAGTTTTAAGAATTGGCTACTACCTGTTTAGTTATGACAGTTAGCATTCATAACAAAAATCGTCTTCTTATTGACTCTGATGCACTCTAAATGTAATCTAAAACACACACACAACACAAAACAAATTATCATACATTTTTTTCTGTCTTAGAACTCATTTACATTTATAAAAAAAGGGTGTATATTTAAGATATATAAAAACTTATGACCCGATCAAGAGATAACACTTGTGCACACTTGACTAAATGAATGCAGCTCAGTATTTCGTGTACTAACATGCGTGCTGGTGATACGCATTGACTTGACCTGAAGTAATGCATGTGTTGCTACCCTTAACAGGTCACATGCGTTCAGCCCCGGGGCCCTCAGGGGCCCCTCAGAGTCACTGTGTAGGAAGATGCTGGAATGTGCTGCAGTTTCGGTTAGATGGAGAGGAGCCCTGCTGTACGAAACGCTGAATTTGCCTTTTGTCGTGAACTATGGGGGTGTTTCAAATGCCGCGTGACATCCAGGGTCCCCAGGCTGACTAAGGGTTAAATACTGTACAACCTTAATAACCTCTACAGTAATACTGGAATGGGTCAGATCTCATGAAAACATGCCCTGGTCGTTTCTCCCTCCAAAATGAAAAATAAATAAATAAATCCATACAATCAAATCATACTTATTTTTGAGGATCGATAAATTTGTAACACTATAATTTTTGCACTGCAATCATCTAAGCATTCACATTATTGTAATCAACACGTTTTTTTTCTTTTGACTTTGTTTGAAATTCTCTGAAAGAGTACGCAACTCATTTATCTCTCTTTTTTTTAAAGTGTATTTATTTTTTATCTAGAATATTACCATCATTTCTAAATACATTTGCACAAACACTTAACATTTTAATTAAAAATGTAATGCTGGAAACACAATATTTACTGATTTAAACAATATTTTGTTTTTATTTTTTGCTCGGCCACAAAATAATTCCAGAAGTGATTGCAAGATATAATGTGTGGCCCGTTTACTCGGTTTGAAAATTGATTGCATTTAATTTGTGTTTTGATGTCTACACAAACAATATTTAGGCCTATTCATAAAGTTCAAATTGGGGTGAAAATATTTGGCCATGATTCGACCCAATTCAGTTATATTTAAGATTTATATATTTGAATTGCATATCTTTTTGAATTGCGCAGTATTAAGATAAACTAATAAACTTAATGTGAGGCATATCCGTAAGTCACAAACAGGTCAGATTTCTGCACTTAGGCATAGTTTATTATTAACTATTTGCATCTATTTGATTTAATGTAAACAATCATATTCAAAATGCATTTATTCAGATTGCTTATAATCTGTTCAATGTGAAAATAATGAAAATTATCCAAGCATGAACATGGCTAGAATATGTCCGGCTTTGCAACAAACAATATTCAGTTAGTTTTTAATGCATGGGATTGATGATAAATGTATAAACCTGGTTGCTGTGTATTTAAAACCCATTCCGTTTATTACTACTATAACAGAAATTGTACATATTTCTTTGCTGTTTAACTGACACGTGCGTCACATTAAGATTATAAACTGTGTAATCAATGCATAAATCATCAACAAAATATCAAAAACAGTCAAATCATGCCCAGATTTCACATGCACCACATCATTTATCATATATTTGCAAATATATGCACCCCAAATATTTTCCAAATGTATTTATTTCTCATGGAGCTGGTTGCAGATCAGTTGGATTGTCTCTCTCTCTGACGGTGTTTTGTCCTCTCGTTAGTTAATGCTGGGTAACTCTGTGATTGTTAATCATTGATGGAGAACACGTGAAAGCACACGGCTGCAGTGTGTGACGGCGATCATGTAGTGCTTGTGAAGTGTGCGTGAGCTCGGATAATCACCAGCACTCAGAACGATAAGAGCGTCTTCGCTGTGGGTGGAGATCAACATATTCTGCATATTAGATCCACAGCATTAGGATCTGGTTTAGGCCTCATTGTTTCGGTCCATCATTATTTGTAGCTTTGCAATTGCCACCCAGTTCTTTGAAACCGTTTAAGCCATTGATTGAACTTGAAGACATGAGTATTTGTGTTTGTCATGCTATTCTTGAGAAATGGTTTCGTTTGGTCATTCAGTTTTATCAAAGTGGCACTATTCATCATAATAAAACTCCCAAGTCCAAGGCTTAACGTTTGTTTAAAGCTAATGTTGTTTTAGGCACACGTAATAACTTTAAACTCACCCAACAGTATTTCTTTACTTGAGTTAGAGCTTTTTTAAATATAGATTTTGGGCAGTTATGCTACATAACGTTTTTTAACGCAATATTCTTTTTTAGGAGTATGTTTTAGAAGAATTACTATTTCAGTCTTTTTACTTAAATATTTCAAGTTGGACTCAATTACTAGCCATTTCTTTGTAATTATTTGTGACCCTGGAGCACAAAAGCAGTGTTAAGTCGCTGGGGGATATTTGTAGCAATAGCCAACAATACATTGTATGGGTCAAAATTATTGATTTTTCTTTTATGCCAAAAATCATTAGGATATATTAAGTAAAGATCATGTTCCATGAAGATATTTTGTACATTTCCTACCGTAAATATATCAAAACTTAATTTATGATTAGTAATATGCATTGCTAAGGACTTCATTTGGACAACTTTAAAGATGATTTTGATCAATTGATCTTTTCTTTATTTAAAGTTTTGCAAAAGGAAGTGGAGTTATGATATGTTTTGCTGTCATCATTCATAAAGCCACACATGGATCCATTGTTATGAGTGTTGCCATAATAACACATAGTTTCCAAGAATGAGTTATCATTTCATAATTATGGTAATTCTGACACAATCTGATGACTAGTTGACTTGTGTAAGCCCTACCTGCTAATAAAACCGGCTTTTGGAATAACGAAATGGAAAAACACAATACAAGTAAGATTTATCTGCTGAAAGATAGCTGCTTTCCTGAAGGTGTGCTGGCACTAGATGTAAACAGAGGTGTATTCTTTTTATGGATGTGATGAAATAGCCATTACGCTGGGTTGAAAGTACACGATCCTGCTGTTATTGAGGGTTTAAGGTGGCCGTGCAGGATATTTAGCTTGACTTCTGCTCGATCTCCTTGAGCAGGTGCTGTAATCCTCTCAATGGAAATGCAAGTGGATTTCAGGCTTTATTTATGGTTATGCTTCTATGAGGCTAGGAGTGTTTTTGATATATGTCAGCTGTACTGTACAAACACTAGTGATGTTCAGATCTTCAGTCTCTCTCCCGTCTGTTTGTCCAACCAATGACAGACGATCAGAACAACCAGAAAACTAGCCGGTCAAATACTTGATACTAAAATGGCCAAATACTTGATTTTTTACAAATATATCTATTCTTTCCTGACCTCATTTTTAAAAAAATCCTGTACAAATGGCATTATGTATCTTAATATTGCCTGCATTCATCTTTTGGCCATGAGTTTTTTTTAGTCACCGAGTGTGCGATATTGACAAATCTATTTTTTTGATAATGATAACTAAATGATATTTTGCGGAGTGTGTTTTGCTGATACTTTGCCTGGTTAAGGTCTGCCATGGATAAATAAATTAAAGCAATAAGCCCCCCAAGAAGCCGTGGTTTGCAGTGAATTTATAACAGCTACGGGGCGTTGTTAGGCATGACGTGAAGCGAAGTTATATCCATGCACGTAGTAAGGTTTCACAAAATAAAATGGAGCAAATAAAGTGTACTGATATTAATAAACACAGTATTCTTCCACCAAACAATGTAGCGCCTCAAAAACAGTTGTGGTTGCTACAAAGTGGTTGCCGAGCAACACACAAACGTAAACAAAGGTGTGTGTTACTTTGTAGAGTCATTCACAACAGCTTCGAACGCGGCTCAGCCAATCAGAGCCAAGCACCGGAATGCTCCGCTTTATAAATGACATTAAAACCTTATTGTGTGATTCATTGAATCATTCATTCAAACAATTCATTCAAACCAGCTGATTCATTTTGAAACAAAGCAAGTGACCGTCTTTATGAATGGATCATTGAATCATTGAATGGTTTGTTCAAAAGCAGATCATTCACCGCTGTGTTTCTCTGAGATGCACAGATGCTCTGCTCCGGCTTTGTTTGGAACCATTTTCATTAGCCAAGAAGAAAAAAATAACAGTATTGTGTCTAAAATGTAACTCACTCAACATTAAATTTTTGTTTGCTGAATTGTATAAAATCAATACAACTTTTGCGATTGTGCTGATATTCAGGAAAACAGCACTTTTGCTTGTGTGGCATATCTTATAAATATAAAAAACGAAATCCATACAGAGGTGTTTTTTGCTTTCGTAACTTGCGTTATAGAAACGTTCAAACTTAATTCTAGTAGGTTTCATCAGGCAGTCAATGCTTATGGTCTCTGACTGTTTGTTTTTTGAGTGACTTACTCCATAATGTCAGCTACGATACTACCATAGATAATAACGATCGCACACCTCTAAATCATGACAAGGAAGATGTTAGCAGGTCTTCTGATGTGCTTCTTCATATTCAGAGGGTGTGGAGTTTCTTTTCCTGTTGTTTCGTTGAATGGAGGTTAAGACAGAAGTAAGTTAGTCGTGTTTACTAGGTCAAGCATCACATCAGCGTGTGATTCATTTGCACAGTTGGACTCCTCCGCATGACCCTAGCAACCACACAAACACCCAAGCAACCGCATAGCAATGTCATGGCAACCACTGACAGTACACTAACGTTGTTTTTTAATTTTTTCCCCCTATTTTGTGTAAAACTAATTATCTTCTGTGATACATTTTGTCACAGTTAAACGTATGCAAGTCTTACTGTCTGTTAGTTGTGCCAAATCATGTCTGCTTTAAAGGGGTCATATGATGCTTTTTTAAAGATCATTATTTTGTGTATTTGGTGTAACAGAATATGTTGACATGCTTTAATGTTCAAAAAACACATTATTTTTCAAATACTGTACATTATTGTAGGTCCTCTATGCCCCGTCTCTCTCAAACGTCTTTCGTTTTCTACAAATCCCTCCTTCCGACAAGCCAGTCTGCTCTGATTGGACAGCTGACCCACTGCATTGTAATTGGCCGAACACTGCAAGCACTCGTCGGAAATGTAACGCCCCTTACCATAATCACGAGCTTCATCTTTCAAAATAAATGTAAAGACAGCCTGAAAGGGGAACAGGGTCGTGTGACAGACACCGTGATGAAGCTGGTATGTGTTTGCAGTACACAAGCCACGGTTAAGACAGCTGACTCCACTGTGATCTGACCCCCCTCTCTCTCTCTCTCTCTCTCACTCCCTCACACACTCACACACACACACTCACACACACACACACACACACATACACACGATGCGCAAAACTCCGCATTTGAACAGTCAATAGCAAATACTTAAACTAATAACAAAACAGCAGCTGATTCAGAAGCACCAGACTGTCATAGCAAAGTCAGAATTACCTCCTCTCCTATGTTCATGAAACGGTCGTCCATTAAATGCATTGCTGTTCTGTTGTAAGTGATCTTAAAGTTTCCTAAATGCATCTACTTTCGGAAGGCCAAATAAAGTGCTTTTGCTTTCGCCTAGAAACACAGCGTCTCCCTGACATGCTGCTTCAACACTAACTGCGGTTACTGAAACCACACCTTCTTTCTTTGCGTGCACATTTGGGCGCATTATGCTAATATCTCCACATAGTGAGGTAGATATGTGGTGGCGTGTTAGAACGAGCCGTTTTAGGGGGGCTTGGCAGAGTCTTAACTTTTATAAAGAACATCTCTTCGAATTTGAGACTTTAGTCTTTGCAACTTCAGGGATCTTATCTATGCACAATCAGCTTGTAACACTCCAAAGAGAAAGAACAACTTGAAATCACATCATATGACTCCTTTAAGTAGATTTTTTATGACAAAAGCGGAAGTCTTGTTTTTGAGTGGTTTGGCAACCGTTTCCTCTAAAAACATCTAACCACAATGACCGACTCCACCTCGATTAATGCTGCGTACTAACACATGTTTCTCAAATCTCACACGTGAAGACTGCTTCTGTTTGACTATATACCTTTATTTAGTTATTTATAGTTTGTTGGAAATGCATAAAAAATTCTGAAAATATGGTTTGCTTGGGCTGAAATGTCACTGTAAAAAAAATGTGTAATATCTGGAAAAAAGGTAACAAAGCTGCTTCGCTGCTCATCAGTATTTGAAAAATTGAATCAAAAGGTCTTTAGGTCTTTGGTGTGACAAAAATGCAAAAAAATTAAAATAAGGTAATTAAATTTTTATGACAAAGCTAGGTTTGTTCATGGGTCAAAGACGTTAAGATGTCCGCATCAAAATAAATTAAAGTGATTATATGGCTATAGAAAGCACATTAAATGTAAGTAAAGTGTCTACTTTTAAGGTTTCAAATTAGTTTTTGGAGAATAAGCTGAAAAGTAATTAGTCTTTTAATGTGTCATAAATAGATTTTTGTTGTAAATATGTCTGACAAGGTTGTTACACTGAATGACATTTTAGTCTCTTCTGTAAATCAGGGGAAAATATATGATATTTATTTTTTGCTCAGAAAAACAAAAATACAATTACATTAAACAGAAAACTTTTTAATTTTTAAAAAAATCTTTAGGAAAAAATAACAATTTAAAGCAGTATTGTTTTTAATGCTTAAACCCTTTTTCATCTTTGATCCTCATGTTTTAAAATATTGTGGTTTGACTCCTCAAAAAATTAATAACTATAATAGTTGGAAATACATTATATTTGTAATTACTAACTAGACATAATTGTTTTTTTTAGATTTGTAAAAAAAATTACATTTGAGAACCAGTTTTTTAAATTTTTAAATGATGACTAAATGATTTATTATTATTAGACAATTTTAAACTTAGTAAAAAAAAAAAAAAGTATATGTGATTACTTTTTACTTGATGGTTACATCTATTTTTAAGATTCATTAAACTGAGACGTTTGGTATAAACGTTTTCCAAAAACATTAAACCAAAATACAAGAAGAATACAGATACAATGCATATAAAACATGGAATCTTAGAAAAGTACAACCAAAAGAACGTGACACATTATTTTAAAGCATTATTTTTTTATTAGCTGTATCATTAACACTCTTACTTGCACTGATTTATTGATGCATGTTATATTACATCAAAATATTAAATGGCTTTCCTATCTTTTCCCCAATCCTTTCCATTCAAACATGAATCAAACCTTTATCAATGTGCAGTAAAAGCGCAGTAATGCTCATTATTTGAGCTCTAACGGAGAACTAAAGCTGAATCGCAGAGGCCTGGTGAAATAACCGCACCGAAGCGACGAGCATGAAACGGGAATATCAGCGGGATGTAATCATGTGAATCACACTGACTTTGTTTTGATGCGAAGCTGCTTTGTGTTTCAGGCCCAGAATAAAGAAACCGGTGCACTAGCTGCAGCCAAAGTCATCGAAACCAAAAGTGAAGAGGAGCTGGAGGACTACATGGTGGAGATCGACATCTTAGCGTCCTGCAACCATCAGTACATCGTCAAACTGCTCGATGCCTTCTTCTACGACAACAATCTGTCGGTAAGATGGTTAAACGGCGCAAACTGAGCTTTCGTGAACACTACAAGGTGTGACATAGTTTCTGAATTGCTCAGCGAGTTTAAATTAATCATCTTTGGAGACGTCATACACACACCCTCAAACAGACGCTCATCGGGTCATTTCAGTGAAAGAAATACATAAATGAAGAAGAAAGCCGAAATATTCAATGCCATGGATGAATATTTACGGAGTTATTCATCTGACTTTAGAAAGATGGCAGCATCATCATTTTTACACAGAGATTTAAAGTTTAAGAATTAAAATCTAAAATGATATTAAGATATATTTAAAATGTCTTGAGTTACAGACATGCAAACTTTGGAAAAAACAATCTTAAAGTGCTTTTTCCTCATTTCTTGAACTGTCACCATTGGCATATAATGCAACAAAGGTGGCTAAAGTCAACCGATTTGACTAATAGACCCATCAATCTCTCTGTAAAAGTAACATAATGATGCTGCCGTCTTCCTGAAGTCATTTTTACCCCCCTGTAATATGGCAGGACCCCTCTACAAACCGTGCATTACTATAGAATAGACCTCCATTCTTACAAAAAATTAAGGTAACACTTTAGAATAGGGAACACTTATTCACTATTAACTACGACTTTTCCCTCAATAAAGTCCTAATTTGCTGCTTATTATAGTTATAATATCTTTTTACTTTAGGTATTGGGTAGAATTAGGGATGTAGAATAAGGCATTAATATGTGCTTAATTACTACTAATAAATGGCTAATATCTAGTAATTATGCAATGCTAATAGCACTATTAGAGACCCTAACATCAGTGTCCCAGTTTAATCATATTTGGGCTTTCATCACTTTTTATGTTTGTCTTTCTTCAGAAAAAATAAAAATAAAAATAGCTAGGGGAGTTTCTGAATTTGGGTCTTTTTGCCAGAGAATGTGTTTTAACCTTTCCTCGACCTGACCGATAATTAGCAGGTTTGACGGCTTTCCGAATAAGAGCACACAAACTTCCTTCTAGCATCAAATATTAAGCTCTACATTAACCATATCGTGCATGCATAGTGTTTATCGTTTCACTGAAGTGCATGCACAATTACACTTCATGATAATTTCCCCACTTTCTCTCTAAGAGGTGTTCGCACATCTATTTGCGGTGACAATGCAACCTGCGTAATCTGTTTCTAAAGAGAATTAAAGATTAACAGACCAGATTTACTGAAAATGTTTGTGGAGTCTTGACAATTGTAATGCTGTTGGTTGGCTTATAAAATTCAGTTGTTACTCTTATTAATAACTGAATGGTGCTTGAATGTAACTATATTTACCTGATACCTTCGTTTCCAACAAACCTCAAATACTAAACATTAGGATGCAGTGCTGGGTAGTAACTAATTACATGTAATCTGGATTAATTGCAAAAAAAAAGGTACTTGGAATTAGATAATATTTAGTGCTGTCAAACGATTAATCGCGATAAATAAACAAAATAAATGTTTTTGTTTACATAATATATGTGTGTGTGCTGTGTATATTTATTATGTATACACGTGCATGTATACATTTAAGAACAGATGTGACTTCATATATATTTATATTAATATAAATATATACATGTAAGTACATGTATATATTTTCAAAATATATACTTTATGTGTGTGTATTTATAAAACATAATAAATATAACACACACACACACATATTATATATTATTACCCAAATTTTATTTTGATGCGATTACACAAATAGACAATAACACAAAAATTGGCACCAATTATTATCTAGATCAGGGATTCCCAAACTTTTTTGTCATCTGAACGTCTTTCACCTAATATATTTACTTGAAGCCCTGCCTGAGATTTTAAGGTAATCAATTAATAATTAATTAACACATTTGCATGTCCATGGTTCTCTGACATTGGTTAATGGTCACATGACATGCAGCTAAACAAGTAAAATATTTCATCTTTTTTTTTTAGTAAGTGTTTTATTTTGATTGTTGTTCTTTTAAAAGTGTTTATTTTAATTTAAAATGTTTATGATTTAATTAATTATTTTTATTCGTTTTTTCATTAAACTCTTCACAACCCACCGTGCAGGTCCACCTAATGTTGTGTATGTTGTTACTAACAAGAAATGTAATATATTTTCTTTTTCTTTGTATTTTTATATCAATACGGTACAAGATTATTCTGACCTAAATTAATGTGATAAACGAGGTAGGTCAAAAGTAATCAAAAAGTAGTCTGATTATATGACCTAAAATGTGTAATAGACTACATTACTAATCGTACTGAAATCGGAAATGGACTACAATTTGTAAGTAATCTACCCAGCGCCGTTGGTCCATAACTGGGCTGTGGACATGAATGAAACCCCAGATTTCTTTTTTTTAAATTTTATTTAATTAAATTTTTTATTTTGCAAGGAGAATCCCATTGAGACTTCACAGTCTCTTCTTCCAGGGAGACCTCGTCAAGACAGCAGCACATAAAGTTGCACACAAAACCAACTACAAAACAAAATACTCATACAAAACAATTGATAAAAGAAAGATCAAGCGAAACATGTACAAGACTCCTTTAAAACAGTTTGCAAAAGCCGTTTAAAAGTACCCAGGGATGGCAATGATTCTAATTTAATTAGATAAGGGCATAAAAGGAAACTTTTAACCGAATGAATGATTGAGATCTAGTACAGTAACTATTTGTGTAAAGAATTAGGAGATTTGAAATATAAGAAGGCTACTTACCTAAAAGTGCCTTAACAATAAACATATACATGTGCAATTTCCTCCTATGATGTGAAGACCATGCCAATGATTCGTAAAGTATGCAATGATGGGTACGTGAATCTGCACCATAAACAAAGCGTAACGCTGCATGATAGACAGAGTCCAGTTTCTTTAATATAGATGAAGAAGATGCATGCATATATACTAGGTCACCATAATCAATTACAGAGGAAAAAAAGTACTCTCACTAGTTCCTTCTTGCCTCATAAGGAAAGCAGTTTTTTAAACGATAAAAGAACCCCGGTTTTGGTTTAAGCTTCTTCAGCAGATTATCAATGTGTAAAAGCCAGTGGAACATCCTATTAGGTAACTTACAGGTCGGTCTACAAAAATATGTCATAACCGCAGTGCTCTGTTGATTTATACATTGCTTTTAAGCTGCAAATGTTTGATCGGTTAGTAATAGAAAAGTTTATAATTAGTGTCAAATTCGCATTTTCTCATACTAAAGCAAGAGGTGTGTTCTGCGATCATCTGCAGACGCCTGGCATAGCTGTCTGAGCAATCCTTCACTGTCACAGATGAACATATCTGGGTGTGGACGAGGCGTCTGGTCGTAAAATCTCTCTCTCGATGAACTGCATTCAGATGGGAATGTTTGTGGGGTTTTGTGAAAGGAAATAGCTGCACACTTGTTGTCAAACATAACGAGGACTTGTTCTTTTTAACTGGAGTGTGTCAGGTTGGCTTCACGGTTTCTGGTGATGCAGATGCTCAGACCTCAAGCATTTGGTTCGTTCACATGTCATTTCACTGAACTATTGTATACGTGTAATGTTTGATTTGATTCGAAACTGGTAGACCTTTTTGGCTAAATGTTGTTCATTTACAAATAAATATATTTTTGGCAATTTTTCCTAGTCATAATATGCAAAACAGAAAAAACGGCCTATAAAAATATGTAAACCAAGAGTTTTTTTCTTTTTTTGGTGTTGACTGTTATTTATTTATTAATTTAGAAAGTTTAATAGTTTTTATAATAAAAAAAAAATTAACTCCTCTTAATCTGAAGTGTATAATATTTTAGTGTCACCAAACAGAATGGCAAAAACAATGACTATTTTAGTATGCAGAGAATAAGCTGTCTATGTGTATTAAACTGGAATATCTGCACATTAAACTGGAATAGAAGGTTATATGGTCTGTCTGAATACTCGATTCTGATTGGCTGCTTTAGTTGATGCACACAAACAAACACGCACACACACAGAGAAACATCCAGGAGCACAGAACCTTGTCATCGCTGCTCCACGACTTCTATTAATAAAATAACTTCGGTAGTGAATCGATGCATTATATTTCTCAGCAACGAGTGGGTAAAGTAGTAACTAAACTTTGTTGAGAGAGATGCACAGCTTCAGGTAAATCACAGTCTGCTTTGCGTCGGGTGGTTCTTTGCCTCCACGTCGTGCAATAAAATAGTTTTATGCACAGCTAGCTGTGGATTGTCCCTTACATCTATATAGCATCACCTACAGGTATAACGTATTTTTCCCTGATTTGTTTTCGACTGAAGTCTAGAGGTCAGCAGCCGTGTTAACATGCAACAGGTGTGTGAAGATCTCTGGCCTCATGCATCAGGGCTCAAACGTGCCATATCACCGTGTGTCATGGGATCTTCTGTCGCTCCTAAGAGCCAATTAAACAGCCGGATGAAGGATGTGAGCTCAAGACTGCTGTCTCTCCTCCATCTGTGCACTCACCGCCAACATAATCTTCTCTTATCCTCTTTTATCGCCGTCACACGCTGTCTGCTTCAGTTCAGTGTGCCTCGACATTATCAGAAATTAATGTTGAGTCTAGTATCTCAGCAAAGGTCAACAATAGGATGTTTTTACTGACTAGTGCTATTTGAAGACATTACGTACCGTGAAGAACATTAAATGGCTATAAAATTGACTTCAATCAATGTTACTCAAGGTTTTGACCCCTGCTGAAGAAAAAAAATAATAATAGACACCATCACAAAATTTGTAATGGTTTTACTGGTTATAATGGGACATGTATTGGTTTTAATGGAAACTGTAATGGACCCTGTGGGTCTCTACTGGTAACTGGTCACTTTCTATTGGTGGCTTATGTCCCAAAGCACACTACAGAAAACCATTTTTTAATAGTTAAAAGTTGATGGTTTGTAATGTTTGTAGTCTGTGATGGTTCTATAGTTTTTTACAGCAGGGACAACAAAGAAGCATAATTGTGTTGAACACATAAATTATTATTTACTACATGCTGTTTCACGTGCTATTAAAATAGTAGGCTGTAAAGTTACCATTCCAGGTCAACATGCTACATCCAAATCTTTTATTTTAAAGCGTTAAGGAAAATCCATGATCGCGATCGTGGCTCATCTCTCTACAGGCTCTTGGATAAAGTCCTCTAGCCATCTGTTGCATCTAAATGTAAGCGCGGAGCTCTGTCACAGTGAGGGGAAAGTGATAATCATCATAATTAATTATTCAGCAGGTTGAATAAGGTTCAGTGTACATGTCCGGAATCAGTCGAGTTATACAGTCTTTATTGCCTCTGGCAGCTGTTAACAGTGTTGTGGAATTGTCTCATTAAACGCTCAGTCGTTTCTGTTTGTTTAACCTCTTGTTACGTTTGTCTGAGATGTGTGTAGGTGCTCGAGGAATCTCTCCTGTGTGTGTGTTTGCTCAAACTCTCACAGTCTGACTTTGTTCATGTGGTCTGACTAGTTATTCTGCCCTTCTGTGCCGGCGGGCATCGGTGTGTCATTTGGAAGATTCCACACATTTCAGAAAGCAAGCAACTGATGTAGATGTAGATGCCAGTGACTGGTTTCTCCAGTTTGTATTACGTCGACAGGTGATACTGAAACTAAAGGACATTTAATTTAATTTCAATTTAATTTAATTTAATTTAATTTAATTTAATTTAATTATTTATTTTTTACTTTATTTATTTTATTAATTTTTTTATTTTATTTTATTTATTTTTATTTTATTAATTAATTTACTTATTTATTTCAAGCATTATTTAATACACCTTTTCGATGGATTGAATATCTAAATTTAAGTTTGGTTTTGAATGTTAAAGTGACAAAAACTCATTATACCCCAATCTGGCACCAAAGTACTATTACAGAATTTTGGTATATATTTAAATAGACAAATGGTCAAAATTAATATTGCTAATATTAGAGGTAAAATATATCTGCCTGATTATATTTTAAAGAATTTTAGATACTTGCATCTCCTCGATATATTTTTGGACTTTTTAAATATATTTTCAATTTAAATATATTTATGTTGTCCAAAATTAACTTTAATGTTTGAAATGTATGTTCTTGAAGTACATTTGGCATTTAAAGGTTTAAACGGATTTTATTTTCAATTTGAAAAAAATCTTTCACTAAGCCATGCTGTTTAACACATAATTTGTCATTTATCTGAAATATACAGTATTTTTGACCTATACAGTCAAAAAAATTACCATTGTTTGAAATGTACACATTTGGAAACTTTATTACTATTATTATAAAATAATTTTATAATACTGATTTAAGATATGAACGTAAGTCCCCCCCTCAAAACCAACTTGAATACACATTGCTTTTCCCTTTTTCATGGTTATTTGTCATTGACCCACAAATCATCAAATCTTAAATCTTTTAGTTCTGTGATATCTAGTCACTGTATTTTCTCTAGTGTCTTCAGGATCTTGTCATAATAGCTCTTCCTGTACATTCTCTGTGCAAACACAGTCATGTGTGTATTGTTTGAAAAACGCCTGGATTATCCGTCAGGCCAGTGACTCATTGGACGATGTTGGCTCAGTAATGAATATGCTGAAAGGGAGTCTTTTCTCTAGTACACAGTAGACGTGGCTATATTTGCTGTCATTCAGCATTCATTAATCTATCCACCCGTTTTCCAAACAGCGTGTCCTATGTAGGGCAACGGGGATGCTGGAGACTAACCCAGCGTCTCTGGCCATAGGAAACACCCTGTATGGATCATACAACAATTATATAATAGTACGATCATGACACAGGCAAACTTGTTCAGTGACGTCAGCCTCATAATCTGCTGTTGTTTAGGGCGAGCACAGATTCATGTCTCTAAGAAGGAAAGCATTACTGTTATTAAAACTTCATTTTTGGGGTTGGAGCCTGAGCCAGGTCCCAGTCCATATCTTGAGACCAGTATATCCTAGAGACTTGTATATTTTAATCTTAGCACGTTTTTAAGGCCAGTTAGAGGTCTGTCTGAGTGTGTAAATACAGTCAAACCAAAAATTATTCAGACACCAGATATATTTTTTGATATTTTTTTTACTATGGCGCAGTACACCGATAAGTTTATTTAAGTAAGGAGGTAGCTAAAATACGTGAACATGTGACATATTAATCCCCCAAATTATTCAGACACTTTGACCTGAGCATGTTTTGCTTAAGTGTTTTTTCTTTAATTGCTAACGCAACATTTTTTTACACCACAGACTGAACAAAATTTAGCATTGCTTGGTAATTGGTTTACCTAAATTGGTGTTATTTAATTGTGTACTTATTTAACTGCTGAATATTTTTTAAGCAGAGGGATTCAGGAGTGAAGTTGCTGACCATCATGGATTGTGCATTGGTTTGTTGGATTGATGCCATGTCTCTTTGCTTTGGTATGTGGTTTATGTATCTTGGAGGCAGTCATGAAACCTTGTCACTGTGTAATCGCCTCCATCACTAAATATACAGACACTTGTGTTTACCAGTCCACAGGGTTCGATTCATGAGGGTGGTGGGCTTTGCTTTGATGGGACAGTATTTCCATGAACAAATCGTTTTGAGTACTTTTGCAGTTTTGGCTCAGGATCTTCAAGACATTACAAACTCTGCTGTTCTACTTAAACATTGAAGAATCTCTCTAACTATGTACATTCCTAAAGGAGTAGTCCAGCCAAAAATTCTGTTATCATTAATCATGTTGTTCCAAACCCGTATGAATTTGAAGAATGACAGTGACAAATTAGGCCTCTTCCGCATACATTATAATCATATGACTCCAGAAGAGTTTAAATACATAGCACAAAAGTCACATGGACTAGTTTAATGATGCGTTTATTGTGCCGCCTTGTATTTTTTCATTCATTCATTTTATATAGTATGTGTTTTGGAATGACATGTGATTACATAGTGACTAGGGATGGGCATTTTTCTAAAATATTGTATTCGAATATTTGAGCTCATAAAAAAACGAATATTCAAATAAACTTTAAATCAAGTTTTTGTCACCATTTCTAAACAAGCTTATGATTAGACATTATACACGACATTCTTACACAACACTACGTTATATCTCAGGGTTTTCTTTGAAAACATGTGTAAGCAAAAAATATAAATAAAGAACAAAAGCATTAAAGCTCAAGCAGAGCAAACTAAAAAATAAAGCAGACATGCCAATTTACGTACAGAACGCACTTACATTGGAGTCGCCTGGGTTTATCGTTTTTATATTGTTTCACATGTTAATGTTAAAAACAATATCCACATGCTCGGGTTAAAGTTTGTTCCTCAGTCTGATAACAATAAGAACGCGCGCTGACACAGACGTTCCAGAGACACAAAGATAACGCTGTCCTAAGCAAAGTTTCTTTCAGCGCTTTGTGTTTTCTTTTCTTAAACCACTCTCCCTCAAGGAAACTTAGGTAGGAAGCATACATATGTATGTCTAACCCAATCTCATGAAAGTGCGTATCAATAGCATGAGTTTGTTTCGATTTGGCGTGCTATTTATACGCACAAATTTACTTTGGCAGCATATACTCGGGCTGTGCAATATCGAATGCGTTGTCATGCGCAGCTCGTCAGTAAAGCCGGTTCTGTGATAAATAGTAAATCTCCAGCACCTGCTTTCAAATGGAGTGGCATTTACTACACAGAGCCGTAATTCACTGAAAAGCTACGCAAAATCGCGTTCATAATCGCGGCTATTCATCGATTCGTTCAAGTAGTGTTGGAATTTTTTAATTTAATAATTACAGATCAATAATTCAATATTTGACTATTTGGGCACACCCCTTTATAGTGACCTTAAAGGGGTCATCGGATGCCAATTTTCCACAGTTTGATATGATTCTTTAGGGTCTGAATGAAAAGTCTATAACATAATTTGGTTAAAATTACTCAATGGTAGTGTAAAAAACACCTTATTACCCTGTCAAAAACAGCTCTTTTCAAAACAAGCTGTTTTCTTGCATGCTGCTTTAAATGCAAATTAGCTCTGCTGACCCCGCCCCTCTCTTCAGAGCCACTCTCAGAGAGACGTTTACTTTAGCCGCATTCATCGTGAAATTAGCACATTATTAGGAAAGGCGATTTGCAAAGATTCATAAAATAACCTTATTCTCACTTCTTCTGTAGGTGAAGCTGGTTCACGAATGATTCGCGCGAACATAGATCGATATTTATGTAGATCAGGGGTGCATTCCCTTCAAATACAAACATAATCCACTGTGTCTTCAGCGCTCAGATGTCGGGAGTAAATGAGGACTGCTATGTTCATTATTACATCCATCAACAAAACACCTCAATCGCTTAGGATTCATTCTTGTCTACAACTGCTCGAATTCCTCTTACTACTTGTGTATTTGTATAGACATTTTAAAGGAACCTTCTGGAACTGTTTGGAGAACTTGTAAATTCATATCAGTGACAGCCAAATTACAGTATGTGAAGATCTTGGTCCGTTATTGTTTTGGCTGGCGATGTAAGGTGTAGGTTTTCTTGGCTCACGTTAAACAGGTAGGCAGTTATCCCATTCATCTGGAGAGAGCATTGAGAAAATGCTGTGAAATTGTCTAATGACTCAGGAATTTGCTTTGACTGCGAAAACAAAATGATTTAAGGTGGTTATCATTTGCAACACATGGCAAGGCTTTTTGTATGTTGAACTTATCAAGTTAAGATTAATCAACAGCTTTGACACACATATTAGAGATATTGTGTATCTTTGTCATTTGAACGTGATGACATTGTTAGTCATGTCATAGCATTCCCGTTTTTATGATATAAGAGTTTATGATACTGAATTATTATTGGGCCTAACTTACTGCATATATTTAGCTAGAGGCAGGTTCATATTATTTATTTTTTAATTCAGCTAAAAAATCCTCCATGTTTTAAAAAAATATATGTTTGATCGATATAATTAACTTATTTAAATGGAATTTGTCTTGTTTTTATGTGGTAAGTATCTATCTTTAATAGGGATGCACAATATTATTGTGATATCGGAAACGGCCGATAATGGCTTAAAATGTAAACATTAGGCATGGGTCCGATATGTACAATTATGCCGATAAGTCTTTCCGATAAGACGAATAACTCGCATGTGCTCAGGGTGTGCTAGCAATAACATCAAGTCAGCATTTTGGTCATTCTTGAAGCTAATTTTTGCCTGAATGGTGATTAGATTCACTGTTTTGATCGCTGCTTTTAAACTGAGAATGCATGAACACAATGACGTATCCGCTGCGCAATAGATTCAACAGTCACTTGCGCCTAGGGGGCGCTGTTGGCCTACTTGTAATAAAATGATAGTAAAATACACATAACATTAAGATTGTATTTCTGATTAAATAAAGCAGTAACGGATGTCGTAAAATCACAAGTATGTTTTGATTTAAAGGTCAGAAGATATAGCTTGCATGAATAAAAATCACAACATGACACTTGTTAATTAAATACTTTTATACAGATTTGTTTATTAATGTATTAATGTTAATGTTTAAAAAAAAATTCAAACAGATTATGAACTCTGAAAAGATTTTCAGAATGTTTACAACTCTTTTTCTTTAGACCATCTACAACTGTTAAATCTTTAAATAAAATGTTAAGGGTACCACCACTCTGTCTCTCTGGAGGAAAAAAAAGTTATTGATTTATAGTTGATTTATAATTATTTTCAAAGATTTCAATGTACTCTTATTATAAAATAAATTCATTATTGTTTATTTAAATTCTAACAAATACGTTTTTGTTAAAAACTAACCAAAATTAAAAATAATTTGATTAGAATTTCTGCACAGGAGAGACTTGTTGAAAGGTGTTGTTTCCAAACAAAAGGAAATATATCGGTATCGGCCATAATTTGTTGAAAAATATCGGGATATCGGCAAAAAAACAATATTGTGCATCCCTAATCTTTAATCTTTGTTACACAATCTGTAAATGTGTTCAAATAGAGGAACAAAAACTGAAACATCAGCACAGTCTAGAAATACATCCACAGACTCAGCCAGTGACACTGAATAACTCAAGTGCCATAGAAATACGAGTGATTTGAGTATTATTTTTCTAGTCAAACTATAGCACATGTCCTAGCCAGGCTATGAACAAGTCTGTCTCTTCCATGCAAATGTCAGTTTTTGTCTTAACTAGCTGCAACAATGACAGACAGCAGGTTTCATGTTCTTCTTCTTTTCCTTAAGTTGTTATTTCTGCAGCACTGAAGCCCCGCCTACAGTGAAAACTTGCTGGTCCAACGTTGTGTTCCACATAACTGTAAATTAAACCTCAGATTTGGTTGTGATTTGTGTCGCAGGCAGAATTTTCCCTTCTAGTGTGCATAAAACACATTTCTGGTCACTGGAAGTTTGTTGTGTTGTGTCTGGTTAAGACACAGTGTAAATGATCACGTTTCACTAAACTGTTTGTGAAGTTTAATCGTTATGTCAACTGTATTTCACCTAAATCATCATCTCTGGGCAATTTTTTTTTAATCTAACCAGTCAGCCTGCCAGACTGATTCAAAAACAGCAGTTGATTTTTAGTTTGTGTAAACTACTGTATTGTCGTTGAAAAGTTTGGCATTCTGAAAGACTTTGATGTTGTTTATATCCGTTTATTCTGCGCATCAAGGCTGCATTTATTTGATTAAAAATACAGTGAAAACACTAATATTGTGAAATATTATGCCAATTTAAAATTATAGTTGTTAAGCAGTTAATGTTTTTTTGGAATCTGTGATACTTTTTTCCAGGATTCTTTGATTAAGAAAAAGTTAAAAGAACAGCTTTTAAAAAAAATAGAAATAGTTTGTACTAGTGCTGTCAATCAATTACATTTTTTAAAACTAAATAATCGCACATTTGTGTTCTGAAATTAATCGCGATTAATCCCACTTAACATTAAAGTTTTTAAATATACTTTGCAATAATTTCACATGCAATCTTCTAATTAATGTACAAACAACATAAAAATAGTATATTTTTAAATATTTGTTTAGTGGCATCTTTTTTATGACTGAAGGCGATTATCACTGATACCAATAACACTGATGTCTCTATGAAATTGATCATTGATTATAGCCATTCAACATTACGGTATAAATGAGATCTATCAATTTGATCATTTATTAGGCTTTAAAAAATAACAATTTCTAATTTAAGTGAACTTAAAACAATCTTCACAAAAACCCACTATAATGTCATATTTACCTGTACCCTTTAGCCAGTCGGTTTAAATAAAGTTATCAACATAAATTACCTACAACTTAAAATGATACGACGAAATCCTTAAAGGCTACAGATGTTGAAATGATAGTGGTTACTGTCTGTTGGAGGGGCAGTGGTGGCACGGCATTGCGAAGACACGGATGCCGGAACGAACACAGCAGTGGGAGCGCTGGCCGGAAGGCTGAACGTGACGGATCTGATACACATCGTGTTTTCCTACAACCTTTTATATATAATTGCGCTTGAATATAAAATGATATACAGCGCGCCGGCGCATTTGTGCGTGCAATTGGGTAGGGAGCAGCATGTGTTAACAAGCAGGAGCGAAGAAGGGAACTTATACACGGGCAGAAGCAGAGAGAGACCGGGAGGAAGTTAGTTTTATTTATTACTGAAAAAACAGAAAAATGGGACGAGGGAAAGTATCCATTGATGGCCTGTAAGATGTTCTGCGTTAAATAAACATAAAGCAACAGAAAATCGGGTTGTTGTCAAGAGAAAAAAGAAGAAAACCTTGAATACAGAATGTGTGAGGTGGCGCAAGACAACTTACATCAGCGCCCCCCGGACGTAAAATATTTTGAAAACGGCCGTTTGTTTGCAGTGTCCTAGTGAGACTAAACACCAGGGGATTTAAACAGGGGCGAAATCTTAATTGATAATTTTGACAGCATTAGCTTTGTACCAACTACATACCATCACAAAAGCTTGGGGTCCATGGATATGTTATTCTTTTTTAAGTGAAAGAAATTCCAAGGAGCAAATGAGGAGTAAGATAGATTCGTAAGTGTGTTAAAATGATCAAATGTGATATATAAAGACCAGTTTCCAACACTGATCAAGCATCGTATAGATGTCTGAAGATCATGTGACACTTTAGACTGCAGTAATGATGCTGAAAATACAGATGCGCATCACAGAAATACATTAGTTTGCAGATATTCACACAGAAACAGTGTTTCACAATATTACTGATTGTACTGTATTTGTGATTATATAAATGCAGCCTTGAAGAGAATTCTTTAAAAAAAAAAAAAACATGAAGTTCATTCCTCTAATTCTCAAATAAACTGGATCAGTCTGACATTGTTCGCATACACTGCACCACCTTTTCCTGTTTACATCAAATGACTCTTTTCTTCCAACTCCACTGAGTTCTTCTGTGTCTGAATGAGCCAGAAATCTCTGCCCTGAACAAAACCCTCTCACAATTTACCTCATTTCCCCCCACAGATAATGATCGAGTTTTGCCCCGGAGGTGCTGTCGATGCCACCATGTTAGGTAAGACCTGAATCTCTTATTGCTTTCCTTCGTGTTATCGTTTTTATAAAAGCCCCCTGCAACTTCCTTTTGATGATCTTGGTTATTAGCTCATGGGTGAGTAGGCACACTCATTTCCCCTGAAGTTTAAACAGGATATTGCATTATTTTGGGTGTTTTTTTGAACGAGCCAGTCAAGGTCACTTAAAGTTCATTGCCCTCTCAAACTCAAGTTTATTGAATATGCGACCGGTGATGGGTGATTACGAACAGTGGGGTAGGCAGATAACGACAGACTCTTTTCATTTGTAAGTGTAAATACCTTTAATAATTTAAGAATAGGGATTAAATGTCTTGTTTGACATGCACTAGTCTGAAGATTTATAATGTTTGTGTCGTTTCAGAAGCTGAGAAGGGTCTTGAAGAGCCAGTCAGATCCGGGGGTCTGTAAACAGGATGCTGGGGCCTCTTCAGTAGTCTCCACGCATGACGATGAGAAACAGCAGACGCGACGAGCAACAGTGGAAGGCTGGAAAATCCTACTCACGCTGGGACGGAGACATCAAGGCGTAGGTCGTATGTAAACGCAAAGAGTTCCGACGGTCGTATAGCTTCAAATGTAGGGTGCCACCGCAGGGGTTTGAAACTGAGCACACCACCGCTATAGAACCTCGTGCCCAGGAGTGGTGCCTTCTAGGGATATCCTAACTGAGATCAGGGAAACAAACAGAATGATGATTGAAACGCTCTACAAAACGAACAACGACGAGTGAAGAGCAGACTCTGATAGTCAGGTAAGAGTTGAAATTTTATTTGTACTAAACTACATTATAAAAAAATTTAATAAACCAGATCTAATATATATATTAGATATAGTATATGACTATCAATAGATAATCATATAAGATATAATATAAATAAATAAAACATATTATTGAATAAAATAAACAGATTATTTTAGATGTTTTATGTGGTATTACTTTTAAGAAAACTATTTCACTTTATTGATTTGCATGTAGTTGAGGAAAAAATTAGATATTGAAAGTGCACGAATTTATTTCGTGATGCGCAGTCTGTCTTGTTACCCGAATATTACTTCAGTATTCAGCATCATATGATCTCAGAGAAATCAGTATAATCTGCTGAATGAGGAGCTGTATTCGTGCGGGTGACAAAAAAAACATTCTAAGTAGTATCAGTGTTGTGAGCAAGTTTTGCTTGCTTCAATTTTTGTGGAAGCCATAATACATTACCAATTAGTAGTAGTCAGTACCATTCATATAATACTTTCATTCAGCAAGGACATATTAAAGTGATCAGGTGTGCGGCTGTGATGCCTTAAAATGCTGTCTAGTCAGGATTTGTTACAGAGCAAAAGATCTTACTAATTCTTCGACCCACACACACACAAAAACACACTCTCTCTCTCTCTCTCTCGCTCTCTCGCTCTCTCTTTCACACATACACACACACAACACCTCTCTCTCTCTCTCTCTCTCTCTCTCTCTCTCCACACACACACACACACACACACTCTCTCTCTCTATCTCTCTCTCTCTCTCTATATATACACACACACACACACAAAAACACACACCACACCACACACACACACACACTCTCTCTCTCGCTCTCTCTCTCTCTCGCTCTCACACACACACACGGAACACACACACAACAATCTCTCTCGCTCTCTCTCTCTCTCTCTCTCTCTAACACAATGACACACACACACACTCTCTCTCTCTCTGACACACACTCTCTCACACACACACACACACCACCACACACACACACAATGACACACCCACACTCTCTCTCTCTCTCTCTTCCACACACACACCCACACACACCTCTCCTCTCTCTCTCTCTCTGAAACACACACACTGACACACAAAACTCGCTCTCTCTCTCTCTCTCTCTCTCTCACACACAAACAAACACAAACCCACTCGCTCTCTCACGCTAACACACAATCACTCTCAACCACAACCAACACACACACACACACCACACAATTACCCTCTCCTCGGGCATACACTCACACCAGACCTGTAACTATTAATGATTAGTGGTAAGGG
Organism: Sinocyclocheilus anophthalmus; assembly: GCA_018155175.1. Classification (NCBI taxonomy): domain Eukaryota; kingdom Metazoa; phylum Chordata; class Actinopteri; order Cypriniformes; family Cyprinidae; genus Sinocyclocheilus; species Sinocyclocheilus anophthalmus. The sequence goes on from JADLZN010011635.1 coordinate 591,930, forward strand.
TTGTGTTGTAAAGTATCACAGTTTGCCAAGAGCTGACTTATAATATTTCATTACACGTCTCTGCTCAAGTCTCACTGGATTTAGTGATTGAATGAGCAAATGATTCCCTCTGAATGCTGCTTCACGTGTAACCGAATGTGGCTTCATTGTGTGCTGGTTAATGGTATCAGGCTTTTAGCGCTCCTTGTGAGAGAAATATACTCATGTGCTTCAGAAACGGTCCGCCAAACATCAGCTCCACACATGAATGAGGAGTCGTATCTGTCATAGCTGACGCATAAATATATATCCAAACCTTGCATTTACTAGACAGACCAACAAAATAAACCTAGCATTTAATTGCTTAAAAATACAGTCAAATCCACTAATATTGTAAACTATTTTTTACTAGTATCGAAGAATCTTAAAAAAGGTTTCTACAAAAATGTTAATCAGCACAACTGTTTTCAGCATGATAATAATCAGAAATGTTTCTTGAGCAACAGATCAGCATATTATACTGATTTCTGAAGATCAGGTGACACTGAAGACTGGAGGAATGATGCTGAAAATACAGCTGCGCATCACAGACATACATTATATTTTAATGTATATTAAAATAGAAAAGAGTTATTTAAATTGTAATAATAGTTCACTATATTACTGTTTTTGTATTTTCAATCAAATAAATGCAGCCTTGATGAGCAGAAGAGGCTTCTTTCATTTAAAAACATTTAAGAATCTTACAAACCCCAAACTTAACATGTAAAATAGTATCAAATATATATTAGAGGTTTTACAGATTATAATGTGACATTTTTGAAACTGGGATGAAATATTCATGTTCATTTTTTTACAGCGGATTTTGGAGTTTCTGCAAAAAACACCAAAACTCTTCAACGACGAGACTCTTTTATCGGGACGCCATATTGGTAAGTGCTAGAAATCAATGATCTGCTGTCATAATCATATCAGGCAAAAAGATATTGGGCAAGTGCAGTTGAAACTGCTTAAAGGTTGATCTATATTATAATATATTTAATATATAATATAATATTTACAGCAGTCTGTTCATGTTTACAGATGTCACATGCCTGCAGACAGGCTCGTAGGCAAGTCACTAAATAAAAGTAATTATATTATATAATCATTGCAGGTTTAGGACAAATAATTACAAAATCGACTAATAAGAAATAGACTTTAAGGCAAAATATAGGGATGCATCAAATTGAATTTTACACCGATGCCACCAAAACCAAATTTAAAGTTTAATTTCAGATAATAGAAAACAAAACATATTTTATGGTTTTATTTAATAATCAATTAATAAGAGGAAGATTTTAGCTGCAAATTATTGTGCTAGGAGGAGTCACGAAGAGAACAGTGTGAGACGTGGTAGAAGGGAGAGGATTTCCACAGTTTAATTTATGTTGACTGCCAGGAAGAACCACATTATCCTGAACAATCGTTTGCCAAGAATGATTTTGAACTGGCCGCTTCAGGAAATAAAAGACGACTTGATCCATCAATATAGAAGTCACGGCAATACCAGTCTATTCAAGCTTAAGCAAACCTCATTTTGTTGTCCACCGGTTCTTTCAACATACTGTGGCTGTATTTCTTTATTCTTTATTGCAGATAATCTAATTTGCAACGCGATAGGGTATATTGTGTTGTTTGATAGAGCCCTAAATAGATGTTGTTTTTTTTTTTTTTTTTTTTTTTTTTTTTTTTTTTTTTTTTTTTTTTACGTCTGTTTTCCTTCGTTTGCGACGTTGTAGTAAATCCCGCAGAAATTTCCACACTATCAGCATGGATTTGGGAAGTGCACTCTAGCGATACTTTGCCCGCCTTAGTAAACTGGCCCCAAGTCTTCATCAAGGTAACTGTGTAAAGCAGTACAGACCAATTTGGAGTAGACGTCACAGTTACGTCTCTTGCAGCTACGCGCGCATTGTGGTGGCAGAAAAACACTGGGAACAATTGGAGGGAAACGGGTAACATCCATGGAATAGGAGAAAAAAATTATTGTTGTGCCTTTGGATGCCAGAATCAGAATGCAAATTTTTTTTATAGAATACTGTCGTCAAAGACGTTGTTTGAAGCTAAACACAGACGTTTAAACGGACAGACTGGATGAAACCTGCTATGATTACCCTAATTTTAAAGCATAAATTTGATTTAAACAATAGGTCTATATAATATTCACATAGTGGACATATTGTATTAGCCCTACAGTTGAAATGCATGCATGAAATACTATTTAAACTATAACATTTACGAAACATTTACCTATTTTCTCTCACAATTCTGATTTTTTTTCTTTTTCTTGCAAATGCAAGTTTATATATCCTAGTTCGGACTTTATAACTCAATTTAACTCAAATAGTGAGTTTGTCAATTCTGAGGAAAAAAACCCAGAAGTGTGGGATTATAAACTCATGATTCTGAGCCGAGGGAAAAAGAGAGAATTAGTTGATTTTTCTTACCAGAATTGTAAGATATAATCTTGGAATTGCAAGAAAAAAAGTCAGAATTATGAGATAAAAAGCAATTACCTTTTTTATTTTATTCCATGGCTTGAATAGACTGCTACGTTAAAACTGTAATTTTCTGCCACCAGATATGCTCCGCCCACAAAAACGTCATCACTATTTGCAAACACTGAAATTGGTCTGTAACACATCATTGAGGATGATTTATTCATCAAAAATGAATTTGTATACATATATTTTTTTTTATATTTGGAATAAAATTACCATAGAAATATCTTAAACATTATTTAAAATGTTATTAATTACTTTATATCATAGATCTTATTTTATAATATAACGTTATGTATTTATTCTTATTGATTTTTCTCCTCAGATTTATGATCAGTTTGTCAAAGCAAGAATGAACGAGGAGCACAAAGAGAAAAAGTGCAAACTCCAGCAAGCGAAAGAAGAGTACAGAAAACTGCTAGAGGAATCAAAAATCACATCCAGGTGAGCTTATGAAATAAGGGTGACTGCTTTTGCTGATGCATTAATAAAATCCATCTCTAGAGTGGATTATTTATTCAGCAAAGGTGTTAATAACTGATGGTCTTTGCAGTTTGGGTCCTGGTTTCTTTGTGTTTGTGTATTTGAAGATAACCTTGTTTCTTGTTAAAGGTCTTGCACAGAAGTGAATTCAAACATGCCACATGGATTAACACTCAGCTTGAAGTTTCCTCTTTGTTCTTTACCCGATTAATTTATAGTGAAAGGAACTGAAGAGACGTGAATTGATGCACTAATATTAACAGCCTATAGTATCAGTTGCTAGTGCGCCTCGTGAGATCAGGGGATAAAGTTTACCTGCACAGCTCTTACTAGCTGGCCTTTGTTATACTCACCCCTTTATATCTGGGCCACAACACCAATGTAACCCACCCATTTGGTCTGAGCTGGACTCCAACTTGCATTTTTTCGGAATGAGAGGTGGGCGTGCTAACAAGGACACTGAAGACCATAGCCTCTAGCGTCAGTCCCTAGTGTGCCTCGTGAGATCAGGGGGTGAAGTTTACCTGCACAGCTCTTACTAGCTGGCCTTCATATACTCACCCCTTTATATCCGGGTCACGGCACCAGTGTAACCCACCCGTTCGCTCCGAGCGGGACTCGGACCTGCATTTCCAGCATGGGAGGCAGGCGCACTAACAAGGACATTAGAGACCGCATCCTCTAGCATCAGTTGCTAGTGCGCCTCTTGAGATCTAACAAGGACACTAAAGAACGCAGCCTCTAATATCAGTCACTAGTGTACCTCTTGAGATCAGGGGAGTAAGGTTCACCTGCACAGTTCTTACTAATTGGCCTCCGCTACATTCCCTTTAGAAGTTTATTCAAGAGTGCTTGAATAAATGTGAAACTAAAAATATTAAAGTATACTTTCAGTCTACTTTTTATGTACTTCTCAGAAATGTGCTTACATTATAAAACTACTAAAGAAGACTATACTTCAACGTGTACTAAAAATGCTACAAGTATTTAATTAGTAAACTATCAGTTACTTATTCAAGTTCACTTTTAGTATAGTTGCAGTACAAACTAAAAACATG